>VWYO01021578.1:0-22216 GCA_013400275.1 Rhadina sibilatrix | reverse complement strand
TTTTTTGGGTTTTTTTGTTGTTTTTGTTTGTTTGTTTGTTTGTTTTCCTAATTGTTTCCTGTGGTACATTGTATCAAGTATATTGCTGACACAGAGACATAGATCTCTAGATTTCCCTTTTAGGTATCAGAAAAGAAGTCAACATCATGTAAATCCTTGCTACATTTAACCTGAAATAAGATTTATGCTAACATGCCGACCAATAGTTCATTTTTATTGCTCCCAATTATATCTGGCTGTTTGTGTATATTCATATTTAGGGAAATGTGAATTTTTTAAAATTTATGAAGCACATCTTTGTGAACAGTTAGAAAATAGTATTTTATTCCCCTAGCCTTTTAAATTTTGCCACAGAGAGACACTGGACTACTAAATATAAACTAAAATGTTTTCGAATTGAGAATTTGACATTTATAGTAAGAAATTTCTTGATGAGAGCAAAAGTTGCTTTCAGTTCTTTCATAATTGGACCTAACAAGGCCTTAAAATTTTTTCTCTTCATAAGTGTGGCTGTTTTGTAAATGAAATTGTCAATTTCAAGTCTAACATAAAGGTAAAATGTTTAATAGCATAAACTTAGATCTGTAAGTTAACTTTGATCACATAAAAGCGCATTTGGGCTTGACTAAGGGTCATCCAATTGTTGTTATTAGACAGCAACTGGGAATTGCATCAAAGCTTGGAACAGGCACAAGGTGCTCAGAAAGAGTCTGAAGAAATAATAGGTAATTTGTAAGAATATGTATCCATTTGGATTCCCTTAGAAGTTTCACAGTTGATGGTCAACTGAGTTCAAAAACAACATCACTTAAATTGGAAGATGAAAGTAAGCAAATATAAGCTGATAGATCAAAGAAAAGTGTTGTCTTCAGTCTCTTTTGCTTTTCATCCTTGTTATACTTTACAAATCCTGCTAAACAGCAAAAATATGTTTTGTTTTGGTTTTTTTTGGAATAGACAACACTAAAATAACCTTCCACTAGAATTAGAGCTAAAAATATATTTCCAAACAAAACAAACCAAAACAAACTAGTTTGCATCCAAAAGTAATTACTTTTTAATTATGAATGAATTTGGCTCATTTTCCTAAACTCTGAGAAAAGGCTTAAATAAGCTTTGGCATAATACTGAGTCAATATTAATTAAGTTATTGCTGTATTTAAAAAATCTAACCAAACAAAATTAACAAGGAACAGGTGTGCTGATGATACCTTTTTTGACACTGATCTCACCATTACCAGAGAAGCCTACAAAATAATTATAATTCTATAAATTAGGAAAAAAAAAAAAAAAAAAAGAAAACAAATTATCACTTCCTTGCAGAGGAGGGGCTTACCTGTTTATTTTTAAGTCAAAACATTTAAACAAACAACCAAAATTTCTACACTGAGTTTTGAAATGGCCTAACAAAATTTCCAGAGTAAAAAAACCACTAAAATTATCAACTTAACAAAAGATAATTTGTAAAACATTTTTAACAGCACTTGGAGTTTTGTAGTTGGAATCTTTGGCAACATATACTGAAATTAACACAGTGACTTGATGTAGTGTGATAGTTTTGCTTGATTTCACCTCATTGTCTCAGAAGCACTTGAAAATCAAATAGTGTAAAAATTATCAGAAAATACCAGAGCCAGCAGACATAACGTATTGCCACTCAGAGAATGTAGCATTGACAGAACTGATACATGAGATCCAATAAAAACATTATAAATATTTCAAAAGAAAAATAGACTCAACATTAAAACCAGCAATCAAACCCCTGCTAATTAATGTTCACCAGGAAAAGAGGCATCCATTCAACACCTGACAGTGTTGGGAGGTGTTTAAAATCAGAACAAGATGTAATTTTCTCTCAATCTTGCCGAAACAAACTCCATCCAAGCAAGACTTGAAAAAATATTAAATTACTTTCAGCAATAGTAGAGATGTATAGCTAGTCTTTGTCTTCCAAGGAAAAGCCCAAAATGTAAAATGGTATGAAAGCTAGAACAAAACAAATTCCATGTACATAATTCAAGTGCCAATGTTATTACTATCTCGAGCTACATATCACTGTAAAATAACACAAAACCCATGAATTTTAAATAATTGAAGAGAAATACTTGACTTGAATAGAACAAAATATAATATTCTTCAGTATTGAGTGGATACAGCTTGAAAGTATGTACTGAGGTTGTTATGATAATAAATTATCTTTCCAGTAATTAATTACAAATTTGTCCATATAAATGAAACATGGAAAAAAAAAAAAGAAAAAAAGTTCAGCGTACAGGAATTCCACAGTCTGAAGCAACGGAGACTACAATAATGCAAGAAACTTCATCTGTCATTACTGACTCCCTATAGTAATTACAAAATATGACTTTCATGATTTAACTACAGGAGAGACTGTAGTTAAAGACACTTTTTTTTCTATCATGGACTTGCTATATCAAGGCAGCATTCCACAAATCTGGCACATCATCTGAATTATCCTCAAATGGGATCTAAATACCTGTTGTCGAATAATGCCTGTAATCATGAAGACTGCAGGGATTTCAAAAGGTCTTGTTGCTTTTGGTACTTATTAGTATTTATTTCATGTGGTCATGAAAATCTTCCTTAGTACTCCCAAGGTACGTTTAATAAAATAATCACTTTCTCCTATTTGTAGGATCTACTACTGCCTCTATATAACCACAGATATTCTTATTTGTTTGAAAAATGTGAAGTTGGGTTTACATTTGATTTTAGGTCCCACAAAGTTTTAATAACCATACCTAGCAATGTTCTACTGCTACAGAATACAAAACTAAAAAGTAAAGGGGCTAAAAATCCTTGAAAGCAGAGACGTAAAAAAAGCATATTTTGTAATTCTTCATTTATCTAGTTATAATTTTTATAAAGATAACTTCTTTACATAAAAAATCAACTATTCTTACAAAATTACTGTGTAATTCTATAATACACACCTATTCATATTTTACCTATACTTAGTAAATGGGGAATTTTTCTATTCTGTTCATCTGATTCTTATCTACCACCTCCCCATAGCATACTGGTATTTTTAGCTAAAAAATGCACAACAAAATCTGAATTATGACTAAAGTTTTAATTTAAAAATATGAGAAAAAAATTGAATTAATGGTGTGGATGATTTTCAGGGATGGTGATAGTGTCAATTTATCTGGGTTTCATTTAGTTAACAAAATGTATTTCTTTCTAGCAAAGATACATTGTCCATATGTCATAGATCAATAAGTGATTGATTATTGGAATACTTTTTTACTGGGATCTTACAGGATTTCTGAAGAAACAGTCTCTTTATTCAAGAACGAACATAAAAGTAATATATAATTTAATCATTCATTCATATTCTCTCTCTATATTTCTCCATATGCATACATTTATCATTTTTTACCCAATCAATTTTTATTTAAACTTGGTGCTCTCATATGTAGAAATAGATCCTTGGTATTTATCACATCTGGACCCTAAGTGATAGGAATAATCAGCTTTTATTTTGGATAACGTCACCTCCCACCCACAACCCCCAGGAAGGTTTTAGCCATTTCAGAAATACACAAGGAAGATTTCACAGTATGAAAGAATCTTGGTTGTACCACAGCATGTCTCAAGAGGTGACATTATCAGGAATAACATTAATACTTACAAAGGGGAATGGATGTTCAGATAAATAGTTAAGGAATTTTTAAGGACTAAAAAGAGAAATTTTATGAGTTTTTTATATTGCACATTGTTTTCTCCCTGTCTTAGAATACAATCTTAATAAAAAAAGCACACAATGTGACTTGAATTTGCTGCTATGTTTGTGTGTAGCAGTTTGTTTTTTATTTCAAAAGTAACATGAGCAAGACTAACAAACCAGTGTGTGGGAGTTGATGCATGGTTCTGGTGCAAACTCTGTCTGCCACAGACAGCTATGTGAGAAATGAAAGCTGCGAAAGAAATAATTTTATTTTTTATAAAAGTATGAGTGAGAACTTTTAGTTCACAATTTTATTCTTATATGCTTTAGCTATTCAAACCACATACACAGCAAAATAGGAAGCGAAGCATAACCTAGATTTACTGATACAAAATTAGTATGTATTAAAAGAGGAAGTCAGTGACCACTGCTTTCTCATACAGTTGAATACTTCTTCTGCTTATGAGAGGTGTATTTCTCTGTCTGGTGACTGTACAAACCTCTCTGATAGTAAGAATCACTGTGATGAGTGATTTTTATGTGTTTGGTTTAGGAGGTTACATAACCCAAGACATTATGCAAAACAAAACAAAAGCCCAAAACCAAGAAAACCTTTTAAAGTATAAGAACAATTTAACTCTGTCCATGTAAATATTGCCACTGTAATTTTATTGTGTCATTGAATGAGACCGATGGATGCTACTGGTAAATTTTTTATGTTCTGCTGTTGTATATCTTTTCTCTTACATTTTAAAAACCATTATATTTAAACAGTTCAGAACATAACAGATGATTTATGCTGCATACTACCTTGGGTTCAATGGAAATTAAAGAAAATCACCTACATTAAATAAAGTTTGGTTGAAATTTTGTCAGCAGAAAAAAATAATTCTGGTAAATATAGAAAAGGAAAAAAACTGACTGAGAAGCCAACAAAAGTTATTTGGAGACATATTAGTGGGGAAAGTGAAGCCCAAATGCTCAAACATGCGTCATTTCACATGACTGAAGTTTTTTACCTGATACATGTTGAATTACATAATGTTCTATGTAGCTGTATAATAAACTGTTTTGAAAACTTATGTACCAATAGGAAATCCTTGAACAGACTACCAGCTTCAGGAGTGGACTGCAGAGCAGTCAGAAAACTCTGATTTCATGACCCAGAATGAACCAATATGACTTAGAATCACACTGCAAATAGTAGAAAAAACAAAGATTTTCCTTCCTTTTTTTCTCAGGTAAGTAGGGATCAACACTGGACTGTTTTGAAAAATGCTATTGCCTCAGGCAGTATTATCTGTGTTTTCAGCTTGACTTATTGCAAGACAAGGTTATAGGAGAAGGATACATTTTTATTTTTTGAGGTTCTACAAGTCTGCAAACTACAAGTTAAAGCATATGAAACTTCACCACCGTGTCTTAGGTTACAATGTAAGATATAACAAAAAGTATGTATTCTATCACCCCAAAATCAGGTGGGACAGTGTTCTTTATCTCTTCCATGACACTAGTAACTCCCTCTGAGAGAGTATCTTCTGTTAATGGGCTGTTAATCAAGCCTCACTGCATAACTGAAAAATTACATCATCTCATTGTAAAATGCTCTGCTCAGGGAAGGAACCAAGCATTCCTATCTGGTTACAATCTGAGGTTTAGAATGCCAAAATTATCCACTGAATTCCCAGAGGACAAGTGCTCCATAACCACCATTGGACCTTCAGAGGAAGACCAAACCCTTCCATAGGATCACTCCTTCAACAGAACCACATCTGTCACTCCATGAGTGCAGTGGAGTCACCATTTAATCAGACTCCTGACCAACAGGGTGTCAGGTTGTATTCTGACTGTGTCAGTGTTTCTGTATGATTGCCTTTATTTTATTTTTCCTATTAAATTGTATTTCTGACTTAGGATCTCCCACTGGTTTGCTTTAAAACTAGTATGCACCAGAAATGTATCATCAAATAATATAAAGAAAAATATTTTTATTGGTTACCTAAATGCTCATCTGACTTGAGTTTTAAATTTATTTTCCAAGGAGACTTAGATACTGTCTGTAAAAGCAACATCATGAATGACAACAAAAAAAGGTCTAATATTTAAAGTACTTTTTAAAAGCAAAGTGCCCATATAACCCTAACATTACTTTAAATCAATTATAAAATTCAGTGAAACTGAGGCAAAAGAGATGCATTCATTAAACCTAAAAAAAATATGACTAAAAGCAAATTTAAGCAGCTGCCACGCAACTTAGGACAAGTGAATCTATTGGGTAGATTTTGATCTCCAGCAAAGAGGATTTCAGCCAGCTTCTAGATAATGTGAATAAATGTTCATTATTATCACACTGAAAGTTTTCCCTATTGTAAAAATAATTTTTTCCTTGAAATTTTAGTTCATTTTTTATTGTCCTGTTATCAGTAAATATGGAGATTACTGATCACTATTTTTTTGCACCAGCAGTTCTCAGTATGTTGCTATGCACCAACATGCTGTGACTACATACATATGTACAGGCAACCAGAAACACTAACAGTGGAAACATTCATTTCATACCTACATTTCAAAACATGCTTATTATGTTCAGCTTTAAAGATTTTTTTGCTTTACACTGAAAAAATGCAGGTCCTCCAACATTTTCTTAGCAACTGATAGTTTTTAAATACAATTCTCACTGTATGATCTCTAATTTTCTTTCAGCTGTTTAAAACATAATGCTCTGTTTCGTATAAATTTTATGGTCTAATTTTCCTGCATTTTGCAGATTTGTTGCACTCTGATTTTTGCAGTGTGTGTGGGCCAAAGAAACCCACTTTCTGTGCAAGGCAAGAATTTAATAGTAGATGAACATTCAGCGACTGACAGAATGAGAGGACATAGTTTTAAGCTGCACAATGGGAAATTTAGGTCGGATATTAGGAAAAAGTTTTTACTGAAAGTGTGATAAAGTATTGGAATGGTCTGCCCAGGGAGGAGGTGGAATTCACCAACCCTGGATGTGTTTAAAAAAAGACTGGATGTGGCAGCTGGTGCCATGGTTTAGTTGAGGTGTTAGGCCTGGGTAGGACTCAGTGATCCTGGAGGTCTCATCCAACCTCGTGATTTTGTGAACTTAAATGTTAAGACTCTGACCAATTAACTATGATTACCCCAGATATAATTATTATTATGAAGAAATTACTTCTGTTACATAAAAAGACCTCCAAATAATAAGACAGTGACACAGTGAAACTTAATATAGAGATACTTCCTCACATTCTGTCCTTTAGTCTTTGACACCAAGATCATTCTTCCCCTGGCCCTTTTGGAATTATGCAAATAGATTCTTCCTCCTCACTCTATGACCCTCTATGGATTATATCTGTATGACTTCTAACATTCTATATACCTTCCCTGATTCGCATTTCTCTATGACATCCAAATGTACACTTTAAACCCTATCCTACATACACGCATAACATCTCTGGTTTCCAAATCTGTTTTTTTCCAAGGCTACATTTCTCAAATGATCAGTAATGACCTATTGGTGAGCTTTTCACAGCCTTGGACACTCATCATTTCATATCTGTATTCCTTTATCATGATTTTTTCTTCACAAGTCATAGAAAAGATTCTTCATGAAATAACTTCTGTTACTATTGTTTACAAAGTACAGAGATCTAACTAGTTTATTAACAGCAGATGTTACACCATATGATCATTTAAGGCTAAGTTTAAAGTGGACAAATTAGGTACAGTTATCTGACTATTAGACAATATCTAACATAGTTGAATTAATCTTCAGGCAAGACCGAAGCAAGTCCAGGCAAAGAAAACCTGCAAGTCCTGGCCTGGAGACCTTACAGACTGAATATAAAAGGCTGCAATCCAATTATTAGCAATAGTAATCCTTGCAGTCTTCATAATACTTCACATGAAATATTACTAGAAATAAGAAAAGTCAAATTATTATCTCTTAGGTGTATGCAATGGCTGTCACATTGCATTCAAGAAGAAAATCACCAATGAATTACATTCACTGTCTATCAAATTTAAAAATACTCTTTGCCACTTGGAAAAAAGAAATAAAGTTCACACATTCTTGGTCAATAATCTGCTTGTACTGTGTTACAGCTCTGAGAGTTTTTTTTAACCCATAATGATTTAAGTGATTTCCCCCAAAATACGTAACCCATACATCTCTAGAAAGGAATGACAGTAGGTTTAAGAAATATGTATGTTAGAAATAATTGCATCACACACTAGCTACAACAATTTCCTCATTCCAAATATCTGCAATAATATTCTGGCAAAGCTTTCAATAAAGATAGAATTTCTTACCAACTACTTTTAGGATTATCATTGAAAGCTCTTTCAAGAGGGTTTCTTACCATTGTGGAAAAAAAAGTCACAAATAGTTCCCATCCCCTGTCAAAAGCATAAAAACCCTCACCTGAGACCTGTTTCCTTCTTTTTCTATCTTCATCCAGATGCCTAAATAAATATAGATGTGAATTTCAGGTTAATTGTAACATTATGATGAAAGCAAACAGGTGCTCATCATTTCTTCAAAGATACCTAATGGAGTTCAAATTGTACTATTCACCTACCAAAAACTTAAGGGAGAAAATATTGCTGAATCAAATGCTGTAAAAAATATCCCTTATTAAAAAAAGAATGCACAGCTTCTATTGCTTTATTTTTTAATCTGGAATCAATTTTACTCTCTAATGAATAAATTTAGCTCCTAAAAGTACTGCTAACAACAAATAAATAGTGTTTTGTTCCCACATTTCTTTCCCCCTAAAGTTAAACATCGACTCTGACAGCTGGATGTTAGAAAAGAATTTCTCTTTCAGATTCAATTTGTAGAAGTGTATGGATGATTTTTACCTTCATTTGCATTTAACAAGTCTGGCAGTGTAAGGTCTTTGTGCATGAAGTACATCCATAATGTATTCAGCCCTTGCTGTTTTACTTCTGTACCACAAAATACTCATGACTTTACTGTTTTGTTACAGAACTTAAGCTGCTAATGAAATTCCATAGTGCAATCATTACAGTGTGTTTTATGTTCTGTGATGGTGTGCAAGTGACATAGTAACTTTGCTGAGTTAAGCCCTTAGTGTGGGTCTGCTGAAGATAGCACTTAAGGCCATTTAGTTATTAAGTTTCTCATGTTATTTACGGATACTTCTGGCCTAATTTTTTTTGAGCCCAAATGGCTTAACACAAACATAATTTATGCTTATTTAAACTTTGTCTTTAAATAAATAGTGAAATAAACAACCAAACAAATAATGATAAAGAGAAGCCATCTAATATAGGAAAATAAAGTGTAAGACTTTTAAGTTTATTGAAAGTATTACTAAGAATTAGTTCAGAATTATCTACGCACTTTTTAAAATTTATGGCTATGTTACTAAAATTTATATTGTTTCAGAGAAGATATTAAATATTGTGCAAAGTCCAGACTCAAAGAGCAACATGGAGTAAGAGCAACCAAAAACCAAGTGAAAATAATTTGGACACTTGGCAAATAGAGTGGCAAATATATAAAAAGAACTTGTCAATATTTTCATTAGTGAAAAGAGTTTGCTTCCTTTACGTACAAGAAAAAGGGCAAAAGATCTACAATATCTTTATTACAGACTACCCTAGGTTTTATTCAATACTGCCAAATTATAGAATCAGAGAATCGTTAAGGCTGGAAAAGACCACTAAAATCATCAAGTCCAACCATTAAAAAAAACATTAAATTATTATCAACCAGTACAGTCAGGCTAGGTAATACATGGATAATCTGCATCCTAGGCTAGCTAACTTCTAAATTATTCAAATGTACCACAGCTACATTTTCTGCATAGGTAGGAATTAATTTTTTTTTCTAGTTTCTTCCCAAGACCTGCTATTCCTTCATCATGGCATGAGGATGAGTCAGAGGAGGTTTAAGCTGGATATCAGGAAAACGTTTTTCACACAGAGGGTGGTGTAACAGGCTCTCCAGGAAAGTGGTCCCAGCACCAAGCCTGACAGAGCTCTGTCATTGTTTGGACCAAGATCTCAGGCACATGTTGCCACTCTTGGGCATGTTCTGTGTGGGGAAAGGAGCTGGACTCAATGATCCTGATGAGTCTATTCCAACTCTATGATTCTGTGATCATTTTGACAGAAGTTCTAGGTAACTGCATATATTAAAAATCATATTGCTTTATGTCAAGTACATTTAAATTATGCTATTTCTAAGTACATATAAACTTAATCTTTGGTTTATGGGTCAAATCTACCTCATAAACTGTATGGAAATACTAGATTCTTTACTGTTGGAACACACAGGGCTGGGTTATAATAACCTGACTGTAATGACCTGAAATATAAGTTTAAGTTCAAAAAACTAGTGTTGCTTTCATAGTCCTCTTTGAGAGGTACAGACCTAAAGGGGCTAAAATTCCAACAGGGCTTTTGTCTACATAAACAGAGTTTGAATTCAAAAGCATCTTTAAAAGATAATAGGAAAACTATTAATTTAAAGGTAAGGCTGTAATGAGTAAAGTTTTATTCTTATCCCAATAAAACCAAAACAAAACACCTTGAAGAAAAATATATTTCATGAATAATCACAGACTAATTTCCACAACAGGGAGAAAAACAGACTACTGACTAATTACTAAAAGGAAGAAGAATCATGCTTCCCTAAGCAGAGATACTTTTGGGGATTCACAAAATGCCCAGGGTATGATGCAAGTCCTAAAAGATACAGGCCTTTAAGACTTTGTATGTCCTGTTACTCAAACAAGTCCAGAAACAGGGGAATTAAATGCTTTTGGAGAACAGGACCAAGAAGAATGGGGCTAAGTGTGACTGTTCATCACTTGATACCATTAAACTTTTCTCACATTGATGAAATTGAAATCACAAAGTGTGGAAATTTTTTCCCATGATTGGTAAGTGTTGGAAAACAGCACATACATGAATAACAAATATAGTTAGCATTTATATGCCCTTTTTAAAAAAGTAAACTGTTAAAATTCTGGCAGATGGTAGCATTTTCTTATCATCTTTATGGGCCCCTCACAATTCTTGGCTATCTAGTAAGAGGGTTTTTTTTTTAAAGAATAAAAGTCCTAAAACAATGCACACAATTCATCATCTAAATGGCCAGTCATAGATAAAATACACAGACTAACATTAATATGAACTATTCTCCTGTATTGTATGTGTGATTGACAATTAATACAAATTAATTGGTTTAAAGAAAACATTACACTTGGAATGAGCATTCAGCTATAGAGAAGATAAATTATTTTATTAGAGCTATGTGATTATTATTTTTCTTCTACAATACTTGACTGATACTTTGCATGTAAACCGACTACCTCTAATTGGCATTTATTGTCCTATTTATTCTTCTAATTTTCAATGAATTACATAACGTTAATTAAAATTGTTTACTGTTGTGGGGCAGACAGCATAACCTACTCAGAAAAATAACTCAATTGCAGCATGTGTTTCACTGGAAATAATCACTGTTTTCAAAAGGGACAAAACATGCAAGAAAAACAAAATGATGAATGTAGTACATTCGTGATACAACAGTGTAATTACTTTACTTAGCAAAACATTACAAGATTTACTTTTTCTTCCTGAATTAAATGTACAAACAAAGTTATATTTTACTCTAAGCACTTCATTAATTTTGGTAATTATTTACTTAGTTAAATTCCTTCTATACTCTTATTTGATTTAGCATGTTCAGTAGTGTTTGTTACTTAAGTATCACACAGTAGTAAATCTTAAAAGTCAACTATGAAGTCATAGACCATAGATCTCAACATTATCTTATGTTAGTTATGCTCAGCTTAACATACCCACATTCTGATTGTGTTACTTTCACAATTCCCAAAAACAATCCCAGTCCAGATAACTTAAAAAACGCCACAAGAAATGAAGAGCCCTTAGTTTCATCCTCTACCACAGTTGACATTTGTAGATTTCTTGTTTCTTCCCTCAAATAAGGAGGATGGAATGATGGAATATCAAAAGCAGACAGTGATATAAAAACTGATAGAAATTCTACGTTCACTAGATTAGGTGCCAAAGAAAAAGGATAGAGAAGGATATTTTGTCATTTATATCTGAGATTATGCTCAAAAATATGCTTCTCAGTTTCCTCAACAGAAAACTTCTCCAGCTCCATAATGCTAAGAAAAATCATGAATAACTGATATTGCGCAAAAAAAAAGTTTTACTTTGAGTAGCAGACTGAAGAAGACTTTAACACTCTGCAATACCAATACATAAAATTTCTTAATTTTTTTGTGTTTCTCTTATGAAATAAACATTATTAATTCCAAATATCTCTGCTAGGAGCCAATTGATTATGAATACTCACAAAATGCTGTCATGTAACCATGCATACATACTACTAAATCATTAATAGTGAATTATATCATTTAACCATGAAGAGCTATGGTTTGTGTGAACTTAACCATGAAAATAAATGCCACATTAACCTACCCTCCATGATTATTCTAATATTGCAATATGGAGAAGAAGCATTTACAGTGTAATATAGCTTTTAGCAGCAAAGAACTTGCTCTTTTAGATATGGGAGACACTTTCTATTCCAGCAAAGAGATTTTTTTTTTTTTCAAGTTCAAAAAGAGTGTGAACTTTTCCCCTTTCCTCCTCCTATCACATCTTCCTTCATCTCCAGAAAGTAAAAGATATTCATCTTTCTTTCAGGTAGGACAATGGGACTGTGATACTTTTTCCCCTCTCTCCTCCCCATCCCTGGCTCTGGTGCAGGTTCTGCTTTAACATTTTAGTGCTTTATCTCCACTACTTGATTTTTCAGACACAGACCAGAATGGCACACAGTAGTTATGGTTTTAAACTACCAACATCTGACATAGATATGAAAAACAGTATTAATACCACATTTTCAACATATATTATACCATGCAAGGCACTAAAATATTATGGCACTGTAAAAAGACCCAAAACTTGAAGCAAAAGTTCAAACATTATTTCTCTGTGCTCTCTTCATCCCCTGTAGCTTTTTTATAGCAGAAGCTTGGAAATAATAATGAAACTACAACCATTTTCTCTTCAAACCATCATTATAACTGTAGAAAATGCCTCAGTTGCTTAAATGAAGAAAGTGTTTATATTTATATATATATATGATGGAGGACACATGACTGACATCAAGAATGGTTTCAAGCATCAGCACTTTTTTATTCCCCAGTACAATCTTTTATACCCTTCTCACATACATAACACCTGTGTGCCCTTTTACCCTTTTGTGATTGGTCAATGCACCACAACACTCCCTGCTTCTTTTCCTTCAATGCTGGTCACCTGTCTTACACAGCTGCACCCTATCAGGGATGAGGCTCAGCCACATTCCCTGTGTCCCATAATCTGTTCTCCTACATAAATATATATATATATGTAACTCCGTGTCATAAAACCAAGAGTATTAACTGATCAGGAATCAGTAATTAAACTATAGTATAATTTAAATATTCCTCCAATAAATTCTCATAAATGAACACATGAATAGTGAGCATATTGCTGTGTAATCCTTCTGAACCCCTGGCCACATTTATGGCCCCTGGTTGCAGTCTGCCACTCTTCTGGCATTGCAGCTGGTATGCAAGTTAGCTAAAGAGGAGCAGGCAGCACACTATGTAGCTGCTGACTACTTCTCTCTCGCTTAAAATCCTTCATCACTGCCCTGTCTCTGTCACAAGACTTGAAAAGGGAGTGTTCTTCATGTCATCATGCTAAGTTAGGCGAGTTGTCTTGAGTGAGGAGAGGATGCACTACAGTGTCACACATGAGCTCATAGCTGCACACTTCACAAGCCTAACACTGTCATCTGTTTTCACAGTGGATCAACCTGTCTCTGTGGGCTCATCACAGAAAATTTTAAATTGATTCCATTTGCAGTTTGTGCTTCTTCAGGCCCTGAGTTTTGACTTTTTACAATGTGTGAGGTAAAGACAGCACTTATTGTGACATTTTCTCAGAGTATAGTTCTTTTTAAAAATTACAATAAACATATGAAGAAACCAGCATTTTAAACACCAAATAGATTAAGGTGCTTATGAGGTTAAACAGTCTTATTTCAGTATGGAAAGATGTCTGAATTAATCCCAGGTGACTCTCTTGAGAATAACAAAATTGTACCTTAAAGGACTTCATACTTAATCTCCACTTTCATGTCTTCATTTAATTATTTTTTTGTAGAGTTTTAACATTTTCAGAATAATGTTCAAGAGAACATTCCAGGACACTATTAGAATCATTATGCATAATCCTCTCACCTCAAAAAAAAAAAACCAAACAAAAAAACCCAAGGCAAAATATACTTATGTAGATCCTTAATCATAGCTGTTTTACTCCATACAATATAAAATGTCATAGTTCCTTCAATCCAAGAGTCAATGTATTGGAAATCAGTTTAAAATGAGGAATTGGATAAGCCAAAGGAAGACTTTATATTTTATACTGTGGACAATAATGAGGATCATAACAGCAGTTACTATAATCTATTATCTGACTGGAATCATTACTTGGAAAGTAAAGGTCAAAGAAGCGTTTAAAAATAAAAATTAAGAAGCATAAAATAATTTTTTTCTTTAGCAAATTTTTGCAACTTCAGAAAACACAATGGGGCAGTGCTTCTATGCTAAGTAAGGTTGTTGCAATATAGAAAACAATAAATGACTCAGAAGAGAGGTCATTTTTCTTTTGTAAGTGACACCTCAATGACGTGGGTATTCGGGAAGGTGCATTAAAAAAAGGCCCACTAAACAGTTTAATAATTTCCAATGACTAAGAGGAATGCCTGCTATTGTCCATGAAGCCAAATATATCACAATCCTCAGTAATTAGTCTTGTAAAATTAGGATGCTTGGAGAAAACCAGCCATAAAAAATTAAATAAAATAAGAATATTTCCTTAAACACAAAAGGAAACTGAAATGGCTGCTGAAGGCTGGTAGTTCCTGACTTTCAATGTAATGAATACCACAGGGACATGAATGCACATTTTCACAATCAGTCTTTCATTTTTCAGGGAAATAAAAGAATGAGGAGTTCTGCCCTATTAGGAGTAGCAGGAAATTTTGACTCTATGCTCCTAATGTCAAAGAGGAGTGCCTCAGGCTTATGAGGAGAGCTGCCCTATTCATTAAGAAAACTGCATGAAGATTTTTTAGAACTGCCAGTTGGGTGTGAGACTCTCAGAGGAAAACTGACTACTCCTCTCCATCTTCTGAACCAACAAAATCTCTACTTTTTTTTAGTTCTTAACTGTCTCTAATGCAGAGGACAATGTGGCAGGAGAACCAAAAGAACCTTTCTGAATAAGAAAAATATGAAAGTTCAAATCAAATAAACATCAACAATGAAAACTTACTTGAAAGAATTTGGATTCTTAAAAGCTTCTATTTGCTAGGGAAGACCGTCATGCACAGTGTTATAAAGATCTCAGCATGGAGTTACTCCACCATTCGTATTTCTTTTCGTGTATTAGATATATAGGAGCCCATCACGCCCTTGGCAATCTTGTCTCAGAAACCCCCAGAAGTAAAATAATTACAGCAGGTTAAGAAACTAAAGCCCATGGACATGTGGAACAAGAACACTTAGGGCACTTACTGTCAGTTGGCTATTCACTTGTTGGTGTTTTAGAAAAGCACAGCTCCTGAAAGACCACCAATTCTCTGAGCCAAGTAAAGCTCAGGATGTTGTTGAGCCAGTCTCTTCTTCCACCTCCTTCCCCAACCACTACCAAAATAAAGAATCCTTTTTCAGGAATGGCAGTCCCCTCATTCAACTATGCAGAGGCAGTAGTGCTGGTCAGGAAGGAGGCAGAAAAACAGTTGAGTGCAGTGAGTATCCCTCTTTAGTAGCAGGTTGTGTTTATCTTAAAATTTAAACTAGACATAGAAATTTACAGAAGTTTATTTATTTTTAGGCAGTTAAAATGCAGTCCAAAATCTGTCCAGGATGTTATTACTGATTGCTCATTGCTATTATTTTTACACTTGTCTGGTAAATGTCAGGATGGGAAAACTTACAGGTTATGCAGAAGTTTGTCAAAGAGTTATCAGAAAAAAGAATTTAAAAAAAAATTAGACTGGAACACATTGATTCTGATTGATTGAGAAATATTTCAGAAAGATTCAAAGTGATTTTAGAAGTTATCTTTGCAAGACATACAAGATCCATTTGCAGTTGCTCAGCAGATACATTAATTTCATAAAACTGACATGATTTTATAAAAAAAAAATCTTGCAAATAACCTGCTACTATTTTTGCTATTTTTTAAATTGCAGTCATACTTTTATTCAGCACTCAATACTGACAGTTGGGAGCTTTCAGAAATTACAGAACAGCTTTAATTTAAAATATGAGATTTTAGACAAAGGCACCTTCTTTCCTTTTGATTTTATATTCTTCTTAACTATTAATTCATATTAGTATTAATTCATATTTTCAAGCAGCCAGAAACAAAGATCTTTTGTCTTAAATACGATAAAATGGGTCTAGCATCTGAGATTTTAAAAATGTCGTGTTGAGGAACTCATGCTTACTCTCGAAAGCTGAATGAAACATCAGAACTGCACTACTAAGATGTGCATTTACTTTGCAATGAACAGCAGAAATACCCAAACAAACCAAAACTGTTTTACAGTTTTTTGTAACACCTTGTACCATAAAAACAAATTTAAAAAACCCAATACATATGAAGCTCTGAAGAATTAAACTGCTTTTAAATTGATTGCATAAAAATATGAGTATTCTTATAACAATTATTACCAAATTGTGCAGATGACAGAAAAGAGAGCAAAAAATTATTTTTATTCTCATGGAAGCCAAGAACCAGTAAGACTTATTCACCATTTCACATTAATTGCATGTTTGTGAGACAACCAAGAAAATGTACAAGAGTTACATGGCTAAAAATTATGCTTCTAAATAATAAATATTAATATATGATTAATTATTATTTAATTTTAAATGCAACAAAGAAAAATTGATGAAGATTTATATCATGTGCTTGTAAAAGTCAAATATTTTCCCCTAGGACTGGTGTACTCTCTCATGATTTTTTTTCCCAGTGCAACAGATGCAACAGGAATGTGAAGGAAAAAAAAATCAATTGAAGACAAATTATGTAACAAAGAAATGTTGTCACATGCTATAAAATCAGTGACTGACAACTGAAATGTAATTACACATTGCATGGTACATAACCAGAATCACAGTCTGTTCCACCAGTCTTCCTTGGCTGGAATATGGAATAACTACTTGCAAGAACAAAAGTCATATTTATATCTTAACCGTTTTATATCTGTGCTCAACAACACATTTTAAGCATTTGATACTAGGGTGTTCAACTCCTGCTAGTATAGATTTAATAGAGAAAAGCATGGGGAAAAAAGGCTTAGTCATTGCAGAAGGATGTATTTTTTTCACTTAGAATTTGTCATGTCATTGGCAGTAAGTTTAGTAGTGAATTTGGGAATGCAAGGTCTGCTCGGGATGTATTTTGTCTTAAAAAAAAACACCGAGCACTTGCTCTTCAATAAATGTTTAAGGAAAAATATTCAAAATGTATCCTTCTATAATAATTAAGATATAAACTGCATCACTAAATTATATAAATTAGTAAACAAGACAGAAAAGAAAATGAACGGCGAAGTGTGAAGGTCTGCTGTTGACACTAAGCTACCCATGTCATTAGGACAAGAATTGACCACAGAGAAGTGCAGAAAGATTGTATAAATCCCCATGATTATCACAGAACCAAAAGAGAATGAGGATATATTTAAAATGCAAGTAAAAAAGAAAAAAATCAATCCAAGCTTCACAAATAAAATAATAGATCCTGAGTTACTCATTAAAAATTTAAGACCAAGTTCATAAGTTTTTAATAGAAAACTTTCCAAGAAAAAGTTTTCTTTTTAACAATAATTCAAAATTCTACTCAAATATTAAAAAATACAGGGATTATTTAGGGGAAAAAAAAAAAAAAAGAGAAAAAAGGAAAAAAAAAAAAAAGAGCGAGAACTATATGATTCCTTCATTCGTGGGAATTGTGGATTTTTTAAAACTGTGGTGTTCAGTTGTGGTCCCCTATTTTAAGAAGAATGTAGTAGAACAAGACAAAAAAAAAATGAAAAGTATTATTAAATTATATAAAACTTTACACAGAAAGAATTAGTTTAGACAGATATGTTATACTATATAATAAATGTATGGGTTTTGGAGAATAGATAATGACCGATTATTCAGTCTTCCAAGAATGAAGGCTTATGAAATGAGGCTTTTAAGCACCAGACTCCAAAAATAGAAAAGTAGATGCTACATGTAGTCGGCTTAAAAAATGTAAAAATAATTGGTATATAGATAAAATTTACGTGGATTCAACAGAGAAAATAGAAGAGAGATGGTTACAAGGTACCTAGATACCATGTCTGGTATCTGAGAACATCTTAAAGCTGAGAAAAGATTAGAAAAATTTTCATATAGGCTTATCCTATTTATGTATTTCTTCTCTAAACATTTGTTTACAGGCAGTTCTGGACACATAATATTGAGCTCTTGGAACTTGGAGGTGTTGACAGAAGTAAAAACTACAAGAAAAAAATAATATTTTCATGTTACCAAGTAGTATCTGCTGAATTCTAAACACAATTACAATTATTACCTTCTTTGGCTATATGCCAAAGGCTAAGCTTTGGAGAAGAGATATTCTACTTTGGCTCCATTTAGTTCAGAAGTTATATTACAATTTTGATAATAATTTCTGTTCTTCTCAGTAATTGTGATAACTTCCTTGAAGTATTTAAATAGAAAATATCACATGCAAAAAACTACAAGATATGAATAAGAAATGTCAGGAAAATTGTGTCTGCTGCAAAACATAACCTCAATTTCATCCTAAATTTCACTGTATCAAAGTATTTTCACTCATTAGCTCTGCAAAAAATTTCAGACATGAAGAATGATGATGCTCTGCAAACTCTCAACTTACTGCATGAGAGAAATGACTGATTTCTCAGTCTAGTTTTTGTTTTATGTTATCAAGTACCCAGATTTTCCGGTCTTAAGCCAAGATACCGCAGAAATACATTGGTGAAATCAATTTGATGGAATCAATATATTTCCACAGAACATTTTAACTTGGTAGAATCAGCTATTCATCATTATATTTAGCCAGAAATTTTCTACCTGACCTTTCTCAAGCTATTACCCAGTATGGTTGGATAAATACTTCTGCAATACATAATTAAATTATTGTAAGATAATACAGACTAACAGGATCAATTGAAAGTCACAGAAATAATAAAAATAAATATTTTCCCAGTCTCATTTCCTTCTCACCTCTTTGCACAGTACATATGTCAGAATATGAAAAGCCTTTATGCTATTAAAAATAGACACTCGTATATGTACTTAATGTTTAAGAGTTTTTGTGGTTCTCTGCTGTAGAAACTTATTCTAGGCCATTTTTTGTCCAAGTACAGACTTCCACCATCTACACCTGGATCTAGTTACTTTGAAAGAATAAGGCTTGATATTTTTAATTCAATAATATATAAAAGGTAAAAAAAACCAAAACAAAACAAACCAACCTACGGTAAAATCAATAGTTTCTCAGTAGTTACCAGGACAAAGTGGACTAGAAAAAAGGTTACTTTCCATTTGAATCATGAATCTTTTAACAGATGACACTCAACCTAAAAGTTCAGTCCACGCTTTCATCATGGTACCATGGTACCATGTTACATCAAATACTTCATAATCATAATTTTAAATTCAAAATGTTAGTGCACCTTCTTTCTATAGAATACCTATATTGTATATGACATACACTGTGTAAAATAGACTTCTAACATGGAAGAAATTTAACCTGTTCAAGGAAAAAAATTCTGAAAAAAAAAATATTTGAGAAAAAGTTAACAACAAAGACATAGTGATATTAATTTAACGTTTATTAAACATTCAGCCACTTTTAACAAGACTACACATAACACAATGGCCTTGAAAACATATGGTCTCCTTTACTGGAAAAAATTATTAACACTATCAAGGACACCAGCAATATAATACTTAAAAATCTAACAGGACTTACACAAAACATACTAGGCCTCTTATTTATTTATTTATTTATTTATTTATTTATTTATTTATTTATTTAAAGTAAAAAGACAAAAAGTCCAAAACAACCTAAACAAAAACACACATCCCTTAATAATCAGGCTAATTTTAAATGTGTCCATTAAAACATGAGAGGTTTTAATTTCACTAATATCTTTAATTATAAGTTAGAATCTACCCAGTGTAATTCAAGTGTACACCTTCGTGAGCTATTCTATCATATTCTCTTCTATCAGCTACAAACTATCTCCCCACAACTTTTCCCAAACAAGACTGTTTTCCATGCATCCCATAACTGAGAAGCAAATAGGACTCATTCTCTTCATAGGAATGGCTGATTAGTCATGGCTAGGAAACCGTAGCTAAATGTCTCTTTTTCAAAAGATTGTCTTGTATATGATATATGGTACTCTTGAGGGAAGCTCATTGACTCCACTCTAATTCTAAGGAAATTATAAGTATAAAAGGTTGTAGATATTGTAGCCCAGATTGTGAAATAATATCACATGCAAAGAAAAGTGCTATGGTACAAACTGAGGCTCTAGTCTATGCATAAGGTAGAGTAGAAGTCTTTTAAGGATGACTGTAAAACAAACAAAAAATATGATAGTATTAATTTATAATTAGAATATTAATATTGCAATTAGAATAATACCTATGTTACTGAGGCACAAGCACTGATGATATTTTAAGAAATGTTCCACAATATTGTGTGTGTTATCAGGGAAAATTATTTTCTTCATACTTGTTTGTAAATCACAGACACTTTTTTTACTTGCAGAGACTTACAGATGTTCCTCAGAAAGAGCCACATTTTCAATAAAATGGTGCCTGTCTCATTCTGTTACTCTAACTAACCATCAAATGGTGGTCCATTTGATACACCTCCACCAATCATTCCTATCTGGCAGGCAAAGGCAAAGTGACATTAAGCTGTGACTGAGACAGTAGTAGCCAACAGGACTCCTTCCTCTTCTTCTGGAATGTGTGTACACTCACACACACTCTGTAATACATATACATGCTCTCTCCCCACCTGGCTCAGCACAGCAGAAAGAGAGTTTCTGGGAGTATGTAATGCCCATTCCTTGATCACATTTTACCTGCACTTCACACCTTTTATCCCATGAGTCACTGCTTGAAAGCTGGAGAATGGAAATAATCTGAATCACACAGTTCAGAATCATTAAAATAAAACTTTCTAAAGCCTGTTATGTATTTCTATTTTTTCATTCTGTGTTGATGTATTATATAACATAAACCTTTATCTGACTGGCAAAAAATTCCTCTATTTGGGTTTCCATTAGCAGAAGATGATGACTGAACAATATTGGCCTGGCTCTTCCTCTGTCTCAGTGAATATGTTAAGTCATTTTCATTAAAGGTTTTCATTATAACTTTTTGCAAAGAGGCATGTTCTGAACCGTATTCATTAAAATCTTTTTCATAAAATAAGACTCGGATAATACCTTTCTCTTTTTTTTCCCAAAAAACCCTATGCTTAAGAATTGAAGTGCTCATGAAATATAATTAGTCCATATTTTACAGAGAAACTAGAATGCAATATAGTAGTTAGATGAAATAAAATGAAATATAGAAACATTTTTGCATTCTTAATGTTCAAATCTATTCTGTGCAAAACAACAGTCTTTCCTTTTCATTTCCTAATATTGCATAGAATTTGATGAAAGCATTTTATTGCTGCTCCTCTCTTTTTTTCTTGCAACCTTCTTTCCAAGAAAGTCTAAAATATAACAATGGATGAGCATGCAGAGTTTTTAATAAAAGAGAAGTCAGAGAAAGTTATGAGAAATATTACTGCATATATTTTTTAAAAACAACACAGATTTCCATGGTTTGCATTGTAGTGATAAGCATAAAATTTCATTTGAAATCAACAGCCATTTACATGCAAAACTCTACTTGTCACAGAGAATCATTTTACTGGTTTTCATAAGCAAATATATTTTTGCTACATAAATAACATTTAGTCTGAAAATCTCAATAGGTATCTAAGATCTTATTTTTAAATAAGAGGAAAATGTGGATCCTTGGCAGCTATAGTTCATGCAAGCGGGACAAACAAAAACTAATTTACCTAAATTTTAATCTAAACCCATTTCAATACATAGCTTTTTCTTCTTGTGAGACCTCTCACTTTATAACTGTTCCAAACTAAATCAGACACATGAAGTTTTAACTCAGAATATTATATAACAAAGTACTTCAGAAGAAAACAGAGGTTATTTTATGAATTAATAAAGCTTAATTATCTACAAATTTGTATTCTACATTACCACAGTCCTTTCCCTTGTCCAAATCAGGTCTTTCTTTCTGTGATCCAGAATCACAGAATCAC
>VWYO01021576.1:106143-199672 GCA_013400275.1 Rhadina sibilatrix | reverse complement strand
CATCCAGTAGAGAGCAAAGGTTGATCTTAATCTTCCTTTTATTATTACTGTAATAGGAATGTGCTGGGACAGTCCCAGGGGAATAAAGTAACATCAGACATGAGATGGGTGAGGGATGAGGGGTAGATTCCTTCAAAGAATGAGTCAGAATACTCAGTGTAAACTTGTTCCTCAGCATTAACTCCACAGGAAATTGTAATTTTGGATGTCTTAAATTTGATCCTGGCAACCACGTACACCTGAGAGCAAATGTAACTGATAAACACACTCAAGAAAATCATATTGTCATTATTTGATTTAAATTATAAAGTGAAATAAAAAAAGTAATTTCAAGTTAGTTTCTGATTGCTATGTTTTGCTATGTTGAACTCTGCCAAAACATTTTTTTTTTTTTAATTTTCAAGTTCATCTTTTTCACCTCATCTGCTTGGGGAACTGTAACATTAAAACTGAACAAGGACTAACTTCATTTTAAAAACAAGCTGTGTTTCGCATCTACTGTCAGTGACAATAGCCAGCTTTTGATGTGTGATTCTGATAGCATCAAAATGAGAAAGCCTGGCAGTGATGCCCTGTTTGGTAATTTTAGAAGAAGGTTTTGGAGCTTACTTTGGGCTTTCTGAACTATTTGAATTATTTACTGGCAGCCACAGGCGAGTGGCATTTTACAGTGTGTTAAAACCAAGCTTTGATATCTGAGAATAGCTCCTTTGGTACAGAGCTTGTATTCCTTGATTCTCACATAAGCTGCACATTTATCATAGCTGAGTGATAAATGGTAAGATTCTGCTGTTTTATATGCAGTGAAATGACAAGGTCAGTTTTAATTAAGCTGAGATCAAGCCCAGTCTGTATTGCACACTTCTGATTAGGTTACTTGAAATTAACATAAGTTTTTGGAGACTTCACTGAAGTCAGTGGTGTTAAACACCAGCTGTGCTGGCAGATAAGCGTGGGATATAAGAAGGAGATAGAATTCACATTGAAATTAGCACTTGGCACAATATAATTCTCTGATTGCAAACTATGTGAAGTTGCCTGCGCTAATTGGTTGATTTTATTTGAAGCAGATGTTGTTAGCTTTCCCACTAATGATCTGGAGAGAAATTTTTTTTGAAAGACATGCCATGTTAGGTTCTCTGCAGTATAATAAGCTAATTACAACTTTAAGTACTTGCAGTAATTAGCACAATGTGTATAAAGTGGTCCTGATCTTTTCACCCTGCTGTATTATTTTTAGGACACGTAAAAAAAAAAACAACAAAAAAAAACAAAAAAAGAGATCTAGCTGGATTTAGATTCCCCAATCTAGCTTTTTGTTTCCCCAGACTTTTATATTAAGGAGATAATGAGCTAGACTTTTATCCTTATTTTTAAGCACACCAAAAAGTTTAAACCTTTTTCCTGTTTCACTCTCTCTTCTCTATATCAAATCTTTTTAGTTTTATCTATGTCCATTGAGGTAAAGTCTTCCAGCATCTTAAAAAACCCATTAGTTAACAGTTCTGTACAGCAACGGAGTATTTGTTCTCTATTAACTTATTTAATCACTTACCCATGGATTACCAAGATCTAAAGTATATCTGACCTATAGAAAGAAAACAAACAAAACCACCCTGGAAACGTTCTTCTTTCAAGAGCAATTGTGCTCCTTGTGGAGCTCCTTGTGACTTATCGTCAGTGATTAAAAACTGCTGGCAGTTTGCAAAATAGATACAAGAAGACTGAGCAAGTGATCCTGCCTGCAGAAAGAAGGAAAACCAAAATGAGTTATATGAAAATGGTGAATCAGAGATTATCCTCATAATCCCTTCTGAAATTCAGTTTGACTGTTGCAGATGGTGGGTATGCTACAGAAATGGCTGTTCTGAGAATACTTCAGTTCAGCTAGTGGTCTCCTGACATGGTTTGGTGAAACTTGCTCTTCAGAAACCTCCACAGCTATTTACACTGAAGATGCTTTCACTTCCTAGGAGAAGTGACTGGAAGCCAGATAGAACCATTTGCACAAATATGGTCACAATTCCCAGTTCCCTGGTTTTGTGGGCCGAGGGATGACACTCTCAACTGTCTCAGACATGTTAGGCCATTTCAGGAATGCCTCCGTGGCCCCAGCCACTCGTGTGACACACACATGCTGCCAGAGACTGGTGCCATAAGGCATCTTTGTGCCATCACCTGAGAGAAGTATTGGGGGACTGTCCCTTTGGGTTTGTTTTCTGGGAAAATGGTTTACTGCCTGGAACTGCAAGGGCAGACATTTCCAGGCAGCAGGAGGCTTCAACAGGCGTTTTGTGGGGGGCTGTGGACAGATGCGGGAAATTCCCTTTCTGCACGCTGCTGAAACCTGGCTTAACGTGCCAGAAACACAGTTGAAAACCACCCCGTGGACAGAAGATCCCAAGGTTCTTAAAGGTTTCTAATCCATTTAACTCCTAAAATGTGCTATGTTTACAATTCTGTGCCAATAAGCAGTACCTATTCTAAACACACAACCTCTGTGTCAAACCCATCCTACCAATGTCTCTTTGCCACTGTCACAGCAGAAAATGGAGCAGAAGAAGAGGAAGAAGAACATGAGACACCAGCCAAAATTCTCCATCTTGCTCTCATCTGTCTCTATACTAAAACCCCAAAGCTACAAATTTTCACCTTGTGGCAAACTAAACTACTATTTCTTCCAAACCTTCATTGCTTTCAACTCATCTCTAAGTGTTGGAAGTTTTTCGCATGGACTAAGGTCAAAGGCAGTGCTTTCCTGGGGTCCCAGCTGGGGTCTCGGACCCCCCAGGGCAGCATGAGGAGTTTTCCACGTGCCCTGGACTCCAACAGACAGAAGCCTGTTTAGGTGGGCTGAGCTGTGTTGTTTGCAACCGTTGCACGGTCCCAAGCGACTGCCAGCAAAGACTGGCACAGCAACAAAGAGGGGACAAAGTACAAAACCCACAAAGTCTTTTGGGCTGGCATGTGCAGGGACATCCATGACACTTGAGGGGGTAGAGCAGGAGGGAGCTGTTGATGTCACCAGGCAGTTCAACCTGGACTCTTGCTGTCTGGGAAGATCCTCTCTAACCAAGTGCTTCAGGCCAAATATTTCTTCTTTAGGTCCTTTTAACTGCAAGTCATATCTGTGAACAGTGTTTCCCCTTGGTGCAGAAGAGTTTCAACCCATCATGTTTTCTCCCTTTTTTGCCTTTTCCTTTTCTATACTGATTTTCAAAACAAATATGTCTTTTGCAATTAGGGCATGGGTTGAATGTCCTTGTGTACCTCTCTGTAAAGTGCATGTAAAGAAGGTATTCAAAAACAAATCTTGTATTTAGCATGGCATATTTCACTGAGATATATTCCTGGCAAAATTAGCAAAAATGATGCAAAGTTTAAAATATTCATTTACTTCCATCAGACTTTCTCCTTTTAAATAAGCTGGTAAATATACATCTTGAGAATGTGGGTGAAAAAAGTAAATATCATGGCAGTGGTGAGCTTTAAGGAAAACTCTTGAGTTAGCACTAAATGATCACCCAAAATAAACCACAACTTGATTTCTGTAACTCCTTAAAACCAAATTAATTACTTTTATTGCCTTGGGCAAATCTTCTAGCTGTGGGTTTAAGCTAAAGCAAACATGCTACTTCCCTTCAGTCTGAGGAATTGGCAAGTAAAGATTCTTTGTTATTTTAATCTCATGATTCAATCTCCTGCTGCATTAATTTGGTGATTTGACTAATTGGTAGTTTAACCTATTATTAATGTTCCTCCATTAATTTCCTGATGCAATTTTAATGACATCTTGATGTCACTATTGAATTAAAGTCTGTTTAGTCTAAGAAGAAAAAGAAAAGTAAAGCAGTAGTTTTAGATGTTGTTATCTATTTGCTGAATTTTAATGTCTGTCTTCATTCTAATAAAAGTCTGTATTGGGCTTTAATCCTGAATAAAGCAATTCCTTTCCCCAAGAATTTCTGTGGTTTTAACTGAAATAAACAGAGTCCATTACACTGTTCCTAGGTCCTACTCCAAGGATGGCATGCAATGCATGTAAAAGTCTCCACGTGAAAAAGCAGCTTCTGGGTCAAGTGGTGGTGCCCATGAATATTTCCTCTGGACTATAGAGAAGTAACTAAGCAGAAATGGAGTTCTTGGCTTTGCTACAGCTCTTCCTAAGTCTCCACACAAGTCTCTTCATTTGGTTGTGCCTGACTGCCTGCTCTTGACCCAATTAAATGGGGATCTCACTTCATTCCCTTCACCTTCTATATGTTTCATCTGTTTGTAGTGTAAATGTGTCAGAGCAGAGACAATTTTTCACCTGCATTTATGATCTCTACTATTTTGGTAGAGATCTTGAAGGGTTGTATGGTGCACATCAGTAACAGCAGATGGGTAATTAAACCTGAGTAATAGCAGATGTGGTGGAACCATAGCTATTTATAAAGAGAAACTAACAGGAAGTATGACTCTACTGCTTCTGGAGCCTTGCAAACGCTCCTCTGAATCATGCCTGCATCTCACCCAATTTGATGCCGAGAAGCACAAGACGTGTTGACAGAAATTGTAAGAAATGCCATGAGGTGAACAGTCATCTTGTTTTCTAATTTATTTAGCAGTGTAGTGCAGCTTGCAGGGCGATGAGCTGTGCAGCCTGGCCAGCAGCAGATGTGGTGACAACGTGTCTGGCCACGCAGCACACAGGAATCATCTCCACATCCCCGTCCCTCTTTGGCTGAAGAGACACGAAGGTCAAGGCACTGTTACCTAGCAACTAATGAGAGCTGATTAATCCATTTGTGGGCGTCACAGGCTGCAGTGATGTATGGGAGTCTGTGCCTGCTTCTACTGTTCATGTAGTGCCAGGAGAAGCAAGTACCAATAACATCAGTATGGCATCAGTAACGCTGACAATGACATCATCAGATGTGTAAATAGCCCAAACTGACTGTCCATTTTCAATGCTAGCATCAGATTTTGAATTTCTAACTTTCATTATTGTTTCTTTGAAGGCTTAGTAGAGATGGGATTTATATGTGAAGGAAATCAGATTGTAGATTGTACAGGGCAATTTGGTTTTTCCAGAAAAGCAGACTGTTGGCTTTCCAGTGGACTCCCTGTGAAAGCAAAGCTTCCCCCAATTTCAATGTATATTCTACAAATGCCTAATCAAATTAAAGTGAAACTTTTTTGAAACCAATTCTTTTGAGTTTTAAGGGCCCCTGAAGAGTTAAATAAAAATAGGGCATTTTATAATGCATCTGCTTGCTGTCTGCACCACATGCTCCAGAAGGGCAGTGCCTCACCCTGTCAATGTCTAATGAACTGTGCAGTTCTGTATGATTTATCATTGCTGATGTTCCACCAGGAATGATCAATAATATATTCTATATAATTTCTTTTTTACTTCCAAATGCACCCAGCAGGGTAGAGAAGCTTCTATTAAATTGTTGGAAAAAAGTGGAAACTGTTTCCATATTTTAACAGAGAAGACCTTAGCAGGCTTGGTTTGCATTTTAAAGACTTAAAGTCAAAAGCAAAACTATCTTTCACATATACTTTGCTTATTTTTAAATAAAAAATCTCATGAAAAATATTAAGACTTTATATGTGAGAGACTTTTAAGTGAATAGTTTTAACAGAGGAGATAAAACTCTAACGGATGTATTTTTCACAGTTCAGTTTAAACAAGAAAGCCAGAAAAGCAAACTCCCAGAGGCTCCAAAACCAGCAGCAATCAGCAAAGTTTGTCTGAGACTCAGATGAACTAAAATATTGGGTTTTTTCATGCCCTTCATTGTCCCACTCCTTCAAATGCCTTGTGTGAGACCTTCCATTTTCAGGCATTAGTTTTACATTTTTTCACCAGCTTAAGGGTGTAATGGAGAACAAAATTATCTCCCCTGAAATGACCAAATCGTTTTGCAGACATAGGTGAAGGAAGAAGGGCAATTCTCTTGCTGTAATCAGACCAATCTGAGGTATAATACATTTTTTGCCTGTCCCTATCATGATTGCTTACCCTTCCCAGTCTTGTTTATTCTGAGAAAATTGTGCTGGAGAAATTTCCTTCTGATTGGTGATTAGACACAAAAGGAAAAGTGGACTGTCTTACCCACTCATTCAATTTCCTTTGTGCTAGGCTGTTGCCAACACTTGTGCTTTCTAACCAGACATTCCTGAGAAGCTCTTTCTTGTGTATTCAAACTCCCTAAATAACACAGGGATCAGAAGCTTGCCCCTTGACCAAGGGTACATTGGGGCTGGAAATGTATGGTCTGACTTGTTTTGCTAAATCTCTGTGAACTGTGGGGGGAAATAGCTGATGCTGGCTGGGGAGCATCTGACAATGTGTGCTGCACAGACCTTGCAAAGGAGCAAGGACCTCAGCCCACAAAGCCAGAACATGCCAGTCAGACTATGGGGCACACCAGGCTGTCTTCTGTGACTGTATTTAAACCCTAATTTATCTCTGGAGCTTGAGAGGGGCAGCTGAATGGTCAAAAGTATGAGGATATCCAGCAGGTTTTTCAAGCAAGCCAAGATGCCTTTTACATATTGTTTAAACATCCTTTACCCTCCTCTCCTATGTCTCCATAACTGTCTCTATAACTCCCCACCACATAGATAGCAAACATGGCAGAATGGGTTTTAAAACCTTTACAAGAAAGAAGAAGAACCTTCACTGTAATTCCCACTAAATTTAATGTGTGTGGGGTTTTTTTTTAATTTTTAGTTTTAAAAGTAAAAAAGAAAGAATCTTCAGTTTTGTTTCTGATTTTTTGAATGGCTTGTGTTGGAAGGGACCCTAAAGACCATCTAGTTCCAATATACAAGGGGTCATTTAGCTGAGAGGCAGTTATGTGTATGCTGTTTGGCACATTTTACTTTCTTTCCTTTCACAGCACAAAAGTGTTCCTGGAGGCATATAAAAGATGTTTAAAAACCCAGCTCTTAGAGAAACCATGTTTGGGTGAGCAGGGAGTGGATGACAAAAGAGTCATGACATGCCTGGACTGTGTTGTGCAATTAGATTTTTTTCTTCACAGGTTATTTATCTGCCCTCACTCACTTCTTTCCTAAGTCCAGGCCTGCCTCTCTGAGTGGTCCTCAGAGTTTAATCATCTCACCCAAGTTGCCCAGTTCTCCACGATGAATTGATGCTCCTCTCCAGCTTCAGAAGTGGGAGAGGGGTGAAGCAGTCCCACATTGTGATCATTCAGAAGCTGCTTGCAAATAATTTGGCGTCCAATTTATGAAGATCCATGACCACTTCAGCCTGTTTAAAGGTAATTTAAACATACCTACAAAGGAAAAGGAGAGTATATTAAGAACATCATCTTTTTGTGCTCTGGGAGTTGCAGGGCAGCAAATGGAGAGAGCTGTGGGCAGTGCCTGGCCCTTTGTGTTGCCCACCTGGGAAGAGGTAAAAAGGTCAGGGCTGTGGAGGAGGAGGAGGAGGATGGGAGGGATGTTACTCCACAGTTAACATAGGGAATATATTTCTGTTAGAAACAAAACTAGAACTCCAGATTTTCATCCTAATTTAATCTTATAACAAATTCCAAAGTGTCAGCATCTGAGGCCCGGAGTTCCAGAAAAAGCAAAAGAATCAGAATTCAAAAGATTTTGTAGCTCTTACTAACACATTGTTAACTTGAATGAAATATCTCCTTAGGCCTGAGTTATCAGTACAAGTAACTGAACAAAGTTTCTTCTACAACCTCTTTTCAGGACATACATCAATTTCATAGGTGGCATGAGAGGGTTTAAAGTAGGACTGAAGAAGGATAGCAGCACTTTAGTTGTCCAACATGTGACTTGCACTAAGAGCCCTCTCTTCCCAAACAAACTGGATTCTGGTCTGTGCCTGTCTGGGGCATGCATTTCCTGTCTGAGGTTGTTTGGTGTTACACATTTAACAGCTTTCTAAAGTGTTCTTCAGCTATTTTTCCTCTGCTGTCACTATCTGTTAAGAATAATGCTCAGAACAGCTTACACCAGCACAGAGCAGCATAGGAATGCACCCCCACACCTGAGCAGGAGTTTCTATATAAGAGAAAGTTTCAGCTTACCTTGGAACATGTAAGGAAGCAAAACTAGAATTTTCCATAGCCTTCTCATTGTAACTGGCTCAGTGCCAGCACAGGAGCACTGATTGGGCTTTGGAAGTGTACCTCAAAGCCTGTTGCCAATTTCATTGGGCAAGGTGCCAAATAGTCCACCTAGACCATGGGCTACTAAAGGGACTGCAAAAAGGAGCTCAGCTGCTTTTTTTGGACTGCCTTAATCAGTGTCAGAGTCTTCTCTGGGCCCTATTTGATTATATCTCTTTTGTTTGATGACATTTATTATTTTTGTCATTACTAAAATCTTTTGTTTTACACAGCATGTCCAGAGAAGTTGTCTTGCTATTATTAAGCCACTCTGGGAAGTGCAGGACACCCTCAGAGACTTGATGAATCTTCATGTAGCTTATTCCATTCTGGCCACGTGCAAGATTTTATCAGAGCAGGCCCATTTCCTGCTTGGAAGAGTGCACTGGTAAAGGTCACTTTATTCTTCAAAAGGCTTGGAACTGGTCCTTACCCTTACATTGCTGGAAGCAATGTTTCAGGCTGGGCCGTTTCAGCAGGAATCTGAAGTGCCTACACCAACCTGTTACAAGCAGCACGCTTAGCAAAGGAAGGACTTGCTTCTTTCCTGGGGAATAAGAAATACCCAATCTTTACAGGCAAGAGAAGTCTCTGCCCTGGACTAGAAGGGGATCACCAAAGCCCGTTTCACCTGTGGTGAAGATGGAGTTTATGAGCATACGATGCATTGCTCCTTGTTGTGCCAACTCTGAGTTTGGAGAGCCATCAGCTTCTCCTGAGTCATCTCAGAGCACCACAGTATGCACCTCCAGCTCCCCTCTAACACTCCCACGTGCTGGGTACCTACCCAAACTTGGTGGGGACTAACACAGTGTGTGTATTGCCTGGGATGATCCCACTCACCACATGATTGGTGTGGTCTCTGTGTTGTGTTATTCTCCTTCCTTGCAAGACACCTCCTTTGCTTTGTGTTTGTAGTGCACATCTTCCCCAAAACATGGGTCTGTAAAACAAAAATAACAGCTTTGTTTTACTGACAGGGCAGCTGGTAGGTTTTTAACTACAGTCTGTTTTTATTGAATGTCAGTCACTGATATGAGTTCATCTAAGTTTGTCTTCCTCCTCAACTCTCCAATCTGTTTTTCCTTGTACAATATTGATAATTTTTTAGAAAATAGAACCAAAATCAATTAAAATCAATTTTTGACACTTTTGGCTTTCTGCAGTGGTATCAGTAAATCACATGTTCATAAATACTCTGACATACAGGTCAGAAAGATGACATAAAAAATTTAATGCACTTGGGAAAAATAAATTAAAAAGGTCTGCTGGAGAGGTTTTGCCATAGTTCTCTTCCTGCAGTCTGTCAGAGGATGCATAAACCTGTGACCTTTTTTGTACAAAATTACAATATATCTCGTCTATCTAAAGCCAGATAATTACAAGGTTATATAGTCCCTTGGCAGGCTGAAGAAAAGGTTACTCTCATTCTCTTCCAAAGGCTTTAGAGTAATGCTGTGCACTGGAAAGGTGTACAATCATTTAATCCTGTGTGAATGGTGAGGAGGGATGGTGTCTCTTGCCATTGCTGCTTAGTTACTAACGGAATGACAACCCTAAATTTATGTTTTATTAGCACTGTCATTCTCCTTACACACACAGCATCCTGTATACTGGTTTGTTTGCAGGGATTAGCTGGAGCCAGTGCTCAGTGATTCCTACCAACATCTCCTGGGTACATCCAGCAGTTTCTTCAAGATTTACACTATAATATTTCTACCAGACTGCCTAAGACTGGTTGGGAAGATAAATTTCCAAATGAGAAACTGTACAGTGCATTCACACTGGATGTTTGCCAGATGGCAGAAAAATGAATCAAAGCCTGCCCTGAGTAATCAGTGGGATTGAGCCTGGGAATTTCCTTTGATCTGTATCTGGGAGGTGTACCCTGTCCTTCTGCTTTCAGCATCAAAGCTAAAGCCTGATGATGACTATGCAAGGGATGACTTTACCCAGCACAGTCATAGTCACTTCAAAGGGTGCCACTCAGACTTGAGGACTCAAGCTGAGTCTGGTGCTTTGATCCAGACCTGATCCTGACCAAAACACTAATATAAAACCTGAGGAGTGAGTTGGCCATGTTTGTCTCCAAGGAGAAATCTGTTGCAGAATGGTGAGCAGACTACAGGCACCCGTATGCTGCTGAACAGCTGGCAAAGACACAGGTATAGCAACTGTGAACTTTTGGATAAGAAATGAATAGGAAGTGATGGATGTAGCAACAGCTGTAGATAGAAAAATTTGTACACGTAGTAAATGGTACTGCAAATTAAAAAAGTAGAAAGTTAAGATTTAAAGGCCTTTAAATTCGTCAGCGCACCCACAGCCAGTTTAATTGATCCCTCTATTGCAACAATATCACATATGATGGATTCCTCATTATGGTGTTACCAAACTTTGCTGCCATAAGAAGGTGACTCTCTGTCCCAAACCTGGACTCTCTGTCCCTCTTCTTTATCTTGCCCCTGCATGAAGGCTGGTGAGCTCACAAAAGTAGTTTTGTGGAAGACAAGAAATACCCCAAAGAGCCTGCAGCTATTACATCCAACTCACAGCAGACTAGAATACCATGGAGCACCTGTGACAGTCCTGAATTAGTTTCTGGGCAGGCCTGGCTGCCCTTTACTCTGATCTTGTGACAAAACTATTGGTCTGTATGGATCAGCATGCCAGGCAACATCTTGTGCTGTGCTGTGGTCCTAAGGTCTTGCAGTACTGTATAACACTTAATGCAATTAACAAGACTAATAATTAGAAATGCTTGGAAAGCATTCAGAAAAAAAAATTAAAAAGAAATGAAAATGTTATTTCCCTGGAAATTTTCTTGCTATTTTCATTCATGACCCATCACCTGTCCTGAAGTGAAGGTACTGGTGCCCTGCAGTAAGGAGGATGCCCACTGGATGTCATGATTGCTCCACAAAAGTGCAAACACAATGTAATTTATCTAGCAGTCAAAATGTTGTTCCTGAGAGGAAGCAATTTTAGGATGTACGTTTTGTGTAGTTATTCTCTTTCTCTGTTTCAGCCTCTGATCTATACACACACATAAATCCTCGGATTTCTTGAACTGTGCAGAGTCAGTAAGCCACAGCTAAACCCCTGTAAAATTTAGGTTTATATGTGAATTGTGTGGAAACAAAAAATGACTGAAAGTTATTCAAATAAATTACATAGGAAAAGACTCTTGTCACTGATTTTAGAAAAAGTCAGTCACCCACATAACTTTGAAAATCATGGTCTTATTGCCATGATTAATGAGAGAGAGGTAGAGTCTGTAATTGCAATCAAATAGATTCAATCACTTAATTCAGTGGTTAATGAGATCAACAAATTGTATGTGGGTCATCTCAGCTTTAGACTCCTGCACTGCCTGTAAGTTCTTTACAGAGGGAAAGTAAATAAGAAATGAAGCAAACAAAAAAAATGAAATTAAAAAAAAAAAAAAACAACCAAAAAAACAACCAAAAAAATGTACTGTTCCCCTGCCAAAAAAACTCGTCTCCAACCATCTGAATTCATAGTACATGGAAAATATGATTGCAAATACCTACATTCTGCAAATGTCAGTAGTGGCTAGCTCTTGTTTTAATTTACTATTTAAATGTATTAGACATGAAAGGAATCTTGTTAAATGTCATAATCATAATGACAATCCAGATGAAATTAACTAGAAGAGTCAATTAGATTCAGAGGCCAAGCAGGAAGTAAAATGAGTCATGGGGAAAAGAGGATCCCCCAGACTCTGCACAGTGTGGATTACAGTCTTAAATGTCATGTGGAAATGAATACAGTGCTAATGTTCTCATATTCAAGGGAAGGTTATTTGCTCAGTCTCCAGAAGGCAAGCTTTTATTTTTTCTTGAAGGGTTAGACAAACCTGTGGACTAGGTAAACCCAGAAACTGTGGAGCAGTATGGTGCTACCTGATTTGCAAGCACACAAAGACTGTTTGGATGAACAAAGATTAATTTGTAGAAATGAGGCTGACAGATATGCAGAAATCATGACTCATAGAATCATAAAATCTTTTAGTTTGGGAAAGACTTGTAGGGCCCAACTGTTAACCCAGCACTGCCAAATCTACCACTAAACCATGTCCCCAGACACCACATCCACATGTTTTCTGAACACTTCCAAGGATGATGGCTCCATTAGATCCCTGGGCAGCCTATTTCAATGCCTGACAACCATTTTGGTGAAGAAATTTTTCCTAATTCCCTCTCTAAGCCTCCTATGGTGCAACTTATGGCTAGTTCCCCTTGTCCTATTGCTTGTTACTTGGGAGAAGAGACTGCCCTCCATCTCACTGCAACGTTTTTTCAGGCAGTTGTAGAGAGCAATAAGGTCCCCCCTGAACTTCATTTTCTCCTGGCTAAACATCCCCAGCTCCTTCAGCTGCTCTTTATAAGGCTCATTCTCCAGACCCTTCACTGGTTCCGTTGCCCTCCCCTGGACTTGCTCAGCACCTCAATGTCTTCCTTGTAGGGTGGGGCTGAAAACTGGACACAGGATTGGAGGTACAGCCTTGTAGGTGCTGAGTATAGGGGGACAATAATTTCCTGCTGGCCACACTGTTTCTGATAAGAGTCCTCTTATTTTCAATATCAAAATAGCTGATACTCAGTTGTGACCAGAAGGCAGAAATGAAATTAAAGGAAATGCATTTGTGAACAGGATAGATAAATTGTTATGTAGCAGAAACAATTTAGTCCTTCTCCTCTCTGTCTCTGGCCCTATTTTTCCGAAAGGTTGATGGAGGCACTTCCATGATCTTCTGTGTATAGATTGACCATGCCTACCAACACTGCCATCTCCAGTAACAGCACTTAAAGAGTTCCACAACAGATATTTTCCTTATTGGTCCATCTCATATAGTTTTATGTGTTGTAATTTTTATGGACTGTCCAGGTACATATTCTTTGATCAAAGATATTTCTCAAGATCAGCTTTCTAGTTTGCATTCTACTGTCACATATATTTAGCAAAGAACAACTTCAGATTATGATTACGTCTTTTCTGTCACTCAGTCAACTAATATCTTGTGACTATTTGTAGTAGGAGGATTAACTCATATCTTGCAGATCACTTCAGAACTACTTCAAGGGTGTCAAAATATAATTTAAGCATTATGTTTGTTAAAACAAGGAAAGGCATTACAGTTTCAGAAGTATGCAGCATACAAACGTTATTCCTAACTTGTCCCCCTCTCCCATTAACTTGCAATTCATATTACAGCTTCTCTGATCTTTCTCCCTTTTCCCTTCTGTCTCAACATGAAAGATTATGAAGGACTAAATGGGAATAGCAAGTTCATCAAGTGAAAGTGACTCTTAAATGCTTACATTATTGGTGGATGATTTATATTTTACAACACAGCTCCGGAGGGCACTAAAACCATGAGCAATTGCTGTGCAGTTTGATGATCTGACTATTTTTCCCTTGCTTTGAACATAGCAGATGAGTTTCTTTGTCAGAGGAAGCAGAAAGAAGCAGCTCAGCTGGGATGGCCCAGGCCTGAAGCAAAGACCTGTTGTTCTTCAAGATGCAGCTGATGGTCTGTAGCCTCTGTGCCTCTCAACAGCTCTGCCCCCTCATGGGTCTGCCCCGTTTGGTTTGGGATTGAGTGGTTGGGAAAGCTGTGGGTGAACAGTGGTTTTGTGCTATGCTGTAGTGGTGTTTTCTGCTTGCTTTCATTCTCTTCCTCCTATTCCTTACTGTCTTTTTTGCCTTTCTGTCTACTGAACATTGAGCTGACATTTCAGGAAATTATCCAGAGTTATTCTGAGACCTCTTTCATGAATTGTTAATGTAGAGCCCATCATTGCATATGTATAGTTAGGATCATAATTTTGCCATGTGCATTACTTTGCATTTATTGACATTGAATCTCTTCTGCCATTTATTACTTTGCCATGAGAGCTTTCTTCAAGCCTTTGAGGTCAGTCTTAGGTTTGATTTTTCTGAATGCTTTTTAGCAGCTGAATATTTGCCACCTCACTAAAAGAAATACATTGCATTAATAGTGATGAACAGACTTCTACAGTTCATTTTTGAATATAGGGTGAACAGAGCTGACTGTAGCCCTGAAATGTATTCCCTGTGGGAGAACCTCCCTCCACTGTAAGAACTGGCCAGCAACAATTTTTGACTGCTCAGCTTTTTAAGCAACAATTATTAATTGGTAGGTTCTCTCTCTCTCTTTTCTTTCATGACAGCTTAATATCTTTAAGAGTGTTAAGTTTCCAAACTTTTCAATTTTGGGAAATTCAGGTGTTTGATACAACCATGTCACTCCTCTCCACATGCTCACTGATTTCTTAACAGAGCATTTCTATCCATTTGAAGTACCTCTTTCCCATAAAAAGCCATGTTAGATATGACTTTTCTCCACTACATCTATGTGCTATTTATGACAAAACTACCTCTATTCAGTTCACTCTGCCATTCAGGCTCAGCTCACAGGAGCTGTCACCATCAGCACAGCTCTTAGAAATCACGGTCCCATGCTGCGCCTTTTCTTTCTCCTCTATAGATAACCTTCCAGACCAGAGATTAAATACCAAGCTTCATACTTTAGCAATGTTGTACCTCTGCTCCTTCACCCTGGAGACCTTCTGATCCTCTTAATTTCTTATGATTCTTTCCATTTCTTCATCACACCGTGGGGTGGGATTGCTCCCTGGTCTCACCCTCATGAGGAAAGGCTTCAGTGTCAGTGAGTCCCATAGCTCCTACAGGAGGGACACCCTGGGGAAGAATTAGTCAGGCTTTTTCCCTTCAGATTCATCTTCCCTGCATGCTCCTTTTAGATATAAGTAGGACTTTTCAGCCTGGTTTCTTCACTGCCAGACTTCCAGGTAAAGTAGTTTGGAAATGTTAGTATTTTTTATTTTTTTATTTATTTAAAAATCTTTCTTGCTAGTAATTTAGAAACATATAAGGTTTTACAGACAACTTTTTAATATTCAAGATGTTTTAAAATTTTTCTTATTTAGGCCTTTTAATTTTTTTTAAGGTTGCTTTTAGCCTCTAATGGCAACCTCTTGCCTTTTACTGTGGTCAGACGGTAATCTTTCATCTTTTCTCATGCCAGTGCATTTTGAGTCTCTAATGGGCAATCTGTAAAGAATTCCTACCTATGTTTTGTGCCCCTGACAGTCAACTGTACTACCTTCTGTGTAGCCTTCTCATTCTCCTCTCTTTGGAAGGAAATACTCCTAGGAGGTTGAATTAAGTACTCCTGGGAGATTTCTGTATTTTTGAGTATTTTTTATTTACCTTGCAGTTACTACCCTAGGATGCTGATTTGATTGATATCATGAGACAGCTACTGTGCCTTGGGTTAAAACATTGACAAGAGAGAATTGGCTTGTCTGACCACTTGGTTCAAGAAGTCAGGATTCGTGCTGCTTAATAATCTGCAGTATCTTCCCCATGTATGAATTTTCCTATGTCATAAGGGGCCAGACTCAATTTTTACCACTCTTCCTAGGGTGGGTTGACCCTGGCCAGCAGACAAATACTCACCCAACATCTCTCTTAATTTCCTGTGTTGTGGGATTGGGGTGGGGGAGAGTGGAAACACAAGGAAGGTCAGAAAATTCAAGATAAGGACAACCTAACCGGGAGAGGAAAAGCTGAGTACACAAGCAAAGCAAAAGGAGGAATCCATTCAGTACTTTCCATAGGCACATAGATGTCCAGTCATTCTGAGAAAAGCAGGTCCTCAGCATATGCAACCCTTTCTTTAGTAAGATCAACAATGTTACAACAAATTTGTCCTTTCTTTCTTGAGCTTTTATTGCTGGGAATGCAGCTATATGCTGTGAAATATTCCTTTGGTCATTTCATGCCAGCTGTCCTGCCTGTGCCCTCTCTCAGCCTCTTCCCACTCCCAGCCTACTCCTCCTACTCACTTTGGGGAAAAGAGAGCCTTGACACTGTGCAAGCACTGTTTCAGCAGCAGCCCAAACACTGGTCTTTTCTCAGGACTGCTTTAGGCACAAACCCAAAGCACAGCATCATACTGACTGCTGTGAACAAAGTTCATCCCAGCCAGACCCAGCACAATCTCCACCCCTCACTGCAGATCATTTTTATCATACCTGAGAGGCTGATGTGTTGGCACAGCCCTGGTGGGTTAACCTCTGTGCTGCCAGTTGGTTTGTTTCCAGTGGGGGTTTCCACAGGGGGTTTGCCAATGGGGTCACTATGGGAATAGAGCACTGGCCACCCTTCTGTAAGTCCAGCTGGATGTCTCTCACTTCTGCAAATTTGCTTGGCTGTCTTTCTCTTTTGGCAGCTTTGATAACTTGTCATGTTAGACTCCACACAGCAGCTTTCCACTTCTGATGGTTTCCTGTAACATGGTAGGATCTCTTCCTAACAGAGCACAGAGCCTTTCACCTTTAGGTGTTTCCAGGACAGGTGGGTAGGAATGTGTTCCAGTGTGATTTCACATGAGGAAATTTTCCCGATATGAAGAGTAATGGGAATGAAACTGAAGAACTGAACTATACCTTTACATGCATCTCTTTCTTGGGGAGAAATTGGAGACTCTGATAGACAAGAAAGTCCCTCAGAAAGGGAAACACTTGTGCCATCAATATAAAGCCCAAGGTTTTCTGTATTCTCTGCAGGAAATCCCTGAATGCTGATTGCAATTCATGAGGCAAAACAGAACTGAAAACGTCAGGGATGTAGTGTGGGGGATATAGGTTGTAGCCGTGTGTTTTACCTGACCACACCAAGATCTACAATATCGGACAGTGTGAGCGCAGAGGTAAAGACACTTCTGCAAATACTGGGGTAACTGCTCTGCCTTGTCTGAAAGACAATGGGTGACCTGCAGCCCACTGTATATGAAGTGCTGACACTTGGAAAATAATAGCTGGCAGGTGTTCTTTCACAGGGGGTTATTTGTGTATATATATGTATTTAAAGAATTGGAGCATTTTGTCCTTTTTCAGAGATGATCACTTGAAAGAGAACGTATTTGTCCAGGCTGTGAGATCTGACTCCTACCTGGACTCAGCAGGCAGCCTTTCAGGTTTAGGAAAATCAGAATGTAGGGGTCATGTCTCTATTTTTGCCCTTTATAGTTACAAAAGCACTTAATTTCTTTCACTCACCAAAATGGCTTCTGGCTGAAAAAGGCGGGTTATTACATGCTGAAGGATTGCTTTGGCTTTGGAGATAGACAATTCAGTAATACTGAATTCAGCATTACTGAATCTACTCATCTGGACCACTTGAAGTGAGTTAAGGCTATGTCCTGTGAAGGCAAGGAATACAACATGGACAAGTAGATTTACCTTTTAAACATTATCCTTCAACCAGTCCAACTTATGAAGATATTTGCTATTTGTATCATTACCAGAGGAGGGAAGGGAAGGGAAAAAATACATTAAAATTATACATGAAAAGCAAATCCTAGTGCAGTCTGAACTTCTTTTACCTAAATTAAAGACTAATTTCTTCTGTCATAGGCACTCATACAAATGTGGTGACTGTTGGGCCAGTAGATCACAAGTTTTGTGTGCCAGCATTGTGGTTAGCTGATATCAGGAGAAGTGAGTGACAAGTAGGCAGTGTCAGAACAATATATTGACAGACATGGAAGTAAACAAGAGGGGTGCTCTGCTGTACATGTGTGTGTTGTTGAAATCTTTGCCTGTTGAACTAAACAGGAGCAGGCATGGGCTGAGCCTCTGAGAGACAGTCATCCTCACTGATATATGGCTGGCTTTGCTTTAGTATCTGGATTTTTCTTTCCTTGCATACACTTTACTGGCAAACAAAAAGCCTATCTTGGGGCTGAAGACTCAGGTGAGGCATTTGAAGTCTGGGCACTGCACTGTTGAGCTGAGCAATGCATTTTGAAAAACAAGACCCTGGTACACCTTCCATTCTCCAAAACATATCATCCTCACAAATGAGTGTAGAGAATTGCTGTACCTCTGTGATATGGGAAAGTAAAACACAGAGAAGACACAGACATTTTATTCAGAACAACTGGGCTGAAGAGCAAAATTGCTCATTAGAGTAATCAACTTTAAAGAGTCCTTTTCTCGATCTCAATCTTTGTTCACTTATTGCACTTAGGTAATTTCAAAGAAATCAGTGTAACTATTTTATGCCTGCTCTTGTTAATTTTCTTTAAGTACAGTAAAATAACATTGTATTGCTTGCACAATTCCCTGAACAATTGCATTTTCTTTGTCGCACTTGCTTGGCAAGTAAAACTGCCTGAGCTGTGATGGCTGGGTAAATTAGTATCATTCACAAGCTCATTTTGCACTTTGGAGTGTCAAATGTTGTTTGACTAAGAAAACTTCTTCCCTGTTGTTGTTGTTGGATGTGGGAGGAAGGGAGAGGATAGGTAAATTTTTGTAATAGAAGAGTGAGACACACTTTTGAGTGTCAGTTTTATATATGTTGATAAAACCTGCAGACACAAATCAGCTTGACTGTGATTTCACTAGTGTGCCATAACTTCCCACATGGTCTAATGAATAAACACAAAAGGAATAATAGGCCTATTGATTTATATCTTATTTAACAAAACAAAAAAATATTGGTGACAGTGTGCAATTCCAGAGGGAATGTTAGGAAAGAAAGAAACTACAGGCAGGAAGGAGGGTGAGGTCCTCAAACATTTGTGCTGCAAAATGCCAGGGATTTAAATGGGGTCTCAGATTAACCTGTGAGGCAAGCTCTCTCTAGAGGTTCGATACCCTATGGTCAAGGTGTTGGGATCTGCAGGAGAGGATGGCAGCTCCTCTGCTGCCTGCCTGAGCTTTCTCCCTGCAAAGCCAGGCATGGATGATGAGGGGGCGTTGACTTGCTCTGCAGTCTCCAGTACTGAGGCCACAATGCAGCTCAACGTGGCTGTGAGATCACCCCAGCAGGTGCTGCAGGGTCCTGTGCTTATGTGGCCTGAAGGGGTCAAGTTCAGAAACTTAAATTCTCTCATTAGCCTATGGAAGGAGAGAGACTAAACCTCTGTGAGTTTAACTGGCAAACACAGGTTAGATATTGGCCTTAGATGGAGTGATGATTTCCACAGAAGTACATGTGGAAACAGATTTATCTTCCTCTAAAGCTGAATTTTGGACAACTTTAGGTTTATATGCTGACATCTGATATAGAGGCATTCTGTCTGGTGTCACACATAGATATAAAACTCAGATTATGGAAAATAAGATCCAAACTACTGGCCTGGGGCACTTCCAACTGACAAAACCTTGTGAGTACAGAGATTGGGGGAGGCAGCCTTATGAATGTGGGATTATGGTTGTGAATCATATTTTTTATGCCATGGTGCCATTCCTGACATAAATATTTGTTTTTAAAGCCAACTAACAGAGACAAAACACATGCAACTGAAAAATAGCTGACTACTAGCATGTAGGTTAGAAGGTTCAGCTGCATTTCCTTCTGTGCAGTCAAGGGTAATATTGGTGTGATGCAAAAAGGCAGAAAGATGTACTTATTAGTGGTTATCAAAGGGCAGAATTTTAGATCTTACAACTGACATGGGCTCCTGAAGTCTGCTAATTAAACCGTCTGAAGATTTGATCAAAGGCATTTAATGTGGAGACTGTGTAGCAAGATGCAGATAATTAGATGAAGGCTACTAATGATTTACTTCTGCAAAGTGTAACCTAACACTGCTGTCTGAAAAGTGACATTTTCTGCAAATCCTGTGTTTCGTGTTCCTTGGTGTAACAGCCTAATGATTAAATACCAAGTACAGATCAGGCCAACAACATGCCTCGGATTCTCCTTCACAGTAAATATAGATGGTTTAAGCTGGAGAATAGTGATGATGTAGGTTAAGAACGGATAGATATCCTTTCAAAGAGACACAGTGCTCTTCACCAGCTGAAGAGATGCCTCTGTTTGTGTGCTTGGAGCTGAGATGATTCCTACAGCTAGCATGAGATTTAGCTGGGGCATAGCTGTGCTTGCAGTTCTGTCACTACCTCCTGTGGCTGCCACCTTCACAGCAAACTCTGGGCCTTGCTTTTCCTTTTGCAGTGCCATGTGCTTCCCCAAGCCTTAGAGTTGAACACCTCTCCCAGATGCCCCTGTCCTCTGGAGGAGACTGATCACCTCTGTACCCCACAGAGCTCTCTTTCTGAGGCAGAGGGCAGCTCCTCCTGCACCAGGGTCTCTTGGGGATGGATTTGTGGGTTAGTTTTGCTTCCCACAGGAGCAAGAGGTCAAGTTGTCTGCTTGCTTCCTAAACAAGTACTCTGCTGACTGGATTATGAGGTAAGGCTCTACTCTTTAAGAGGCTTAGAAGGAGCTTGAGGGCATTTTCCAGGTGAGCTGCTGCTGCTGCTGCTGCTGTTGCTGAAATCTGGCAGACTGTCACTGCTGCTCGTACCTGAGCTCTGCTGAGATGATTGTTTCTGTCAAGGTGTACGTGACACTCGGCATTCCTACTGGCAGAAATCCTGTGCCGGGGGAATTCTCTGAGTAGGAATGCAGGCATTCTGAGAAATTCAAATAAAAGTTAATTTAAGTAGAAGGTGACCTGAGGTTTCAGACTTATACATCATGTAAATCTAGCCCCTATTGTCCAATTGGTTTAGGTATTCCTTTCCCAAATGTCTTAGTAAGTTATTAATTCATTCTTAGCCATTTATAAACAGAACTGTAATATAAGGTGTGACTAATCTTTGTCTATTTTTCTCCAAAAAACAGCTCCATGCAAAAAATCCCCATAAATAATCCAAAGAAGCAACAGTCCTCAGCCTTAATTACAGCATTCAATACACACAAATACAAGCTCCTTGGATTTGGTGAAACTCAAGAATTCTTTTTTTGTTCATGATTTTAACATGCATCCTATAGGAAGCTTCTGTGGAGAAGCAGAAGGCTCTGAAATGAACTATGGCTGAGATCTCCTCCTCCCAGGTCAGGCCCTGCTCTTGCTCTCAGCTGCCCTTGCTTGCTTTCAGAGGTTACCTTACAGACACCACTGCACTTCTCCCAGCTCTGAACCCACCTCTCTGGCCAGTGCCAAACAGGCAGACACTTTGCTGTGATCCAGAAACTGGGTGAATGTCACAGTAAGGGTGGCTGTGAAAAACCTTTAAGTCCCCTGGCTTCAGGGCAGAGGATGGCAAGAAAATGATTAGGAGCAGGAATGATGGTTGGCACTAGAAAGAGAACACTTTAATAAAGGATGAAAGAAAAGAGGGATGGTGCCCCAAAACTGTGCACAGTACCCAGGAGAACTCTGTGGGGTAACTAACTGAAGAGCTGGAACTAAGGAAAACATGACAATATATAGGGTAGGCCTGAGAGTAAGGGTGCAATCAGAAACTCAAACTGGGAACATAACCATACTTGTACAACATAACTGAGCAATCATAAGAACATGACCTTATATGGAACAACTTCATTAACATGCAAACTCCCATGGACCTTTACTACTTGCCACAACTAGAAAGTTTCCCATGGCCTTTATAGTTGCTTCAGCTTGGCCATGTCCCACAGGTGAACCTTTTGTCATCTCCTGGAGGCTGGATCTTGCATGCTGCCTCATGAGTCAGACCTGATACTGAGGTGAAGAAGGACAGAGGAGCACGAGTGCATCACCAAAGACCACTGGGCTTGATGGCTGCATTTTTGCAGTGTCTACAGCTCCTCTGTCTGCCACACATCATCTGGATGTGGCCTCTGGTCCAGAAGCTGAAACTGGAGTTAGCAATATGGCTTTGTCTGTATGCAACAATCCCTGCAGTTTCCTGGTTACATGCTGGGGAAGAACACGTACTCAGCACCTCCATTGTGCCTGCATGGAATTACTGAGAGCAAACCTGGGTAAGGACAGAGTAGGGGCTGAATGGGGGTGGGCTTAGGAGGAGGAGCCTGGGGTCCCACAACACTGCTAGAGCCAGAGGATTCTATGTCACAGGTGCACAGGTGTCACAGTGCAGCTACAGGATAGGCAGATAGGATACAAATATGTCCTAAATGTTCAAAGATAAAAAATCACGTTTGGTGGACTAGGGTGGAAGTAAGACAAGAGACAGGTCACAACAGATATAAAATAAATGAAAGAAATCCAAGCTGGATTTACTAGTAATTAAAGATTAGAATGGAAGGAGAAATAATAATAATAACAACAATAACAATAATAATAAAAAAAATAAAAGTATAAGAAGCTGGGAAGTCAGAAATGGATAGNGTGTGGTTGGGTGGTTTTGTTTTTCTACTACATTTGTATTGCTAGTATTCCTAGTAAATAACTGTTATTCCTATTCCCAAATCTTTGCCTGAAAGCCCTTGATTGCAAAATTATAATTTGTTGGGGGGTGAGGGGGTTTACATTCTCCATTCTAAGGGAAACTCCAGCTTTCTTGTCTTTCCAAACCAAGACAAACATGAACTCTAGATAAGAGAAAGCCAAAAATTGCAATGTTTTAAAACAAAACAGTTATAGTGGGAGATCTGCTGAAGACCCCAAAAATTTCCTGTTTTAGAGGGGTTCTAGTAATTTCTCATGGATTACTATTTAGACCTGGCTAGTCCTAAATCAGCATGTCTTGCTTCCAATTTTGTGATTGGAATTTATATTACTTTTCCATTCTGAAATAAGATAGAGATATTAAATTTTAAATTTCTGTGGAATGCTACAGTCTATAACATTTGTTTCCTCTCTATTGATAGGTTTCAGATGAATGTTTATGTTTTTAATTTTTACAGTACCACAGGATGTAAGAAAACCTACAACTATGTTAAAAATGAAATTAAATTAAAAATCAATTTTTGAACAACCCCCAAAATGTTCCCTTTAAAAATGACCTATTTTCCCTGCCCAAGCAAATGTTCACAGAAGAATCATGTTTCTACAAAATATTTAATTTCAGCTTGCCAGCAGTGGAAATTTGCTTCATCAGGAGCTGACCAGCTTTGTTATTGATTCAATCAAGGAAAGAGCACAGAGGGAAAACCCAGTGACAGATTTACTGCCTTTTGCTCTTATGCATTCATTTACACTTATAGACAGGAAGTATAAAACACACATACATACACAAAACCAAGCCTGTGCAGTTCATAATGCAATTTAGATCCACACAGGTATAGTTACATAAAGAACAAAGCAATAGGGAAACAGGTACAATATTTGTGTTATCCCTGAATATGTTTAATTCATATAATTTGGGTTTAATTGTCCATGAACTATATCTGGTATTCATCTGTTTTGAGACTTCATCTGCTTTCAACTTAATTGCTAAAGAGACATTATGTCTCAGCAAGGATAAAGACCATTTTCATTGTATGCTGTTAATAAGGAATAAAATGCAAAAAACCAAAAAGGAAATGCAATCCTTTTGGTAATAAAACCCTCAACAACTGAAATTCTCTCTGTGATTGGGGATGATGATATGTCAAAAGGGTAGAGAACTTCCTTCAACATTAGAGAATGAGCAAGCTTGCATTTGAATGCTCATGCATTTGAGCAAATAGATCCCACACAGTTCTTTGGATAAAAACAAAAGAAGTAATTAATTGCAAATTATATGGTGAAACTAATTCCTGTTGAGAACTCGGCTGAATTTTCTTGTGTTTAGTAGCTCTCCATCCCACAGTGCCCTCTTCTGAGATACAGGAAAACCTGAAAATGATGGGAAGAGACACAAGCTCTCAAAGCCTTGATAGTGCATTATTTCTTGGTGCTTTCTTGCTGCTTAGGGTGGGCTGATTTAGCCCAGAAAGACACACACAGAAACTAAGTAAGCATCCCTACAGAACCTGTATTTGCTTTTCTTCCATTTGCTAAATTTTCCTGTCCTTTATTACATATCAGAGAGCTGCACTTTGTGTTTTTAATTCTGATTGACTTGATTCCTGCTCACTGCTCCCTTTACTGTTAGGTCAGCCATCTCCATTGATATCTATATTTTACTATCACTGTCCCTTCCAGATCTCCAGCTTCATCTCTTCAAGCCATGTAACACCGTCACTACAGCCACTTTGAATCTGTGAACTGACTGACAACTTGCTAAACTGTTTCATATGCCATCCAAAAACATCCACACCTCTATCTTGGTTCTGGAAGCAGTAAAATGCTTTAAGTTAGAGGCCAGGTCTGCTGGGGATAACTGCTGTTAATGTGCTAAACGTGATGTTCATGCAAATTGCAGGCCCGGTGTTAATATCAATGCAATTCCCAGGGCCCAAGCTGTCTCCAAGAATAAAAATGTGTGGCATCAGTTTGAGGTGATGCTGCGTGTTGGGGGCTGAGTATACACAATTGCAGAAGCTGAAGCACAGACATTTGGATGTTGTGTGCTTTACTGCCTTCTCAGACATGCAACCACGGCTTCTCTGAAGTCACCCTTGCTTTTGTATGAATTTGATGAGAACATGGTAGCTGCTATCCACACTTGCCTTTGTCCTCACCATCATGCATTTCTGCCTGCCTGTTCTCTGTCTGTTCTGCCTGTTTCTCCTCCTGATTACTTCAGGTCCTCATTCATGCCTGCTTAACCTTTCTCTGGCCAAATTCTTATGTTTGCCCACTAATATCCCTATTAACCACACTATCTTTACTTCATTGGTGTCTTTCCTAACTCCCATCCTAATGTTACCCACTCCTGGCATGCAGACTGCCAAATGGACTGTCTGCCCTCTTCTACACTTGAATAAACTCAAGGGTGAATTAAACACTTCTATAAGTACTTCTATACTGGTAGGAAACCCTAATGCCCCATTTTTCCCAGCAGTGCAGAGTCTCCAGCCATTGCCTGGGAATAATCACTGTGAGGTGGGTGGCATTAAGGGCTCCCTGTGCAGTGGGTCAGCAGATGGCTGGTCAGAAGAAGAGGTCAACTGAGGATTCAGTGTGATATCAGACTTATCAGTCTCATAAGTCCTGCAGATCTGCAAGAGGGATAGTTTATAGATGAGTATGTTGGGGTCTCTTCTCAATTTGGATGTTAAACAGGAGGTATTCATGATACTTCATAGTTTGAGATGTGAGTCTTGGCCGACTAAAGTCACCTTGAATTTGAAGGTATTTTTACATTTAGTCTTCTGTTCAGAAAGCTGTGTTTCACGTTCCAAGGCGTTTCACAGCAGTCATCTTTAAATATAAATAAATATATTTTCTAGTAAAAGCAGAAGACCAGCATTCCACAGTCAGTCAAATATACCTTCATCCTATAGAAGTCAAAGGGATGCTCTGCAATGACACTGAAGACCACATGATAGCCATTAGTCAATATTTGCTATACAGTAATTTTCAGGTCCTTGTTTTATTGGTGCTGGTGTGAAATGACTGAAACAGTTAGTTTGGCCTTTATTTTAAAAGTATTTCTTGTTATTTTTCCACATCTCATGAATATATTCTGACTAGTTTACAAATTTAAGTAAATTCCATTGTTTAAAGAGGAAAAAAAATGTCAAAATAGCTTCAAATATCTTCCATTATGTTCTTTGTTGCTCTGCTGTGTTTCTGTCTTTATATTTTATTATTAAGAAGGTCTGATTTTACTTTTATGATGTGAAGTCTGTCAAAACAATGCATTAAATAATTCTGAATCACTATTATCCAATACTGCATCTGTTGCTTTCTTTCTTAGTTTTTTTCCCCTTTCCTTAGATGGTCCAGGATTGAAACCTGCTATTTCCTTAATATTATTCAGCTGTGGCTGAACTATTCTTTTGTCCTCCTACTTAGAATCCTTCAAACTATTGTGTTCATCATTCAAAGACCTTGAAGGGTCTTGCCTGTGACTGTTTCAGGTGTCTGAACAACACAGAAATGGTCCTTTACACTGTTTTTTTCAGTCAGTATTAAGAAGTTGGTCTGCAGCAGCCCTCAAGAGGTAGGGACAGAAAGGTGGAAAAGGCCAAATATTACAGAATGATTTTAGAAAGCATGGTATCCAAGACCTCAACATTTCATGGTCTGCACAATTTTTTTGGGAGGGTAACAGGTAGTTGAGATGAGGTGCAGCCTGCAGTGGTTGCTTTAAGTCTCAGGAAGCCTGAGGATAGCCTTGCAGGCTGTGAGATGCTTTATGGGAGATCTGCCAGTCAGGCACCAAGGAGTTGAAAGCACTAACAGAACATGTGAGACTTCCTAATTTTTCATCTCAGTCCCAAGAAATTATAGGGAATCATGAACAAATATCTAATTTCAAAATGTCTATTCAATTCACAAAAGGCTGCAAAATGTTTCCCCAAAATGTACAAGCCCATGGGCTGGCCTGAAATACAGAAAAAAACCCAACCAAGTTGTGCTTCAGGAAAAGGTGAAGGGCAAAGCCCCAGGTTCCTTCAGTGACAGGAGCTGCCTTGATGAAATATTAGGTGATGTTAACAAGTGGAGTTTCCTCATCTTCCAGGTGAGGGCAAAAATCTTTGTCCAACACTCTCATCATGCCAGGGGAAAAATTACGCATCTCTCCCTGTATTAGCTGGGAGTACATGGACAGGGCACACAAATCCAAGACATCAGTGCCACCAGACTAAATGCAAGCAAGGCATGACTGCACCCACTGCAACAACTTGGGAGCAACAGGGTTTCAGAATGATGGAAACTACTTCTCTCTCCAAAGCTGCTTGCATCCTTCATTGGAGAAACTATGTTGGCTGTGCCTGTTCCTTCTTCAGACTCTTTTCTAGTTTGTCTAAATGTGGTTTTCCTTAGGGTTTTCTTAGGTTTTACCTTCTTTCTGCCTTCCATATGTGGTCACTTGCTTTGCCTTGAACAACTTGTGGGTGCAAGATGGCACCTAACACAGAAAAACCAAAAACAAATGTGGACAATAAGTCAGTAACATCTGTGTTGGAAGACAACATTAGAACTCAGTGTTATTTAATTAGGGCTTTACTTTGCTAGTCTTTTCTCCTGGGAAGCCTAGCGGGGGGAGTAATTGCTTCAGTTTAGACCTCAGTTTAGAGAACAGGCTGAACTTTGCCCTTTGAAATGCCAGTGTTAGCTTGTAAACTGGTGGTCACTGTAGAAGTGTGTGAAAATGTATGCATGGGTGTATATGTGGTTTTATATATTTCAAATTCAATTATTAAAATGTTCTCCTCCACGTGATTTATAAATGGTGTTCCAACCAAGATCACATCATTCTGGAATGAGATGGAGCAGCAGAGACAAGATAGGCTGTTTGTATAAGCACCCCTGGTAAGAGCTGGGTGCTGGCTGTGTCTCAGCACAAGTTCCAGGGTGATGCCCTAGCCAGTGAACTGTTCACTACATTGCAAAGAGTATTGCTGGTGCCTTCTGTTCACTTTGTGCTGCTGTGTGCTTAAAGGAGCAAACACCATGGGACCTGAAGGGGGATAGCCAGCTTGCCTTTAATTAGCACACTTAGGTGGGCAGAAAGGGATACAGAGCATATTCTGTGAAATGCACAGGCATTTTATGGTAGAGCAGCAGCAGTTTGGGATTTTTAAAGTAACTGTAGGAGCTCTAGGAGCTTTCTTTCTGCCCACCACAGGTGAGAGTCCAGCTCCATTTGATCTGTTTACCTCCTGACTCGTAGCTCTTACATTCCTGGATGGGGCTTCCACAGGAGTTGGACACAGGTGACTAGTTTGGATGCCTTTCTCAGAGATGAGAAACAGCATCAAACCTTTTGCAGCCTGAGGAAAGGCCCAAGCATCAGGCAGCACTCCTCTTGTCTGAGCTGTGCAGAGGTGTTCTCAGTGGCTCTGGGGAGCCATCAGCTTGCCTTACAGCACTGCTCCACAGGTTGCCTTGCCTGAAGGAGGGATGGATTCCAAGCAGGTATCCAGTACTTCTCCCTAGTTCCCTGTGCTGGAGGAGTGAGGCAGACATCTGACATTGACATCTGACAGCCTTGCCTCTGGAGGTCTCATTGGAATTCACTTCACAGAATAAGAAAATTAGCTACTTATTTCCAACTGGCTGAAATATTTTCTTCTCCTTCTTTTCCCTCAGACTGGGTGGTTACATTTTGATGCACTTGCAGACAAAATGAAATGAGATGGACTGGAGCCAGTATAATACTGCTTGCAGTGCTGTAGTGAGAATCACAAAGGAAAAACTTCTCTGTTGTGTTCTACTGAAAACACATCACTGCCATCAGTTACTGCTGTTTCTAATCAATATAAATGTGCAAAACATTGTGTAAAGTCTTTAAATTTTACAGATAGTTCCACAATGCCATTAATTCTTTTCGAGTACCTGGGCAAGCACCTATTTACCTGGCAACATGATAGAGCATTAACCTTACCTTGTAAAGTGATGGAAAAGGAAAAAAATGGAGAGGGAATGCAAATAATTTTCCTTCTGAAAGCTGTTTGTCATGAGAGACATTTGATATTTTTTTTGCTAGACAGAAAACAGGATTTCCATCTTGAAAAACATTTCTTCCTCTCTATTTGTAAAACTTTGGATATTTTTAGATCAAAAAGCATAGAAGAACTAACATTACTAGAAAGATGCCTATTGGTCTATTGAGTACTGAAGATGAAGCATTACAGCTAGAGGTATTTATTCATAAAGTCGGCATCTCTGTTGCCAACCTGATTTGCATTTGCAAATTGCATCAGATCTTTAGACCTTTACATTTGCATGCTTCCAGAAAGCTATTTCTTTTCTAAAGGGATGTGTAGTTTTGAGTGTTTCCACTAATGTTGCTGTAGAGTTATTGTTTCTTACTGTAAACTTTCCTGCGTAGTCTGAGGAATTTGGCCTTACCTCACAGAAATTTGTCCTCTGAAAGGCAGAGCATGGGAAAAGAACCTGTTGTGAAACTCAAGCCTTAATACTTAATACTCTTGGGCATAACTCATGAAGATTGAAGAGTGTGTCTTTCTAAAAGGAGCTCTAATGTTATGAATAATTGCCTCTTTGAATTCAAGGGAGGCTGGAAATTCACTTTCAAGCTGCATGAAATGCTTCTTAGTACTCTCTACTATATAGCCCTAGAAATTCGATAGGTACCCAGACAGGGAATGGAAATTTCATTCTGGTATCTGAAAGTATTGTGTAATTAATTCTTTCTTGACAATATTTTGGCCTTTAATTTCCTGAACTGTCCATAAACCACAGAATTGGTCAGAAATCTTAGAAGTTAATTTTGCGAGATATTAAATTATAAGGTCACCTTGAAATTCCTGGTCTTTTAATATATTAATCCTCCTGGTAAAATCTGGTGGCTGTTAGTATTTGATAGGGACTGTGTTTGCAGAGAGCATGCCTCACACATATAAAGATTACCATTGGCTTTATGACATTCCTTAGAAATAGTAACAATGTTCATATGTCTTTTCTTACCAACTGAAAACTGATACCAGGCTAATGACAAATTTACCATTGATGGATCTCTGTGAGGTGAGAATGTCATGCCCAGGCACCTTAAATGAAGAGTCTCACGTGATCTCAATAAGGTAGGGCTGGGAAATATGCAGAATGCAGACAAACCCAAGAGTGTTTCTACTTAGCTAACAGCTAAGTACCTGTGATTGTTAAAAAGAATTTTTCCTGGATACAAATTATAGCACTCCAGGAGCAATTTAGATTTTTCTGAAAACTGGAAGAAGTGTATGAAAAAGGTGAACAAAGTCCTATAGGTATTCCAGGCTAAAAAGCTGTTTAGACCCCTCTGAATTAAGCATGCTTTGCATATGATTGTAGAAGCCACAACTCAGTGATGCACCTTGCTCCTTCCCTGTCTTTGTCCCTGTCAAGTGAACTGATGAAATATCAATTTTGGAATTGTTTTCTTCAGATACAGTGAGATTTCCCATGATAATATAATCATGTATTAGTGACAAGAAAATCATGGCTAAGCATCTTTACAGGAGCTTAACACCTGGCCTCCACATCCTTCAACGTGTCAGTATTGGATATAAATGCAATAATAAAGCATTGGCTTGTGCCAGAGTAAAACTAGTGTACTGGAATAAAGCTGGCCAGACTCTGTAGAAATCAGGCAGGTATATAGTTTTTCAAATTCCTTTCCTTGGGAGGTTTAGTTGTCTTAATGAGTACAACTGGCCTTTCAGCTGGACAGAAATGAATTGGGTTGGAAAGCCACTATTCCTGCCCTTTCCAATAGCCTGTGCCACAGGAAAAGCCTTCTGCCTTTTCTACAGCAATGTCTGTGGTAGCTACAGTGGTAGCTGTGTGCCAGAAAGCAGACCTTGACATTTCTATTCCTGAAAAATTGATTGAATTGTGCTCACTTCATCTCTGGCAAGAGCAAAGTGGACCTGAAGAGTGCTGTATTTTAGAAAGGAAGAAAATCACAGTGAGTTTATTTAAAAGCAAGTGCATGTGCACACGTATTTCAGCATATCTCTTTCCATCCAGGGGGGGATAGACTTTCCTGCCACACAGCAATATCAGAAAAGATCATGAGGGTACAGTATATTGAAATCACTTGGGTCTTAGGCATTGCATCTTAGAACTAGAATTTTGCACCACAGGTAAAATAAAAATACTGCCTTGGCTTTACTATTGCTCAGAGATAACTGCTAGTAAATGCTGGTGACCTTCCAGACAAAGGACAGCATTGCAAATAAAGAGAGGATGAAAAATATTGCTTTAATATATTTAGCATCCCATTGCTAAGGCAGAGGAGAAGCAAAAGGTGGAGATGTATGTTCAGGTCAGAGTACTGACCTAGAATGAGATGAAGGTATACTTCCCAAAGTGTGGAAACTTTCTTTTTTCCCCCCACCTTTAAAAAAAAATGTTTTATTTCCAAGTGTTGTACAGGCTTAGCAGAGGTTCTAACCTGAAATAGCTAAGAACAAATCTCACCCTGTGAAAAAATACTTTTCCTTTGCTGGAGCAGGTGTGTTGAGAACCCTGTCAGATGCTCATACATCAGGAGCTGTGAGGAGACTGAGACAAAGTGTTTCCAAGACTGCAAGGAGACAGTTAAAAAGAATGAGCTTTGTGCAAATGTCTCAGAGGGAACCTTCATAAAAAAAGGGAAGGAGAAATGGACTTTTTCCAAAATCTCCAAGTCACTGACATTGATTTTTTTTCTGGGCCCAGTGTATGATCATACATTTGCTTCTATCTTGCATATAAGGATGTTTGCAAAAGCTGTTTAAAGAGAACTTATTAACAAGATTTATACATGTTGTGAGCTGCATTCAGGAATGCTGCAGCAACTCTGTGGCATTCCCTGCTTGTGCACTACAGGAAACTTTTGTTCTGTGCTGGATATATGGGAGAAGGAGTCACAGAGAGAGGAAAAGGTATTAGAGCAGGTGCACCCAAGAAATTATTTTGAGGGTGCATGAATAATGGTAGTAATATTTCAAAGGAAAGCAGTAAAGCAATAAACAAACAAAGAAAGGAAAAGAATTGGGGAGGGATTCATGTGAGTTCTTTAGCTGAAGTGAAATGATCTCAGATGCAGGAATGGCTTTATTCCCTGGACACACCTCCTTTCTGTACAATGTCTTACATAATTAATGTGAATTTTCTTAGGCAAAGTTTGTTTTTGCAATTTGAAAGAAAAAGAAAAATAGAAAGGAAATGAAAAGCAACAAGCCACTGTGAGGGTTAGCAAATGTTTGTGCCATTGAACCTCCAATTTGAGGTACATGCCATGGAAGAATTTGATTTTTGTCTAGCTCAAATTGGTCTCACAGCACAGCCTCTGTGTTGGCAGAGGAAGGATGGCTGTGGCACATCCCTGCAGGAAGCATCAGAAACAGCTGAAGACTCCTGTAGGACTTTCCAATATCACATGCAGGACACTGGGGAGAAAGCCTTTCCAGAGCATTGTGTTTCACATGGACATGTGACAAGTACCTTCGTTAGGACTTGAGGCAGAGTCACAGCTGAGCCTAATGTATTAGAAGGCTGATAGGGAGCAAAATTAAAAACCAGAGGGTCAAGCTGCTCCCTGACTTGTAGGGAAACCTCTACTTCTCTTGCACAGACTGGTGGCCTTTCTGACTACTGCTCTCTTACTGAGGCTTGAACCATCAAGCTGCCTCTGAGGACACAAAATGCTTGCCCAGGCTATACAGTTGATGTGACTGTCAGATGTGTTGGGTGATTGATGACTGTTCAAGGTCTTTTTGTAAATTGGCCTTGTATCCTGGATGGTGGAAGGAATAAGCTTGACAGTTACTGTGATTTTTTAAACAGCATTCCTTGTCAGAAGTCAGACCTCTGCAGATTGCTTTCTGATCCTACTGAACAGTGTGTCAAATATATTGCTGTTTTATGAGCATCCTTCCACCTTCCCAATTCCAAAAGTTTCTGGGGAGAGTAAGGCTCATGAGCAGAGTGCTAATATAGCCCATAAATCGTGTTGATGGCAGTACAGTGCCTGAACATCCCAGGGGAGAAGGTTTTACAGCCCTTACCAAAATCATTTGCTCTACATCAGGCATGATACCTGCCATAACGACCATAGCTTAATTCCATGTGGCAGTTTATAGTTAGCTGCCATTCACTTTTATTTAATTTGTAGCAAGACTAGCTCAGAGGCTAACAGGGCAGGCTCAGGAAGGCAGCATGCATCTCAGTAGGTTGACACTCACCAGCTTGTGTAGTCTGGACAAGCTCCTGCAGCTGCACCTGCAACTCAGGGTGTGTTGGTCCCAAGCTGCACCAAGTACAAGTTTCATCCTTCTGAGGATTCTTCCTACCATCTGAAAAAAACTATCCAAGATGAAAGGGTTAGGCACAGTAGTGCTCAGTACTCTGTGCCAAAACAAGTGTCTTTTACATGCCCAGGTAAAAGAAACAGTCTAAATCCCCTGAATGCTGGGTAAGAGCATGATGAAACCAAAGTTCCACATGTCTTGTTCTCATTTAGCATGGCACTCCAGCAAACCTCAGAGAATGAGTTTGAGGGACCACTCACAGACCTGGTATATCTCTCCTAATGTAATATATGCAATTATATAAGTTTTTAAGCTTTGTCTGCCTGCCATAGTTAAGTGCCTGAGGATTAGAACCAAAAGAGGCAACACGTGTAACCATTGATATGCTTAATGAGTGCTGATGCCTTAAGCTTTTAGCTTGTATATTTTTCAGATCCTGTACTGCATTAGTGTCTAGCCCTGAACTCCATATAGAGTGTTAGCAAGTTCTCTTCATGTTTTGGTCAGACAAACAAATCCTTCCAGGCCTGGGAACCAAGGTCATCCTTGGCCTCAGGCCCCAAAAAGTAAAAAACAAAAGTGAATCGGGAGGAAGAGCAAACTGGGGGAATGTGACTTCATTACCTGAAGCTGTAATTGGACAATTAACCCCCAGTATGCAAATAAACCAAATTTAAATCTGTCTGACAAACTCGTGACCATCGTCCATCCTCTGAGAGGCTTTTGCACTGCCCAAGGTGTATCTGTTGAAGACCTTTAATAAATATCTACTTTATTCTCTAACTCTGTCTAGCCTTTGTTCTAGGTAGCCATTCCAAGGCATCAGTGCTTGGGATAAATGTAAAGCAGGACTAATGGAAGAGGCCATAACCCAGAGCTACCCCACAGCTGGGTGTATAGTGTCAAAGTCACTTTGACTCTTTATTTAATTTGTTTACCAACATTTTCTTCCACTGGAAAGGAAAGATATAAATGGGATATAAGTGATCCTTGCTTTGAAGTCAAAAGAAACATTCCCACATTTCATAGTCTGTAATGTCTTAAATACTTGAGAAAACAGTAACTTCCTTAGCTTACACAGAAAGGAAATGAAGACTGGATTAACGGGAATCTTGGAAAAAGATCCCTTTTGGCAGAGATGGTAGCATTCATCACACAAGGGCTGGTGTGCTGGGTACCATGTAAAGGTGTAGGGAATGACACTTTGTCCCCCAAGTCCCAGTTATTGTCCTCCTCTAGTAATGTTAAGTGCAAGCCTAGTAGCCTGTTTGCATACTCTTTGATTGGTATCAATGTTTGTATTAGCATTCAAAAAACAACAAAGGGTGTGTTAAAAATAGCAGAGATGACAGAAAGAGGGCAATTACTTGGTTGTATGAATAGGAAGGATAATATTAAGTTACTGTGTAATTAAGGTTAGACCAAGGTGAAATAAAGATAGCAAACAAGGAAAGTAAGGAAAGGTTACTCATTCTGGACCCAAACCTATCCCTGCTGAATTTAATGACAGGTTTACACTGACCTCTCTGAAAGTGAGTAGGAGTAGACTTGAGGTTAATTTACAGACATATTCATAAGGCAGTTTAGTGAAACTTGATAATGTATAATAGAGAAAAAAAAAAGGCACAGACAAATGCGAGGGGATTTATTGAACTGAGCTCTCATCTTGGAAGCAGTTTGATAGCTGTTCTCACACATCATGCTGTGTGCTTATTATGACAGATGAAATGCATGGTTTTCTTTCATATTAGATTAATTATGGGATTTCTTCAGGGCAAATTGCTCTCAAAAGGCCTGAACCTGGATGTGTACTGCCACTGGTCACTCTCAGGCTGCGTGGCTGCTTACCAGCAGGGTACCACTGTTGTTTTCATGCTTGGCTGGGAAACATTTATGGCCTAAATCCCATCTTGTTTGCAGCTATCAGAAAATGCTGTGTTCTTTCACTGAACAGACATGGAAGTTATTGATTTCTCCTCTGCGTTCATGGGGTTTTTCTTGTAGGTTGTTGGGACTGCCTGAAACAGTTCAAGAAAATTGTGTGTGAGACAGAGAAGGAAACTAATTAAATCTTCAGAGAGGAAAAGGACTTAAATGATGAAAAATGGTGGTAAATTACTTAGCTAACAAATAGGTGCCTTGGAAATTGCACTACAAATTAGGTTATCTAATTTTTCACCACAAACCTAAGCAGTTCCATTAATATGATTTTCATCTTGTGATAATATTTCATGGCTCATCAGGAGCTTCCTGAGACATCTTAATGTCAGCTAGAAACAGTGGTAATGCAAAGCTTTTGATTCCAGGTAAGGTGATGACACTTTTCCAAACAAAGGGACAGTTAAAGTGGTGACGTGTTCATGTGTTGTTTTGTCCACATTACCAAAGGAGATAGTGCTGTGTCCAGCTGAATAGAGCATTAAATCACAATTTAGACAAAAAATATTGGATCCCTTTTCCATCATGCATGTTGTCAACATTGCCCAGTAGGGTTGCACTGAGGGGTTGTTGTGATGTACAATGGCCATGCTCCAGGCAGGCTTCCTCTGAGGCAGGATCCAGAGCTTTTGTTTCTTGACTGATGCCTTCTGGCCTTTACCAACATCTTTGTAAGTGTTGGATCAGATTTTCCAGATTTTCCAGATTTTCCAGATTTCCCAGCAATTGTCTTCGTGCCCATTAGCAGTGCATAAAATCACTCACTTGGAGCATATACTGCAATTATTAGTGATTTGATTTTCTCATACATATATTGTACTATGTTTTAGCATTAATTCTGCAGTGAGAAAAATGCATATTGCACAGCATGTTATCTCATTCCACCTGCCTGCACACTGATAGTCAGCAACCTCATTTTCTAATATACAGTTTATTTTTCAGATAGTGCAAGCATGATTTTAAACCAAGCTGTAGGTGGGATAACTGTTTTGAATTTGTGAGAGACTTTTGTCTCTGTCCATTCCCTTGAGCACCTTGCTACATCTCATTTTGTGGTTCGTGCAATGTGTCTGAGTGGCAGAGACAGATGAGCAAACAAACATGGGTCTGTCTAGCAGTAGCAATATAGAGTGCATGCTTGAGAAAGGAGGAGGGAAATATAAATTTTCCTTTTGAGAGGTAGNGTAGTCGAGGCCCTTGCCTGTCTGGGGTCTATGCCAGGGTCTGCAACCCCCCTGTACATTTCTCAGACCCCCCTGTACAGGCTTTAAAGCCCCCTGTACAGGTCTCTGTTTGTCCAGGGTTTCCAGAGGAATACATCCAACATCTTCAACCTTTACATGATTTCAACATGATTTTGGATTTCTTCCCCCTTCCTCTCCTTGCTTTCTTTCCAAGTGATTAATCAGAGAAGTCATCCGGGTGTTATTTTGCACTATCAGATGCTGTGGTGTTATCTGTGGCAAATGGCAGCATGTCTATTGTGTGCCATTTAAAAAAAATTACTGCATTTTATGTCAAGTTGAGCAGGTTGTACGGCCTTCATTGTAGGTACAGTTAAGGGTGGCAAATCAGATCCAAATCCTGTGACAACTTTGCCAATTTCAGACAAGGAATGTGCATTTGTTTGTTTCCGACAGTTGCTGTTTTGTCAGATGACATTTTGAAGCTCAGGAATAGCAGCTCAGTTTAAAGGCCTGAAGAAAAATAGTTCAACAATGTTGCAGAAGCAGCTCTTCCTTTCTTTTCCTATCAGCCCACCAGTGCCTCCTACCAAGCTGCTCGTTTGGGCAGGACCCTGCAGAGGCTTGGCAGGGGAGCTGCAAAAGCAGACTGACTCTACCAGTGATGTTCCTTCAAGCTTTAGAAATAGAACTTTCCCCCTGTTCATTCTAACTCTATACGAACTATGTATCATCCGTAAGGTGACGTACAACGTCTAGTTGCAGGATCCAGTTCCTTCATAGTTATGACATTGTTTTCCCTGTGGCTAAAGAAAAATGTTAATGTTTCGTTTTTTAAATTCTACAGATCATTCTTAAAATAACAGAAGCCCATACAGCTGATTTAGGAGCTTGTATCTCATTGAGTCTATAGGATGTAATATCAGGATGCTCAGAGGTAATAAGCTTTGAATCCTAGTGCCTGGGGCAGGAGGACCTGCAGCTAAACTACTTAGAGGTGGACTTTAAGATGGGATTTAGATGCCTAAATATGCAGATGGTTTCTCATTGCCTTTTGCAACAAGCACTATGAAAAGGTATCCTGCAGGATTTAATTCTCCTAGATGCATACATTGGAAAGTTTACTTTTAAAAATCTGCTTTTAGAGGCCTTTAGAAAATATTACCCCATGAGAGTGTCCATGGGCTGTATCTTGAGAGCTTTAAATGCAATATGAACTTCAGGCTCCTTTTGCAAAATTCTGGTTTTGGCCTCTGTCACAGATGTGTAGGGGATCTGACTGAGTCTGTTTTAATCTTCTTGAGGTGTGCATGCTTTTGGAGAAGGAGATGGATAACTGACAACACAGTGAAAGTACATTTGTTCATACATGCGAATGATTATTCATGGAATATTTTTGCTTCATTGGCCAGCTCCATCAAGTATCCACTCACCTACAATAAGTGGACTCAGAATTTCACAAAAATAAGGGCTCTAATGCTTAACACACTGAAGGCTGGATTCAGATGAAGATCTGAATAACAGGTCATTAATAACAATGCCTTCAAAGTCAGCTGGCAAGAGCATTATAGGATGGTACCTGATGTCTGTATGGACACAAGAACTAAAAAATTCCACCATACTGAGTAAGAAACTCCTGTGAAATGGGAAAAAAGAAAATGTGATATGCAACACATGCATGATTTGGGTATCTGAATACACATAAATTTGAGTAGACAAAACGTTTGAAGGAGTGAGAGCGTCCCTTTTAAGAGCAGCTCTGACCTTTCAACTCAATGGCAAAAAATGTTATTTTCTTCCTACTTCTTTTTGAGAAAAGAAAATCTTCACCTCATCTTCTACTTCAAGATCATCTTACTGCTGTGCCTTCTAACTATCAGTCTTCATTTACTTTTCTGTACAGAAAAATTAGCCTTGTAGAAGGTCACTTTTTAAGACTACAGTGTAATTCCTTAGTACATCGACACTTGTTGAATTCTTGCTGGTTATATTGGGTGACAAATGCTGATGGTGTCTGTACTTCACCTCAATGAGAGTATGATGATCAATTTATTTTTTTGTCAAATACATTCTATAATATGTTGCATTTTGTATGGCTGACTATTCCAATAAAATCAATTTAATTAACTATCAAGGTGTGACAGAACATATTCAGGCAGTGTCATTCATTTCAAAAGAATAATCATTTCAATTAAAGACAAGTCTCCAAACATTCTAATGAGGTATCTCAACATCAGCAGGATTTCATGCTAATGATCAAAATGAGATATTTCAGGGCTTCTAAAAAATCACGATTATAAACCAAGACATTGCACTAATACCAGGATACACTGTCACTGTTTAGTCACCAAATCATCAGTAATTTAAACATATTCTTATTAGTTCCTGTTTGTGTAAGTTGGAAAAGGGAAACAAATTATCTTGTGCTCAGCTTGTTATTCAGGAAAGTTTCTGTGGGCAGGCAGGTGGTGTCCTTACAGCACATCTCAGACTTTGTGGGGTGCAGGTTTCCTATGAACAAATAAGCAGTGGTGTGTGCAGCTTACTAGAGTTTACAGGGATGTGCTGTGCTATCTCTCCATATTATTATAGTGTGAGGCTGAATATCAGCAGGGTCTATGACAACACTGGATGATTAAAGTGCTTCTTGACTTTCCACAAGATTTTAAATTCAGGATGAAGGAAGGGGAGGCATAGTTTGTGAGAGAAACACAGAATGAAAGTGAGAGGATTATGCTTCAGCAGCCTTTGTGATAAAATAGTAGTAATTAGTTTCAGTAAAATCCCATAATAGTTTTTTTTTTTTTTTTTGGTGCTTTGCAGGAAATCAAGTGGCAGACAGATAAAACAAATTACTTACTCGGGGCAATTAGCATGCTATTTCAAGGTTCTGGCTATGTTTCCCCACGACTGCAGAGATCACTCCCTATTTTTCTAAGAACTTTATGTTCCTGAAAATCTCATCCATTTTAAACCTATGTTTGTGTACACAGAGCTACCACATCTGTGAGCACAGCCTGCAGTGCAGGGACAGCCCTGGAGCTAATGGGTTCTGGGACCACATTGAGGGGAGGGGGAATTCCTAACACTTGCTGCTTCCTCATCTGAAATAAACCCCCAGTGTCCCTGTTGTGTGCTGGGCTCTCTGACATGTAGCACAAGGAAAACATTTGGGCTTTATAGTCCTGCACTCCTGTGCTGCACCAGTAGATAGATCTAAGTGAAATTGTGCACTGCAGTTTTAAGTGTTCACAATTTCATGGCTGTTTCTTGATAGCGACCCCATCAGAAAGGAAAAATTATTTCTTGGCAAATTAGTGCAAAGATTTCAAATTAGTCAGAAATGCAGTGAAAAATGTGTTTTCAATTTTTTTTTTCTTTTGATTTAAGAGGTTTTTCAAGTTTATGTTTCAAGAAGGCACTTATCTTGTTAAATTAAAGAGTGGTTTAATATATGAGTAATTCAGGCATTAAAATACAATAAAAAAGAAAATCTGAACCTATATGGTACAGAAAAATCACACATTTGAAATTACTATTGAGAAGACATCTCAATGCATGGTCATCATTACTTCAGGCTAAGTTTAAATAAAATTATGCAAAACCTGAAGATCATCATATTTACATATGAGAAGTTTAATTTCCTTTTTTGAAGAGAAAGCCTTTGTTACTGCATTGAGACCAAGGGAACTATTCTGGTATAAAATGTAGGATAGGCATAAAGAGAAGTAGCATGTTGTCCAGCCAGACTTTGTCCAAGGACACCAGCTTTCCTCACTTAATCTACCTGGCTATGATAAAAGGGGAGAATGTGAATTTCACTCCAGTTCCTGACAGAACCTGAGCTCCATTCCTGAGCTGCAGAAGTACTGCATTTTACATAGGCTTGGTGGAGTTCAACATGTCTTTTTACTGAATAGTAAAGTCAAAGCTTATTCTGGTTTTCATGTATTAGGCTGCTTCAACCTCCTTCTGTCTCACATCTGGACCTTCAATCCAGCTATTTAATTTCAGGTTTGGCCAGCTAGCTGTTTTAAATAATAAATTACAGCTTGTGCAGCTGGGATGAAACCTAGTGCTGGCATCCCAAAGAAGAAATTTCATCGATACGAACATGCAACTTTTCATAACTCATCTTATTAGTATCATTACTTCTAGGTTATATCAATTGGACTGATATTATTGGATATTGGATGAGACCTTGCACATCAATTAATTTATTCCCTCTACCAGGTGGAGAGGAGACTTACTGGTCTAAGGTAGAGACACCAATAATCAGATTGTTAAATATTCAGATTTATTAGCAGCAGTCAGAAGAACAACTGAATTGTTTTAATCATGATCTCTCCCCTTTACTCACCTTCCCTTCCTACGATGGACTAATGGTGATAAGAAAAGAGAAGAACCTAATGGGGATATCTTATCCTGATAAACTGGAGGAGGCTTAATGGCATGTTTGTGATTCTGACAAGACAGTAACAACACTCAGCCTGCTTGAATAATGGGGGTAGGGGGAACCTATGGGCTGCAGATGGTGACTCTAGTGAATAGACTTCAAGAAGAAAGAGATTTTAATTGGAAGTTTTGCTTGAAGATCTTGGAAATCTCTACAGTAAAAAACCCAAATTTAGCTACAAAAAGTCCAGTTTTGCTGTTATCCCCTTGGTGAGTCATTGATTACTAAGAAAATGTGCCTAAAGGAAATGTGGGTGCTATAATTGTCACTCTAATTTTTTAACATTGTCTTCCAGTGAATCAGAATTAATTATTAATTTTAGAGGGAAATGTTTTTACAGTGATGCCAGGACTAAATTGTGCATTTATTGAAGAGAGAAGGGGTAGAACTTGAATGTAGATCACCCATTTAATACACATTTCTCATAAAGCTGCTACTTAGTTATCAGAATCATGTAACAATATATGCTGCTTCATAGCAATTATTACATGCTTAGCCTTCTGTCACTATTCTGTAAAAATTCACTGTTGTTTTATCTATTCTGTTAAAGTAAAATTTGGAAATAATCTGTGCTCCTTGAGAGTGTCATGACAGATCTAATACAGCTCTGAGACTTCTCAGTTGTCTTTTTGTATGGCAAAGCAATTCTGTCTCAAAATGGCAGAATTTGTGCTCTAAGTTCTGGAGCTACAGGCTGCAGGAATTCACAGGGGAAACTGAAAAAAGAGCAGCAGTAAATTCCCTGTGCTCAGTCCCAGGTCTCTGGGAATGAAAGCGTCTCTATCCTTTTTTTTTTTTTTTTTTTTTTTTTTTTTTTTTTTTTTTTTGGTGTATTCTGCAGTGTTCAACTTCAACGTAGAACACAAACATTATTAAAAAGTGCTTAGAGGTGGCACAAGGTTCTTTGCAAACTTTGCACATGAAAATTGTGCTTTGGGTTTGTATGTGGGAGTTGCCCAAAGAGGGGCATTAGGCTTGCAGCTTTTCCATGCCTTTTCTTACAAGGTCAGAAAATCCTACAGAGTTATGGTTGGTAATTCCCTCAAAGTCCTGGTGTTCAGGCACCACTTTCTGGCACATACCTCCAGCCTGTGTCTGAATATGGTGTTATCATCCTCATTAGCAGCTGTTCTGCAAGCTACAATAAGGGCTTTAAAATGTTTTTAAATGACTTTTAGAAAGGAAAAAAACAGTAGAGAAAACAATTCACTACTGTTTACATGATTATTCTCCCATGTGGTAGTCAAAGTTGGATCCTATCTACACCTCAGATAGCATCAAATTTTGTAATTGGAAGGATGCACCTACAATGAACTCAGTCTCCTGAACAGCCCAGCTAATTGATAAGTTTTCCATAAGAAAAAAAAAAGGAGAACAAGAAACATGAATAGAAATGATTTATCTTTGATGCAGGAATGCACTTGGAGTTTGTGTAACATGGCCAGAAATCCTTTTGGGCTTAAAAGTATTCAAATGGCCAGGGGCAGGTGATAAGTGCTTGAGAATCTCGGCTGTTCTGACCAAAATAATTTCTTGAGGTAAAGTCACTGAGATCCAATTGATATCTTTAATGGGGATATGAATTGAGGCAAAGAAAACTGTTCAAAGTAAAATTCCTCAGTAGCATAGAGGCTGCATGTTCTGTGGAACAGCTGATCACAGAGAGATTTACATGGATATGTCAATTCATTGGTGTGAATGACAAAGGAGCACGTTTGAAAATGATTCATCAGACTTTTCTTGGTGAGGACACCTTTACTGCCTATTGATCAGCTTGCTCTGCCAGATGGAATTGGTGCTACAAATGCACTGCCACATTATAAGTTTATGTTTTCTTAAAAATGCAGGAAGACAGAATGTTAGTTTTGTCTTTTTATTCCAGCCAAAATATGCATGTAATTTTCTGCAATAGTTTTGATATAAATGTTCAGATATGCATCTGATGAAAGTAATTAATATCTATCTATTTAGTTCTGTCAAGTTTCCAGCCAAGCTGGTGGTCAACACTGCTATTGTTACATATATGTATTTCTGTTCATGAACAGGAGTTATAGCAAGGCTACCTAAAAAACTCTGTTACTTCATCAAATTAAAAAAAAAAGAGTTTATGACAGAAGCACTTTTTGCCTGAGAATAATAATGGAGACTCACATGCTAAAAAAACCTCACGTGGGCAGACAGAAGCTCTTAGAAGCAGTTCCTCAATATTTGAGCCCCAGAGTCTCACTTTCAAATGGAAAAGATCATCCTTTAGTAACAGTAAGCCATTTACTTTTTAAAGCTCAACTCTAAAAATGACTGCAAAAATGATATCATGGGTATTGTGATAATTTTCAGTAGTGAGAAACCTCATGTGCTCGATTACTAAATAAAATTCTCTTTCTCTTCTATCAGCCAGCCTTACACACATAGCTTGAGAAGATGAAAGGTGTCTTCTCAAGAGGATGGTTTCCTTCATGTTCACAGTTTACTAACAATAATGTGCTTATCTGGGCCTTAGCAATTCTGTTTGTGATGTGCAAGATGGATTAAAACCCATATCACTCCCCTGTAACATAATGGACTCTGCAGTGCTAACAAGAAGTAGTAAAGGTAATAAAAGTGTATTTCAGGCAATAAAGCAAACAGATACTACTACTGAGTACACATTAGGCACAGATGGCTGTAATAAGACAAACTGTTTGTACAGACTCTTTCAGAGAAAAAAAAAATCCTTTTTGGTCCTGATTTCCCCCCTATATTGAAACACCATTAGTCACACCAAAGTGGCTGTGGCTTCCCCACAGAGGCTCAAGCTAAGGGTGCTGGACTATTTTCCATTAAAGTTTTGTTTTTTTAAAGGAAAACAAAATATTAAATGAAAGTGTATATAGTATGAAAAGTATGTGCATAACCCAGAAATTTTTTATTTAAAAAAAAAAAAAAAAAAGTCCCAAAGCTAAGATGTTTTAGATGAAAAGATGAAGTCTTTCTGTTGATGCACTTTGCTGGGATCTTGTGGGATTTAATTTTGTTTCATCTTGTACTCTTTTTTCCCCATGCATTTAAAATCTCAGTTAAGCCACATCTCTGGTGCAGACCAGGAGCTCTCCTGGGAGATGTTGTGCATCACAGAAGAGGTAGTCTGGCTGGAAAGCCAGGCATGCAGAGGAAAAATGGAAATTGGAGAAATCTGAATCAAACTTGCAGTGAGGCATTGCAACTGCATTTTCATATTGTATTTTTTCAGCTTCAACCACATTTTTTTCCTTTTTTTTTTTTTTTTTTTCACTCCACATGGGCAGTCAGTTTTTTGATGCATGGAAGGCTTGCATCAAGGAAGATGATAATGAAAAATCACTTCTAATTTTTTTTTTGGGGGGATGAGAAGAAGAGAAAAGGAAAATAACTTCTACTGAGCTCTAGCTATGATAGTAGATGCCTCCTCTGGAGTGCTAGGAGCATTGCCCAATTCTGCCCTGCTGGTCACATGCCCTGGTATCCCTGGCATTCCTCCTTCATCCAGTTATTCTGAGGAATGGCATGAACATTGTGACCACGAAGATTTGGGCTGAAACAGGAGTAATTAATTTCTTCCCTTCTCTTGATATTTCTACCAATTGACTGAAATTGTCAACATTTTGGGCATTCAGCTTTCTTGAGCCCTAGGTTCCCAGGCAGTGAAGAAGAAGGAAAGTTCTGTACAAAAGAAAGTCTCAAACTTTTAAATTGGTTTTGTCTGGCTGTAAAAGAGCACTTAATGTTTGTATCTGTTAAATCTTTTTAATTATTAAGTAGTCCTGAGGGCACCTGTAAATTAAAGGATGATTGGAAGAAATAATAACGTGGTGAGGAAATTGGGGATACAGGGTGTTAAACTATCCTTCAAAGTGTCAGTAATTAAAATTAATTACAGTTCATGACTTGCACTGATTGTAGGAGTGTGATGCTATAGGGAAATAATATGAAATAATAGGGTAGGAAATATAGGAAATATTACCAGAGGTTATTAGACATTTTTTTTTTTTCCTCATTGGCTATTTGAATATTACCAAAGGAACTTTGGAAAGTTTTCTATAAGTAGTTAAACTTTTGAATCAGTAAATTTGTTTTGGGTGGTTTTCTTCTTCCAATAAAAAACCCAAAAAACCCAAGCTCAATAAAGGGAAGGAATAATTTTTATTTCTAAAAAAGGACAAAGGAATATCTTATATTACTTTCTAATGCTCTTAATGCCCAGAAGACCTGACCCCTGCATGTTTGTCTTCTATGACAGGATCAATAGATCTATCAGTAACACCTGATTTTACAAATATCCATGCCTACTTGCCTTTTAGAAGGAAATACCATGTGTATTATATGGTCAATTTAGAAGGTAGTTATGGAGACTGGACTTCCAAGAGGGAAAGAGACAGCTGCTGAAAACAGACGTGCATATGCACATAACTAGGAGCAAGAAAAATTAAAGAAAAGTAGATTCTTTAAGGCAGTGGCAGTGATGTAGCACCTTCAGTCATCTGAGTCCTGGGTACAGACAATTAAAATGGCATCTTCCCAGTGCTGGTGTGAGATATCAGTACACCCTGTTTAAACATTTTGCTTTTTTACACAGTATAGTCACAAAGTCAGGTCTTGGGTATGAAAAAAGAACATGTCTATCTGGTATGTCACAACAATTGGGATGGATACCTGTTCCATAGATAATTTTGGGGTGAGTGATTTCTGGTGTTAGAAGGATGTAGCTCTCCTCCTTCCTCAGCAGGAACCAGGTTGACAAGACTGGAGTGACTTTTGGCCTCCTTCTCTGGAGGAATCAATATTTAATTGCTTTATAAAAGATGGAAGATTATTTTCACAGAAAGAAATAAGATTTCTCCTGGAAATTGTCTAATATGATGGTGAGTAGGTACCTTCTGGCACGTGGTGTTTGAATCTGGAGGCGTGAGTCCACGTCTCCTATGCAGTGGTGTAACCAGTGCCAGGCATTGGAGGGTCCAGTAATTTATTACTCTGGCTTGAGATGTGGGAATAAACTCTTCTTGATTTTTAAGAAGACCTTCTACTCCTCAGACCTACATTTGTGTCCTATTTCTCATGTCACCAAAGGCCCTTCAGGACTGAGTGTCACTTCATTGCCGTGGCTGAAGCTGTGGCTCTGGAAGGAGAGAGGGAAGAGCTGACTGAGCCAGAGACAGAGAAGCTAAACTGGGCTGTGTCCTGCTGATTCTTGTTTGGGGTAGCACTTGGCACTGTAACCACTGCATACAATGTGCAGGCAGGGTCACCTGGTGGCCTGAGTCCAGGTGAGTGCCCCACTGCTCTGCTGAGAAGTGTTGCTCCGGCTTGTGATTCTCCTGCAGTGGGAAGGGCTGAGCAGCTCCCCTGGAGGCAGATCCCGAGCATTCCCTGCTATGAGCCCACAAACCAAGACCTGGGAGGCATGAGGAGCCTGCCCATGCTGTCTGCCTGTGGTGTGTTATCCAGATGCAGGCTGGGGCAGGCAGCAGTGCTTTCCTCTGAGCTGCAGCCTCAGGGGCTCCCACAGCTCTGGAGCTACTGATGGGGGAAGGAAGGAGGGGGCCATGCTCATGTTGTGCTGCCCTGGAGCAGGAAAACATTAGACACTTTACTTTGAGGCAATCAAACCAGAGTTATCTCAGGGTTCACTCAGGCTTAGCAATATTTGCTTTAAAACCAGAATGCTTGAAATTTGAAATACTTGGATATCCATGGACTGCTGGCTGTCAGCCCCAGAGAGGGGTGGAGTGCTGAGGGAGGGAAAAAGAGGGATTAATGTCTTCTGAGCAGCTTCTTTCCCCGGTATCAGAGAGGTGTTGTGTAGGTAGAAAGATAAATATTTGTGTTTTGTGAGTCAGCTGCACCTGTGGTGGATAAAGGGCTCAATAAATCCTCTTGGCTGTCCAATAAAGAAAACAGTGTTTCATGCTTGTGTGACATCACAAATATTTGCCAGGTCCACCTGGAGGTCATCAGTATGCACTTGTGCCCTTCAGCCTCTCATTTCCAGCTAGGATTTAGCTAGTGCCTTTGCTCTGCCTTATCAATGCTGATTTTCATCGTGGATAGAATGAATATTAACTGGTGGCTGGAAACCTGCTTCCCTGCACCTAAACTGCTTCCCTGTCTCCTTCATTACACATAGCACTACCTTGTTATGGGGTTGACAAATACCAACAGAAGAAAAAGGAGGCAACATGTTTAAATAAATATTTACTGTCTTGGAAAGGCTGGGATGAAAGCCTTTTCTTGTAGGAAACGGATTTAGGCAAAATATTAAGATGTTTTCTCTGCACATTAGATTATGCCAACACACATATTGTAAAAATAGGTCAGCCTCTGTTATTTGATATTTACTTGGAGAGGTGATGGCTCTCCTCAAGTATGAGGGAGTGACCTCAGGTCAGGAGATACTATGAATGTAAAAGGCAATATCTCTGTAGTAAATAATATTTCTTCTATCAGGAATTGTTTATTCAGAGCAACAGGAATACTTCTGAATTGTTATCCTGACTTGATGTTCTGTGTCATCTGGTTGTTGTCCAATACTGATATGCCTTTACCAGTAACAAGAAATACAAATCTTTATTACCCACACAGATATGCCTGCATGTCATGAGAACCCTCTGTAGTTCTTGTCACTTGTAGAGTAACAATATCTTACTTACTTGTAGAGTAACTATATCTTACTTAAGAAATGTATATTTTTGTCCATTTTTTTACTCATTGCATCCTGTTTTTCCGCTACAGGAAGCAGTAAATTGAAACAATGGATTTGTTTTCTGGTACACCTATTCCTCCCTAATCTAGTCACTCAGGTGACAAGTAACTTCAGGTACTTTTTGTGTCTCTAAACATTTTTACTACAAGGTGTGGACTTCTTCTAATTCTGAGTTTAAAAGAGAAAGTGGGAAAAAAAAAGAGAGAAAGAGATATCTCTATGTCACACATTAATTAAAACTTTCAAATAGAATTGTTTAAATCTCATTTTCACCTTTCTGTATGAGTTTCCCATTTTTGCCAGCTCCTTCAACAAGCCTCATTATCCTAGAGGTTTCTTGAAGCTCCAGTCAGAGGATTGGTTTGATTTTCCAGAGAAGTCTAACTTTTACCAACAGCAATAATAACAATAATTTAAAAGAAAGAAGAAAAGGGAATTTTTGGTCTCTGTGACTAACTAAAAAACCTCAGGCACTAAATGAATAAACGGAATGAAAGGGGAAAAAATTAAAAAAAAATTCTTCTGCCTCTTATTCACTTGCAAGTTCATAAGCAAAAGGAATATTTTATTTTATCTCTTTTTGATCTTGATGCATGCTTTTTGAATGTTCCAGATTGCCAGAATTACATCCTGACTTCCCTGAAACTTTATATATTTATCAATTCTAAAAGCTGAGAGTGCATTTTTTTTTGACAACACTCAGTTTCAGCTAGCTAAGGAAAAGGAGGAAGTTGACTGTGGATCCAGTGCTGTATGGAGGTATTTTTGGGATATCTTAGCACTGGGCAAGAAGAATAGAAGCCAGATTTGAAGTTGCTACTGAACTGTTACTGAACGATGCTTACAGGGTATTTTCATCCACTTTCTTGGGAAAGGAGTAATTTACAAGTCTTAACATGCACATGCTGATTATACATGCTGGTTCACACAGTTTAATATATATCAAAATCAATGGGCATTGGAACAGATAGCTTGTAAAAACTTGGCATAAACTTAATGACTCGAGTGGTTTAAAAACCGGATAAATTTATTAAACCTTCGGAACAATTAAGTTCAGCTCCTCGTTCGTTAAGCATCTGCTCTGATCACAGAAAAGTGAGCCAAGAAGTTACTGTATGCCTGAATTCTTAGCTTTCCTTTGAAGGGAGGCACTGTGATCCCCAGCTGGTGGCACGCAGTGAGTTCTGGAGCTCTCACACCTGATCTGTGCAGTGCATCAGGGAGCTCCCTCCAGCAGGGGCTGCATCCTTTGCCCCGGGGTGGGCACAGGTGTGGCATTGGCAGTCACAGCCTGAGCTTGGCTGCATTGCCTACGTTTGGGCATCAGTTCAAAGGACACCAAGACCTTTCAAAAGCTGAGCAAATCAGAGTGCCAGTGGAACAGTAACTAAGCACATACGCAGGCACTTCAAAATCAGTGACCTGCTTTAGAGCACCTGCAGTGCCCGCTGAATTCAGTGAGACTAAGATGTTAAGACTAAGACATTCTTAAGATGCTGGGTTACTAGTTCTTGGGAAAAAAAAAACAAACTCTATTCTTTCAGGCTTCTAAGACACAGTCCAAGTCTAACAAATATCTTGCAGGTCTCCCTTAGGGGTCAGAAGGTTCAAAACTTACCGAGGTACTGCCCTTACTACTGCACAGCCACTCAGCCATCCTTATTATTTGTTCATAATTTCCTTAAACTTGTATTTCCCTGAAATAGATTGGGGTGTCTTCTTTCCTGCCATACATTTTTTTATTCCTTTGTGATTTAATTTTGTTTGTTCATACAAAACATTAGGGTGGTGTTTTTATTTTTTAAATTTTATTCAATTTTATTTCTTCATAGTTTGGTTACAGTTTTCCTCATGATTTGCCCAGTTCCACACACATTTCCTTCCTTGGATTTCCTCACAGATTTGATTTCCCCCTCATAATGACAGCAGTGTTTGCCCTTTTTTCATAAATGAGATACTAAAGCCATAATTCCTCAAAGTCACTGGCTTGAACTACTGGGAAAGTCCTTTTAACATTGCCACACAGAAGGACTGGTTAAGTGATCTGCCTTTGTGTTGGCATTTGACCACCACAATACATTAATTAGAAATGCAATTCTCTTGAATGTCAAGGGAGACCTACTTTTCCCTTTCCTTTTCTCTTTAAATGAATGACTTGCAGCAAGAATTTGATGACTTTTTAATGGGATATGTTGTTGTTGCTGTTATTGTTTAGATAATTAATGCCACAGTGGGGTGAAAGAAAGGACCCAGATTTTGGTTGCTTTCAAAAAAAATTTTTTTTCATTTGACAAACATCAAAAACTATACATTCATAGAATGAGAAAAAGCAAATAATAAATACAAACACTGCAGATGATTAATGCTCTTCACTGGGAGTTAACAGTGACTTCTGCACAGGGCAAGAACTAGAAAAAAACCTCTTTGTAACAGAGACAAACATACATTGAGTGCAGTGGGGGGAATGAAAGGGGGGAAGAATGTCATATGGAACTGAGATTCTGAGCTCCCTAAGAGAGAGCTGCCAAAACCACACGCCTTGGACCAAGTGCTCATCAGGGAAACAAAATTCCCGCTCGCATCAGCATTTTCAACTGTCAAAGGGTTGAAAGTTCACAATAATTTTTTTTTTTTAAAAAAAGTCCTTTCAGCTCCCGGATGCTTGAGGCTGTCACTCTGCTCAGTTATGACATGCCCATGGAGACAAAAAGAGCCCCAGAAGTTCGTCACAGCAGAGCAGTGACAAACAGTGCCTGACTGTACCATTACAAGCAGCGCTGCACAGGGTGCTCGGAAAGCCACTGGGTTTAAAATGCTGCTGAATGTTACTGTGACCCTTGCAAAACAGGCCTGAAATTTACAGTTGATCAAAGATGGCATTATAGGAACAACGAGCTCTTTCAGCCTGGAAGAGAATTAGCAGAGATGCAACAGCCATGAATATCATTCTCCTGTGCCATCCCTTGGTGGACTATTGGAATGCTGGCAAAGCCACAGTATGCTTTTTCCTGCCCAGGTCCTCTCCATCTCTTCACTTTCCCTTTTCCTGTCTTACCTGACACTGACACTGCTGTTCCTTGGGTAAAACACTCCCCTGCAGCAATTTCTTGAACTGGAGCAGCAAGAGCTAATGACACTTTATAAAGTGCTGGCAAAAATGCAACCCTATGTGTAATCTTAGGGTTTTCTGGGGCTGGTACAAGATCAGGGCAGGAAGCAGCTTCTGAAGAACTGTTCAGGTTTGTATTTTTAAAATATATTTCAAAAGAAATAATCTTTACAATCTTTTTCACATCCCCCTTATCCTGATCTATGAACAGGGGGACTAGGGCAGAGTAGTCTACCACCAGCATGAGCAGTTCCCCACCAAGTGGTTATGGGACTCAGCTTCCTGACCTATGAAATCTATGGAGCACCAAGGAGACTGTCTATAGAGAATTTCAGCTGATCCAGAGGCTGTTTATCAACTTCATTCATCCTCTTGGATTTACATAGACACAGGAATGAAGGATGTCTCAAATAAGAAGGACTGAAAAAGAGTTACAATGTTATTGCACTGAAATATCCCTAAAATGAATAAATATTTAAATGTGATCAACCATATTGCAGCCACATATATTAGATGTTTATTGTCCAGTGCCGACCTTGTTTTCACACCATCATTCTTCTTTTATTGTCTTTTGTAGGCTGTTAGGTGATGTTATTCTCACTTCATATGATTCTTTTTTGTTGTTTACAAGTTGCCAGGGACTAATGGGACAATTCTTCAGGAATTGCACTGAAATGAGCCCAACAATGCCCTGGTTATGTTTCATATTTCAGTACATGCAAGCACTGCATGCCATCTTTTCCCTTGATTTTTCAATATATTAAACTTTAACAAAGATTATTCAGTGTTAGGTAAGACTACTGAAACCAATGAATTATTTTTAAATTTTTCAGTTTATAGTCCAGATGTGGCATCCACGCATTATCCAGTCAGGCCAGATAAGATTGAAAGCACAGAAGGGTTAGGGTGCTGACAACTCACTGCTCAAGCCATTCTTCCCGTATTTTTAATTCTGTGACTCTCTAGTGACAAAGCTGTTAAGTAGAAACAACAACCCCAGACTTGCAATTCTTGCTGAGTGCCCTGAAATGCAGTGAATGCCTGTCCAACTGGCATTTTTCTACAGCTATAATTTACAGTGCACAGTACCCCTCACTGTTTTTCTGAGGTGACAGAAGCAAATTTTGCAATGGTACGTTGCTTAAAAAGCGGATATTTTTTAAAAAATTCCTGTACATAAAGAATAAAGCTTTCTGGGCTTATATGTTTTAGTTCTTGTAAGATGCTAGGCAAATTTTTGTGGTCTAGCAGCCAAGAGCACACACAAAAATGTTTCTTATGGGTATGTGAGACAACTGAGATGCAATAATTCTTTTAGAAACGAGAGGGGGTTGGATATCCAAATTTCCCTTACAGTTTAGTATTCTTCCACAAAGTGTATGTTTTCTGCTCAGAAGAACTGTCTCACTATATATCCTTTGGAAAGAACTACTTAAAGAAAGTCGTCTTTCTTTTATTAAGAGACAAAATCTTGAAAACATCAGTCATATTTAGGGCAGTTCTGATTTCATTTTCTTTAAGTATTTGGTTTCATTTCTTGTTTTCAGCAATTGTTTATCACAGAGCTAGAAGTGTAGGATGGAACCAAATGGGCAGAGCAAATAACAGGATGAGCAGGAGCAAATTTCTGCCTGTGTTGTATAAAATCCGTTGATTTATAATGTCAACTGTTTGTGACAAGAACAGAAACTCCCCTTGTACAATCTCTCTTCTTAAACACTGAATAAACTCTTTGAAGGCATCTATAAATAAAGGTATAATCACTCAGTGCAGCCACACTGGCCTGACCAAAGTATCTCTATTTGTAGACAGTTATGTGGATTTGTCCAGGTAGCTTATTGGGGATTCTGGAGTGAGGAGCTGTCTCTTCAGGGAGATAAAACCTCTCAGTGACCACAGTTAATGTTTTCTTTAATCTTCTGATTTCACCCTTCTCAGAGTTGGATCTGTTGAGGAATACTTGTGCCTTTGTCTTGAGTACGTGTAGATGCTATTACTAGATGCAAAGGTCAAAATGCCTAGAAGGCTCTGACTTTTGGATGCAGTCTCCTAACTCAATCAGATACTTATTTAATCTTTAGGATAAATTATTTAAAATTTCTTTTGGTCTGCACAGTGGCATTTTGATGTCTTAGTCAATGAAATTGCTTCAAAATTTGAAATAACACTTCAATGATGAAATTACAGTGAAACACTACTATTATTTCTTCCAAGCTATTTTTTTTCCATTTCCATTGTTAAGCATATTTCATGAGCTATTTGGGATATTTCTCTGTCATGCAGAAATGTCTAGGAAATTGTGTAGATACTGTATATTTAGGTGTCTAGATATCAAATAAACTGAGGAAGCAGAGAGAAGTCCTGCCCTTATGTCATCTGTGCATCTGAACTGCCTACTTCAAAAACTCTTGAGTTGACAAATCTGTAGAGAGCTTTTAAATTTACAGCTTCTACATATGAAACATTTAAGTGAGGAGTTTTATTTTTTTCAAGTTGTCATTTATTATGCCATATTATTTAATTATTGTGAATAGTGTATATGGACATACATATTTCATAATTTGAGAGAACTGATGGGTTGGTCTACTGAATAGGGCCTTACTTGTGGATCAAGAAAATTGAGTTCTCTAGGTCTCTGTGTCTTAACCCTTCCATTTTAGGGGATGCTGGAATGGGGAATGGGTGAAATTCATAGAATCACAGAGTGGTTTGGGTCAGAAAAGATCTTTAGAAGATCATGCAGTTCAGCCTCCCTGCAATGAGCAGGGGCGTCTTCAAACAGACCAGGTTGCTCAAGGTCCCATCTAACCTGGCCTTGAACACATCCAGTAAGTAAACACAACATCTCTGGGAAGCCTTTTCCAGGACCTCATCATAAAAGATTCCTTCCTTATATCTAGTCTGAATCTACCCTATTTCAGTTTAAAATTCGTACCTTTCTCTTGAAACTGAGTGAAATTTCTGGACTGTAAATTCCTTGTTAAGTAGACTCTAATTTATTGTATAAGGTAATGAATGCAAAGAAGCATCCAACTCAGAGGGGCCATTTATATTTGATGTAAAGATGGGAAAAAAAGCACAGCACTAAAATAACCCTGTAAAATGTGAAATGCCAGTGCAGATAAAGGTAATTCCTAAGTGTTTCTCCCTACCTTGATTTTGCATGTTTTTTCCTAGTTGATCATGCTTGCTGTTGAAAAAATAATATTGAAATAGGGAAAACATCTATGTTCTCCAGTGAGCTGTAAATTCTTCCTCAATTCTTCTTCCTGTCATTACCCACAGTTGCTCTCCCACAGCCAGTTCTTCAATGCCCTTGCACTGCCATTGATTCATATTATTTCAGACCAATTACTCATATGACAATATGGTTTTCCTGTTAGAATACTATCTTACTAGATAAGCATTCTGCAGGTTCCTGTTTTTTGGGGTGTTGGTCGGTTTATTTGTGTGTGTGTTTTATATAAAGAAACAAAATATGTCATGGGTCAGGTTTATTTTGCAGGGCAAATTTTAAACCTCTTCGATGTCTTCTGACCTGTCAAAGGAGAAGACCTCTTCAGCTGGGACAGATTTGCTCTGATAAGATTTGTCATGTTATTTTCAGCTGCAGTTTGACCATGTAGGAGTTAAATAAAAATCAGGGAAAGTCTCAGATGTGAATTCATAGACTATTCCCTTGGATGTAGCTGTTAAAAATCCCCATGGATACTGTTAGCCTTGCTTCTAGCACAGTAGTTACACTGCCATTCTCTGTGTGTGCTTAGTGAGAGTGAGTCAAGATATATAATAGCTGTAAAGATGCCTGAGATTCAAAAATGTCCCTGGGTTATTTCATGCTATGAAGCATTCCTTTTTTGAATCGGATTTGTCAGTACCAGTGGTACAGGCGATCAGCATATGCATCAGCAGCACTGCAGAGCCATATTTTCTTTAGAGCACAGTACTTTTCTGAGAGATCAAACTCTGATGGATACACTGAGCAGGGTCAAGCCCTTCTCTCTGAGTTAGTGGGAGCAGTGGGGAGCACGAAGTGACAAGCCAATACTAAATGCCCCTGAAAATTAATCACTTCATGAGCTTCACCTTAGCAGGTCAGTGCCCACGGAGACTGTGAATAGAGCAACAACAGACAGACCTTGGTGTTTCTGCTAGCAAATGCAGCTGTTGCCAATGCTTGACAGAATTACAGAGATTTCAGCTACAATTGATGTTTCCTTCCAGAAAGACTCGGTTTGTTAGATCTGCATCCTAGGTCACGGAAGGAAGGGAAAATGGTCTAAAAAGTTGCAGTCAAAAAGAGGGTTTGTATGTTTTTGACTACAGCAGATTCAGTTCCTAGTCAGTTTGTTGCTTGATTAAACAACATAAACATTATATGAGCCAATAAATGAAGACATTATAAACGTGAGTCCATGCAGAAGCAAGCCAGGTTGTCTCCAGTTTTAAAGCTAGAAGGTTCAGAATTCAGAGAAAAGCTAGTTGCCCTTTCTCCTTTCCCTCTCAAAAATGTTAACTCTCTGAAAGCAGGAATTACAGATGGTACAATGCAATGCCTAAGCAATTCATTTGGGGCATCTGGACAGTAATCCAATATTCATTAAACTAAGAGTTTCTTCCTGCTCCTGCAGTTCCCTCAGATCTTTCACCTGTCAACATTTTTCCCCAATGCAAGGCCTGTCTCTTTGGCCAGTGTGAATAGTGCCGAGTCCAATATTACTGACTTTGTCTGAGGTGAGGCCCAGTTTGAGACTGATCCAATTGCTCCAATTGTTCTGCCATAAATCAGTGTCTGTTAGTAGGACTTATCACACTGGATCCAAACTGGTGGAGCATAAGAAAATCAGGGTCTGTATGTCCTATTTCTGGTGGGTATTTACCCTGCTGTTTCTGGACCCTTCATTGCTTGTGTTTGACAATGTCTTAAGCTTGTGAATACAATGGTCCAATTTACTGTCATTTAAAATTTTCTCTAGATGAGGAAAAGAAGGATGTTCAGTAGTCTCTGGGCTTGCTTCTTTCTTTATTTCTGTTTTTGGTATAGCTTTCATAGGTCCAGCTCTCTTGAAAGTAAAAGAATTACTGTCGGCTAGACTTTATTTCATTGGGTTGAATTAGTGCTTTAGATCTTCAGCTCTTCTTAGAAAATTCATCCTTCCGAAATGCTCTATGATTTTTCTGGAAGCCCTTTACAGCAAAAGAAGTTGAACATGGAGAACTGTTTGGCATAGTATTTTTTTTTTTTTTTCCCCCAGAAAAAATGCTCTACCTGAATAAAGAAGCTGAAATATTTGCTCAAGAATGAATAATGTCAGGTGCTGTCCTAGCAGTTTCAGCTAAGCTCTGAAGCTATGATCTTGACAGAAGGCACTTGTAAACACTGGACAGTTTTGAGAACCTGACCTTAGGGTGCCTACTTTTGCAGGCCGTTATTAAAAGGTAAATGAGGGGAGAAAATCAAGTAAAAGTCCGGCCTCACAAGGATGTTACAGTGTCTTCCACACCAGAGATATTAGGTGCAGTAAGGACTGCAGAGGATTAGCACCAATTCTTGTTAAGCATCTTCATGTACATGTTATACTAAATAAAAAGGGCAAGTACATACAATGAGGAGATGCTGAAGCAGATAAAGCTGTGAATCTCCTGGAAATTTAAGCTAACTTTATTTAGCTAATTTCTAAAATCTGGCCTAACCTAAGCTTTTAGATACATAATTAAGTGAACATATGAAGCTATTTCCTCTACTGTAAAGAGATTAGAATATCCCTTCTGTTCAGTGCAAAAGTTCCCTGATGTTAATAGCCCAATATTTTTCACTTAATTTGAGAATTCAGGGCTGTTATGGATCCACGTGCTGGGTCCTGTCAAACACTTCATTCTCTCATCTGTCATCCACAGACTTCAGGGCCACCATTTATTTATAAAACTTTTTTTTTCCCCTTTTCAATCTGTGTTAGAGAAAGTTACTCAGGTGCCCAGTTTACCATGTGTTGTGACCTATAGACAGAAGTCATTGTCAGTATTGGCTGCCACAGGACAAGGACAAAGAGAGAGGAGGAATTGCTTTCCACTGCTGAAAAAGGCATGTTACCAGAATTCAGTAAAATTAATAAAGAATGTAATGGAGCTGTGATATTTTATATTCAGACCAGTCAAAAAATCCATGTGTTAAGGTTGCCGATGAACTTTTAAAAATATGGAAATAGCTAATATATGACTATGTTTTTTGCTCTTCTGCCAACCATTTTATGCCCTATTATGAGCTGGGAGGTACCAACACTGATGATGACAGTCTGCAAGGATTATTTCTGTTTGTCTTCCTGAAAGTTTTTTTGGGTAATGATAGCCATTAAGAGATGGGCAACACATTTGTACAAATCTTTTTTTTTTTACCTTGTGAGGATTATAAAAATCCCTCATAACAAAAATGAGAGACATTCAACACTTTTGATTCCTGAATGATCCAGGAACATGGAAAAAAAAAAGGATGTTTCAGTGGTATTGCATGCTATGCCTGACCCTGAAAACTGCAGCTCCTTTCCAAAGTTGTTTTTAGAGTGGCATTACTGAATGCTGTGTTGCCACAAATTGTCAATTGAACTGTCAGTCTATGGCTGTGAAATACCATGGTTAGCAGACTCTGTTATCTCAGAAATGCAAAATGCTAAAATCCTATTTGGAGCATCATCACTTAAGCACCATTCCAGAAAGAGCAGTGACATTTCCCTCTAGCCCCTGGTAGGATGCTCAGGCAGGGCAGGAGAGGCTCACAGCCAGTCTCCCTCTCTTCCCTGAGGCATTTCAAGACTCTTCCTGCATCTCCTAACAGGAAGGTCTGTGTGGATTGCTTCCACTGTCCTTTGCTGTTGGTTTCACTGGTGTAGGCTGTCAGCTGAAATACATGCTCACAAAACAGGTCATGACTGTTTTATGATATGTATGTACCAAAATTAATCCCAAGCTTCTTTTCCTTTTCCTTTTCCTTTTCCTTTTCCTTTTCCTTTTTCCTTTCAGTTTTTCTTTTTTTTAAATTTTTTGTTTTTAATTTTCTTTTTTCTTTTTCTTTTTCTTTTTCTCTTTCTTTTTTCTCTTTTCCTTTTCCTTTTCCTTTTCCTTTTTCCTTTTTCCTTTTTCCTTTTTCCTTTTTCCTTTTTCCTTTTTCCTTTTTCCTTTTTCCTTTTTCCTTTTTCCTTTTTCCTTTTTCCTTTTTCCTTTTTCCTTTTTCCTTTTTCCTTTTTCCTTTTTCCTTTTTCCTTTTTCCTTTTTCCTTTTTCCTTTTTCCTTTTTCCTTTTTCCTTTTTCCTTTTTCCTTTTTCCTTTTTCCTTTTTCCTTTTTCCTTTTTCCTTTTTCCTTTTTCCTTTTTCCTTTTTCCTTTTTCCTTTTTCCTTTTTCCTTTTTCCTTTTTCCTTTTTCCTTTTTCCTTTTTCCTTTTTCCTTTTTCCTTTTTCCTTTTTCCTTTTTCCTTTTTCCTTTTTCCTTTTTCCTTTTTCCTTTTTCCTTTTTCCTTTTTCCTTTTTCCTTTTTCCTTTTTCCTTTTTCCTTTTTCCTTTTTCCTTTTTCCTTTTTCCTTTTTCCTTTTTCCTTTTTCCTTTTTCCTTTTTCCTTTTTCCTTTTTCCTTTTTCCTTTTTCCTTTTTCCTTTTTCCTTTTTCCTTTTTCCTTTTTCCTTTTTCCTTTTTCCTTTTTTCTTTTTTCTTTTTCTTTTTTCTTTTTCTTTTTCATTTTCCTTTTTCTTTTTAATTTTTCTTTTTCTTTTTTTTTTCCTTTTTTCTTTTTTTGTTTAGCCTGATGAACAAAAACACATGATTACATTTCTTGTTTTCAGTGTGAATCACTTTCCTCTTGTGTTTTACTCCCAACAGATTTTTTGACAGCATCAGGTGATAAGAAGTAGATATGTAGAAAGACTCAGGCTGTGCTTGTTCCCTGATGCACAGCTACTTAGTTTGTTTTTAATGATAAATGTCAGGTATCTGCCCTTTTAAAAAAACTATGTGAAAAATTATAATTCTCCATATCAGTGGGGGAAATACTTTGCATCTTTTAGGAGTGTGGTTCTTCAGGTTTTCAAAAATTAAAAGCTTGACCTTTAATAATGGCATCTTTTACTTGAGTCCCTCAGCTTGCCTTGAGTTTATTCTAGTAACAGTGCACTCAGCATTGAGATACCCTGTGTTAAATGAACATGGAAAGCTCTCATTTGAGCAGAAATACTGTAAAGAAATATTGTTAAGGACCATTTGCTATGGAAAAAAAAGTTATTAGTAAGCATTCTGCAGCAGCTTAGCTTGTTTCCCCCCTTTTCATGCTTTCATCTGAAGTCTTTCCACTAAACTCTGGCTGAAGCTGAAAAACTTGTATGGCACAGGCAATCTCACCTGAATTATGCCTTGTAACTACCTCAGCCTAGTGTATCTCATATCTCCACTAAAATAGCTCCCAGGAGTTTCAAAAGTTAGTATGATTGAAAGAATGTTATTATGTCTTGCCCTTTAAGGAAGGCAATGTAAAGTACATGTGAGCTATGTTCCTTCTGAGTTATTCCCCCTAAATACTCCAAGGATGCTGGTCCCTGACTGTTCTCTTGCCTTCTCTTGTACTATTTAGTTATCCCAGAGTTTTTTCAAATTCCTCCATGGAATTTGACCTTTCTATTAATGCCAACTCCATCTTCATGGAACCACTAGTCCATTATGTTTAACAGGGAGCAAGTAAGCCAGATACTGCCTGGGTGTCTGTTTTTGCCTATTTTCCATTTAAATCAAATTAAAGGAAATGAAAGGTAATTGTGCACTTTATATGTTTCTTCATTAATACATGGTGTAATAGTAGTAATTATGATAAACAGTAGTAGTAGAAAAAATGATAAACAGTATTCCAGCTGAACTTTAGACCAAAGCTGAAATTACATTTTCCTATTTGGCCTCATAACCTTGTAGTTGGAATCTTATATTTGTCTTTTGAAAGTGAGATACTAAGGAGGTGGTGCAGTGAGTTGCAAAAAGAGTGAATATAAATGTGTGTAAGAAGTTTCTGAAACTGCAAGTGACTGCAAATACTGATGTCTCTGTACCTGTATTGAGTCAATTGCAGGATGAAAATCTGAAGGTAAAGGGGGAATGAGAAACATAAACTGAAAGAGAAACTGAAAGAGAGCATTCATTTTGCACAAGTGCAGTCACTGACAATGCCAGCAGTCCTTGAGAAATAAAAAGCTTTTACAAAACATCAATTTGCTTATTTAGGGAAAAAACAAACTCGTCCTTAGGAGCTGAAGCTTAGCCATCAGTTTTTGAAAAGAGTCCCCCATGGTCCATGCAGCTCTGTTCAAAGAATTATGGCCTTCAGCCTGCACTTCAAGGTATGGACAGCTCTACTCTGCTACAGACAGGAGAAGCTCAGTTGCAGTGGTACTCCCTCCCAGTGCCATTTCCCTCTGTGACATTTCCTTTAGCAGCCCAGAATTCACAAGAAGTCTGAGTCTCAATAGGATGAATTTGACATATATTCTTGTGGATAATGTGTATTCTCAGGGGTTACAGGGAAAAACAATGGGCTTATGATTCAGGGTTCAAAACACTGGAGAATTTGCTTCTCTGTCTTGCTTAGAGGTACCTTACATTTTTGGATGAAAGTTGCTGATCTGAGCTGAACACCCAGATTTTCTACAAAGCATAACTGCGGCATCTTACCCCAAAGGATTGCACAGAATAAAAAGTGCTGGTATGCTGTATGTCTTACATACATTCACCTCAAATTTTGTATATTTCTGAAGCTGGCAAAGAGGTGGAACAAATATTTTTAGTGGGTCACATCTTTTTTACTATATTGACGCTTTGGATTTTTATCCCATTATTTGCAACAGCTAAGAGCTCAGACATCTCATTGAACAAGACTTGAAATATCTTACAATTCAGTTTTAATATCACATTAACAGCCTTGATAAATGTTCCAAACTAGGTTATTGCTTCCTTCATGGCACTCACAGGCAAGTAACCTTGTCCTGCAAAACAGCTGCTGAGATCAGGGGTGGCCACAATCCTGTAGCAGAAAATTAGCCTGGATAGGCTTACAGGATATTGCTGCCCTTTGCAAAGTGATACCTATGTCCATTCTGTTTCTTATGGTGCTGAGGAAATAACAACACTAGCACTAGCAAGTTTACATGAGTAACATTTTGAGTCTGGAAGTAGAGGAAAGGTCTTAGGCCTAATGTTCCCCTTCCCTTCTGCAGCAGAAGTCCTACCAATAGCAATAGGCTCAGAAATCGCTTAGAAATTTTATCCAGCAAGGAATCTGGAAAATGTTTAGGGGCCAATTTGGAGATAGGCACCTGCCAAGTAAAGAGTGGAGCATTTGCCTTCTGGAAAAGATTTTGAAAAGGTCACAGAAAAGCTCCATTCTTCCTCCCCACTCCCACTTATTTTTAAGTATATTTGGTCCTGCTGTGCATGAAGCCTCAAATCTATAAACAAGATTGAATGCTCTTAGACTCTCACTTTTCCTAACAGTAAGCTTTGGGTGGATTGAATTGACAGAGAGGTTTATTCAGAATAGCTCAGTATGAGATTCAGTTCTCAGATTAATGATTTAATTTCACTGAGGGACATGGAAGTTCTTTTAAAATGTGTATTCAGGCTCACAGGTAGCAATAGGTCAAAGTATACTCAGGGCAGTTTCTAAACAACCCCATCTATGGTTTAAATTAAACCATTTTATTGTGAATTAGAGGTACTATTACAAACCCTCAAATTAAGGTAAGGAGCCTTCAGACCTGCTCCCTGGTGGAAAAATTAACTTCAGAAAACCTGAAGAATCATGAAAGGACATCAGAGTGGGAGCACTGGGTGGAGGCAGTGTCAAAGAGAAAGAAAAGTAAGAACGAGCATTGTACTTTGATTAAACTTTTCTTTCCCTGCAGTGTGGAGAGCATATTGTGAAAAGAACATCTCTGTAGGTGGTTTTTTTTTTTTTTTGTCCTGCGGGCTCTCACAGCCCGTGTTTAAAAATACCAGCTTTTACTTTAGGCAAAAGAAGTATTTGTGCTATTAAAAAGATGAGTAAAAATTGTTGCTAGCAGAAGAGATCTGAGCCATATCGCAGCAATGCAGCATCTGGTTTAAGTATAATAGTTTATCTGCTGGCTGTGTTAGTGGAGCTGCCTTCTGTACTGAAATGCTTGAGCACTTGCTTTAAATCTCAGAGATCCCAGGGTGGTTTGAGAAGCAACATCTTCCATAATTAATTGCATGTGTAATGCAGCCCATTTGAGAGGTCTGTGATTACCTGCCTGTATGTTCTTGAACACATTACAATACCTATAACTAATTTTAATTAAAATTACTAATTTTAATTAAAACCTTGAAATGTCTGTTGTTTGAAACATTCATTAATATCACTTGATTATGTTGTTTTGTAATCTTCTGTACTCTCTTCATTACTGATTATCAAGACTATGCAAAAGTGTGACACTTCAAAGCACATATCTCCCCTATAAGGGCAACAGTCTTCAGAGATGTATTTTAATTTTGTTTTTGTTAAGAGACAAAATAATCTCCTCCTCCTCAAAGTACTGAGAGTCTCTGTAAGACACAGACAAATCCATCATCTGTCATGGCCTCAATCCTACAGTGCAAATGATCTTCAAAATGCTGACTGAAATGCAGGGCTCATGCAGTAGTTTGTTCATTTATCCTTTATCTCTAGATTTTTTTTTAAATTTAGATCTATCTGATAGAGATGAGACCAAAATACTCATATATTCCAAGCACAAATGTAAATTTGTGTTAACTGAAATTCTACCTTCTCACTCTTAAACAAAGAGTCTTTGACTTCAAGCCAGTACTTGGGCATCTACTTTTTTTTTTCTATCAGTGGCCCAAAGTCTTGTTTTCTGGAAACTTTCTGAGTCCTTACCTTGCACTTCTTTATTGCCTTGAAGAAACTTTCTCTCAAATTTTAGGATGGACAAGGAAGTTTCAGTGAATTCTGTCACCAGAAATTTTTTAGGAATCATCAGAAATTATTTAGAACACTAACCACTCATTCAACTAAAGTCATAAGAAGTTTTTAAAGAAGCTTGTAGCCTACCCACAATATGGCACTCCATGGGCATTATCTAACAGATCCTGGGTATCTAGAAAGCCACACATAATGGAATGGAGGAGCAAAAATCCAAAATAAATGGAATGAGAAAATTTTTTTGAGTAACTGCTGCCAATAAATAGCAGCTCCTCTGGAAGGAAGAATGACCTCAAAGATAGAAATAAAATGTGCTGATGCTCTCACACCACGGAAGGTAAGAATCAGTTTGTCAGCACTACAGAAAATTCTGTAGCAGCTGATATTTTTATATGCCATATAAAAATAGCTGCCACAGTTTCTTTGTCTCATCAGTAATTTTATTGCTTTAATTGTCATCATCTTGATAGCAGTTATTTCCTTAGTGACCTGTGCAACAAAATATTCGGAAGATGGTTTTTCAGACTATTAAAGAGATAATTTAATAAAAATTGTCCACTACCATAGCTTTAACACATAATATTCATAGACTCAGCAACTATCAGATGTTAAGAGATGATCCAGAGTCATCTGCAGCATATCACACTGCCCTCAGACTACTCTGAAGGAAGGAATCTTCCTTGCAAGTAGTGTGGATATGCTCAGCCTGATGATATGACTCATTTTTGGGCAATTACTCTCATTTTTGGGCAATTACTCTCATTTTTGGGCAATTTGGGATGAGCTGTAAGATGTATTGAGTGTCCCAGAGAGCCAAGAACTTTTCAGACCTGCCACAATGCTCAAGGCTTCACGAGGTAAAGCAGCAGCTCACTGAAATTCGGGATGCTGGTGCCTCTCTGGAGGCAGTGCATGGACTGTCAGGCCCCTTCTTGGAATGGAGAAAAAAGCAGGGCTGTGAATCTGAAAACAGTAGCCTGTAACAATCTCACTTAAAATTGTCCAAAGTCAACATATCCACTGTAACATTATATTTCTGAGTACAGCTCAGAGATTTGGCCACAATGTGTTGTTAGCTTTAATTTCCAGCTATTGCACCTTCTTTTATCATTGCCAGGTAGACAGGAAAACCAGGTGTTGTCAAATTCCTCTTAGGCACTTATATCTTTCAGACTGCCAAATAATTTCCATTCAGATTGTCAAGTAATTTCCAAAGAGAAGGATTCCAGCTTGTGAGACCTGGGTACTTAGACAGAGCTTGAATGCCCTCATTTATCTTGCCAGGCCTCCAGCTGCTCATTCAGAAAGGCATTGTTCTCCTAGAAGTCCTGGGTCACTTCTGCCATCTCCTTCCATGTATCTTGCATGGAAATCTGGCCAGTAACACTTGTTTAGGACAAGTGTCACTGCATGGCTGAGATACTCCTTTCCACCCTGGCCAGGCACGTTGGGTCTGTTCCAGATTCAGCAACTCAAAATAAGGTGCTCACAAACAGTTTCTCAATTTTGAACACCAGCTGAGGAATGAGAAGAATTATAATTCATGTAATAATGATTGTTACTGAAAATGGAAGTGACCTGTTAAAAGAAGATTAAAAGCTACAGGCAAAAGGTTAAAATACTTGCAGTTGGTATGGTGACTGCTAAAAAGAGAGTCAAAGATACCAGCTTTATTCTGTGTGTATCAAAAAGTATTTGAAAAAGCCAAAAAACTCCAAATACAGTTGAACAGCAGAGGTAGCTAGAAAATAGCAGGAATTAGACCAGATTAAAAGCAAAAGCAAAAAAAGCAAAAGTGGAATAAAGAAGATTTTGAATGAACTGCCCAGGGTAAAATATACAGTTCTTTATTTTTTCCCCCTTCAAGTTGGTCAAAATTATGAAAAGCTTGTTGGAGTATTTGTAGGACAGATGGATTCTCAGTGCATAAACGGTCAGCCTATAGCAGAAAAGCCAAATTAGTTATTTGTCTTTATCTTTTCTACAAGAATACACAGGGAATTTCTTGCAAAGAAAGAGAATGAGAAACTTCAAAATGGTCAAGCTGAATTTCTCCAACTGAAAAGATTTTAAGCAAATAGGTAAAATGATCAGGAATAAATAAAATACCCAAATGATATTTTTTCAAGCATTTGAACAGAAATTTAAAATGAAATAGAGAATCAATCACAATAGTAGATAAGAGCAGCATATTTGACTGAATAATTTCCTACCTTAAAGAACTGTAAAGTAGCAAATGACAAAGGCAATGTAGAGGACTACAGACTAGACTTTGATATAAAAGCCATAATAAACAGCCAACTTAGGTAAATAGAATTCAAGAATGCAGCCTTTATTGTATAGATACAAGAATATGACACATGGCAAAGAATTAGCAAAGTTTCATACAGGGAAAAAATGCCTCACAAATAACCCAGAGCTCTTTGAAGGAGTCAGTGATATATGAATGTAATTACCAAGCTGGTCTACTCGGATTCCCAAATAGCTTTTGACATGATCCTTCATCAAAAAGGTTTAAGAAAACTAAGCTGTCTTGAGATTAAAGATAATTTTTTCTTCTGTCTTAATAAAAGCAAAATTGATAGAAAACGCAGAGATGGGAAAATGTGGTTATATGATTACGTCAAGGGAAACAAAAGGTACAGATAAGGAGAGGAATTACAATGGATGCTGCATTTCAGGAAGTTTAGCTGTTCCATATATTCATAAATGACCTAGAAAAGAAAGTAAATACAGGATGACAAAATTTACTGCTGATGAGATATTACTCAAGGCATTCAGCTCTCAAATTGACTGCAAAGAATTACAGGAGGATTTCATGACACTGAATGACTGGACAGTAAAACAGCAGATGAAATTCAAGGTCAATATATGCAAAGAGATGCACATGGAGAAACACAACCTTAATTGTACATACAGAATGATGGTTTCTAAATTAGCTATTGCCTCTCAGGAGAGAGATATTGAAATTACTGTAGCTGGTGCTATTAAAACATCAGTTAAATTCTCAACAGTGGTCAAAGGAGCATAAAGTTTGATAAGAATGGTTAGGAAATGAAATGAATACAAAATATAAAATATGATTAAGCCATTTGATAAATGTGTGGTGTACCACATATTAAGCACTGTAGATAGTTTGTGTTTATGTTTCTTGAAAAAGGGAAAGTGTAACAAAAATAGGTCAAGGGGATGTTATCTCAGAGGTGGAATGGTTTTTTTCCAGGAAAAACTTAATCATGCTGGGAATGAGACGACTCAGGAAAATATGAAATATATACATGTTAATGTTAAATAATAAATGTGATGGACAAGAATGGAGAAGGCAATCTTTACCTTTATAGTGCAAACTGTATAGTTTGCCTTCATATGATGGGCATGAAGACAGAAAACAAATGAAAATACTTTTTACACTGTGTATAATTAAATTACAGCACTCCTTGCAGGGAAAATTGTGAAGATCACTTGTAAAGTTTGGTTCAAAACCTGGTGAGAATGTGAGCTATTCAACACCAGGATGCATCTCATGAATTCCATCAACTGCTCTTTGTTGAGGTGAGACAGAGGCAGAGAGACCACACAGTCTTTTCCTGGTCTTTTCATACTTCCTTAACCAGCTGTCCTTGAAGGACACTGAGGAAAGTGTAGTTGACTGCTTTTGTTCCCTAACTCCTTTTGTTTATCTTCTGACAGTACCAAGAAAATCCCTCCTTCCTAAGCACTATGCATGTAAAGAGTGAGTGCCTCTCCTTGCCCCTAAGTGCTTACTTGAAGACCTTGTTAAAAGAAAGATAAAGAAGTTTGTCTCAGCAAGATTCTGTACCTTGTCCAAGGTCACAGCCTGTTGCAGTGTGTAGCTGGAAAGGTCATCCTTGCACTCCAAATGTGGTTAGGAAATATGTCACAGGTTTTAGTCATGAACATTTTTAATTATCTGGGCCTTGCTTGGATTTATTATTCTGAGTCATTTAAGACGGTGGTCTTATTAATTATATGGCAGCTTTCTGCATTAAGTGATTTAATTATAGAATATTACCTCATTAAAGACAACAAAACTGACCAAAGAATTATTTAATAAACATAATTGAATCCTTAAGCTTTTAATCAAATTAAACATTGATTATTAATTAAGTGAAATTGTCACCCTAACTGGAAAAAATGGAGACAAATGAACTAAGGCTTTTCATAGGCTGTCTGAAGTTGGGGGTATTGGAAAACTCATAGGTGTACACCAGTGGGAATAAAGTTCTGATGTTGTTGAGGCAGGCACATGTCTAAAATGGACATGACAGGCATAACAGCTCTTTCCAGGTTCTCCTCTGCACAATCTAGTCCCAAACTGAAAAGCAGGATCATCATTTCCAGTTGTTTCATCTGTGTTAGTGTCTTTGATGTCACTTAAACTCTTAGAGAAATTATTTCATGAATATCAGCATTTTAATTTTAAATCATTCAGTAGGCAGGCTGTGCTGTTAAAAATGTATCTTCAGTCTCTTTTACATTCCTTTTTTTTTTCTACTTTAGTTAGCACAGCATGGTTGGGATCCTGTAATATCCCATAGTTTCTTCAATAAACAAATAAATTGTGTGAATTTTTGACCTTTTCTACAGTTTCTAAAGCTTTTGTAGGATAGTATTATATTCTTGAAATTTCCTGAAAATGTTTCTCTTGATGGAACAACATAAAACTTTTTTCCCTGCTTTTATCTCCTTTCCAGTCCCTTTCCTTGAATATGCCATTGTCAAAATCAGTCTAACTTACATTTTTTTTTCCTTCCTTCTTCTTGTGTTTTTCCTTTTTCTGTAGCACACACACTGTGAGGTTCTTTCTCATCCCTGCTGTCTCCTATCATTTTTACCTTTGTCCTGATGTTATGGGAGCAGAGTGCTCAGTCATTCCATGCTGCCACAGTCTTTTTTTCTCTTCTCTCAGCTTTATTGCCTTTGAGTGATGCAGCAACCGCTGCATGGTACCTTTGCCCCATGAACCTCAGGGACCCAAAACAGGTCAGGACAACTTGCTAAAGGGAGTAGATAGCATTGTATACCATTTTATTAAACAATTGATGTGTATAATATGACTGCACATATGGTTCCCCTGCAATTATTGATGCAGATCAACAGTATGTCGAAACACTCCTGAGGCAAGTTTGGAAATCAAATGTTTCTCTTCCCAAAAATACCCTGACAGAAGCCCTGCATGAAATTATAGTAATTCCAATCACAAACCATATTTTACTTCCTTTGGTTCCTGAGTATGGAGTGTTGCCCTTGGCTGGGTGGCAGGTTGCTGCCAAAGCTGCTCTTTCACTCCCTTCCTCAGCAGGACATGACAGAAAATACAATGAAAGGCCTGCAGATTGAAATAAGGATGGAGAGAGATCAGCCATCAGTTACTGTCATGGGCAGAGCAGACTCGACTTGGGGGAATTCATTTATTTATTGTGAATTCAATAAGAGTAGGATAATGAGAACTAAAAACCTAAAAACACCTTCTTTCACCTCTTCACTTCTTCCCAGACGTCACTTCTGATTTGGTGTACCTCCTCCTTCCCAGTGAATTAAGGGGATGGGGAATGGGGGTTGTGGTCAATGTGGTCAACAAACCTGTTGTTTCTGCTGCTGTTTCCTCCTCAGGAGGAGGGCTACTCTCACTCTTCTCCTGCCTCAGTGTGGAGCCTCCTTGAGGAGAGGCTTTATGACTGTGGGCTGAATACCAGGTTCAGATCTAAGGAGTGAACTTTTCCTGTGGTCCATTTGTGTTGTAAGGAGTCCCACTGTAAGAGGTGTCTTTGTTGCACTGATTAATGCTTGTAAAGAATGGATTCAAGTTTTGGTCTTGGTTCAGGATTCAACAGCAATGCCAAGCTCATCTATTTTCATGCTCAGAAAAGCACTACCCAATTTCAAATCAGTTATAACTTAGGGCTGAGTTTTGATTTATAGCTATGAAGTATTACAGTAATCAAGTTGAAAAGTCAGAAGCCAGCTACTAATATGGTGATACAGGTGTAAAATAGCAGTTGGAGGATGACATTTTACTCATTTGTGATGGGTTATGGAAAATGAGAGAAGTGTATGTTGAAATGCACTAGGAAATATAGGAGAGCAGTCAAAGACTGACTCAAAAAAGGTCACAAAAGAGCTGTCTGTAATCCAACCCATATTCACTCCATGGACAAAAAGGGGTTGTGACAAATCCCATGCTCCAGAGGTGAATGGTGCTCTCCAAAACAGCTGTCTCACATCCTTCATCATTCCTCCATTTTTTTGCTAATGTCACTTTTGGGCTTTGACTGTAAATTTCTGCAGGTTCACATTGTTTCTTACAGGCTCTGTTGTGGTTTGAAGCAGTTCTGCTGGCAGCCCATCAGCACAATCAAAAGGGTTTGCTGAGCTCCAAGGACAACCTCTTTGGTCCAACTTCGTTGACAAGGTGGCAGGTTTGAGGGAGAAAAGGCAAAGAAAACTCTGGCAGCTGTTCTGTAATTAGTCCCAGGTCTGGTTCTTAGACTGGTCCCTGTAAATTGCCTTGTAAGAGTTAATTTTAGTGCTCTAAGTGCATCTACTGATGTCTTAGGTGAACAGACTTGTCTTTCAAAAAAATGAAGTTGCAGAAGGAAGTCAGAGATTCCCTTCACTGCAAGTCAATCAAACTGTAAATAGGAATACTCTTCACCAACCCCAATTCAGCAAAACAACCCTTCCCTTGTTTGAGAATCCACTGAGGGGCACAACTGCACAGGAAAGGGGGAGTTATTCCCATACTAGAGTCTGAAATCATGATTTATTTTAAGCATTAAACTTGAAGCACAGATACCTCTTTTAGCATGAAATAGCTGTTAATAACAATGAAAATGCAAAATTGACACTTTTTACCGGAGTTCTGAATGACATAAATTTGAAATATGTATCTAAGTAAAATATATTTTATTAATTTAATAGTAACATTAATATAACATTATTTCATGAATTATGCTATTATTCTGGTATGATTTTAATAACACTTATTTTTATATATATACATATAAGCATGATGCTGCTTTCCTGGCATAAATCATATTTTTGCATGCAATTTGTTCCATCCTTATCTCTTATTTGTATGGATCTTAAAATTTTGATGTGATCATTTCTCAAGTTTAAAGAGGCCAACTAATGTGCCTACACAATGAACTAAATTAGAAATAAATTAAATCCTCCACTCCTTGTCCTTCTCACCACTTCCTGCTATATTGTAGTGGCAGTATGAAACTTATTTATCACTGTAAGAAAACATAAGCAGCTATTCAGAATAAAGGCGGCACCCTCTTTACCTTTGTGCAAACACAATTGTTATGCAGTGTAGAACTGAGCTTTCTGCTCTGCAGAGAGGTGAGTGAAATGATAATCCTTTCAAGGCTTCTGCAGAAAAGCAATTGAGGCACAAAGAAAAGGAACATATGCACATTATTTCCCTAGTTTCTATTTTCTCTTTATGAGTACTAGAGATGTTGTAGTGTTAGCACTGCTGGAGGTGTCTTTCACAAAAACCACCTAGCACAGTTCCTGGTCATTTAGGCAGAGGAGAAATTAAAGGGCAATTGTACTTTTTTGGAAAGAATTACATCCCAGATTGAAAAAAATCAAGCCATGAAAAAATAAAATAGAAACATTTTCTGATGCTGTCTTGTTGTGTCTTATCATGTAAGAAAATTACCAGGTTTTAGTGGCTGGTGACAATGGAGGAAAAGTAAGCATGTCCTCCTTGAGGTAGCCTGTATGACTGAGATCTATATTGGGAAATGTTAGCATTTCTTCTTCAAGTTGCTCTAAAACTTTAAAATTAGGAAACATATCTGAAAGTCACATTCACTATCCCTTATTTAATTCTAGTACATACATTTTAAAATTGTTTGTTGTGAAAAAACCCTGAAAACATTTGATTTGAAAATGTTAGTGGATTGCTCTTTATTTCTATGAATGTCAATTATTTATTTACCAGCCTTTCACAAAAAAACTTTCAGGCTGCAAGTTGTTTCCTCTCTGTAATCTGAATCTGGTTGTGCTGGTTTTGCTCCTTGCTGTGTGAAGAAATGACAGGTGACAAGACAAGTCCCCCATCCCCTAAGCACACACAAGCAACCTTTCCTCATGTTATATGTCAATATGAGGTTTTAGACATTCTCAGTCCACCATATAAATTAAGCAAAATTACCAGGGAATAAACAACATGTAAACACAAGGCTGAACCAAGAATTCATCATCTGAAAGAGTCAAAATTAATGTGATGATATTTAGTGTATTGTAACACACTGTAAGGCAACAAGGGTGCAATTTCTTTTATTGCATTCTTGATGTTTGCAGACATTTTGCAAAGTCATTGAAACATCTGTTTAGAAAATGGTACCTAGACTATCTATACTAAATGCAAATCAAAACAAGATGATCTCAACCTATCAAATTTTGTTAATGAAATACAGAAGAACAGTTCTGAGGAATAGCTAGGAAACATATTGTACTTTGCTGAAGGCCGTATGCAAAAATAGCAAATGGAATGATGAAGAGCAGAGTTATCAAGACACATTTTCTTGCCTGAATATCCCGAGCTGTGCAAAACTATTTCAAAAGTGCTTAACCTGTTGAGCAGTGAAAAAAAAACCCCTTTGAGTAAAGCACTTTTGGAACCTTGTTCTCAGATCCAGCCATGTGAGAGACAGGGTATCCCTAAGCAGAGGAGTTCTGGGGTGAAGGGTCTGCACCTGATGAAGAGCCCACAGGACCATGGCTGGGAGTGAGAGACAGGCATGAGCTGTGAAGGACAAATGGGGCAGGTGGGTGGAGGGGACAGTGCTGGGAACTGGAAGGAGGAGAGTGCCCTGAGAAACCCTCTGGAGCTGGGACACTCTGGGAGTCTGTGGCTGTGAACTTCCCACACAAGGTCAGGATCATCCCTGAGGGACTGCACCCAATGGGCCCCATGCTGGAGCAGAAGAGCAGTGAGAAACCAGAGCAGGGGATTTGGGCTTGTTCAGCTTGGAGAAGAGAAAGCTCGGGGAGACTTTATTGAGGCCTCTCAGTAGCTGAAAGGGGTTACAAAGAGGCTGGATAGGGACTTTTAACAAGGGTATGTAGGGATAGGACAAGGAGAAATGTCTTTAAACTGAAAGAGGGCAGATTCAGACTAGATATTGGGAAGAGATTCTTCACTGTAAGGATGGTGAGACAGTGGCACAGGTTGTTCAGAGCACTTACTGATGCTCCATCTCTGGTGTTCAAGGCCAGGCTGGATGGGGCTCTGAGCAACCTGATCCAGCGGAAGCTGTTCCTGCCCATGACAGGGAGGTTGGAACTAGATGATCTTTAAGGTTCCGTTCAAGCCAAACCATCCTGTCATTCTACAACGATTCTAGGAGGAGAGAGGAAGGAGGAGCAGCAGGAAATGTCTATGTAGGGACAGCAGTTTCCTGGGCAACTCACTGTCTCTCCAGAGGCAGCAATGGGATCAGCACCGTGGGCTCTGAGAGCAAGGGAAGGCAGGAAAAGAGCCATTGGTCTGAAACTGAAAGCAGAGAGAGGAATGAGAGAATTTTTTTTCTTCCTCAGTGTTTGTTTAATTGTTTTTCTTAATACTTGAATCAGTAATTAAAAATTGATGTTAATTGGCAATAAATTACATTAAGTGCAATTCCCCAAGCTGAAGCCGCTTTGCCCACAGCAGGTCCTTATCCTGAAACATTTAATTCTGATGGTGCTACTGAGGAGAGGCTTCAGTGATGCACAGAGCAGACATGCAAGGAAGAGGAAACTTCTTCAAAAATGATATGGTGGAAGCTCTCAAAGTGTTGGAGGAACACGTCCTTGAAACTATTACAGTACATGGCGTAACCTTTGAGGAGGGCTGCCTGCTGCCAGAGTTATTTAGAGTTTTACATCTTTATTTAAACTACATTATCAAAATGAATGTAAAATAAACTACTATAATGCCTTGTCTTTTTCTGCACTGAGTACATTTGACAGGGGAAAAGGAATCCACTCATTATCTGTCTGATGAATAAATGTAAAAATAAATCCTTATTATGAAGCTTTCTTATATAGATCTGTTCCAGATATTAAGCCACTATATCTTGCCTCTAAACTGCATTATTCCCCAATGCAAACTGAAATTTTCACGAGGTGGCATTTCCTACTACACATTTAAATTTATGTATATAGTAAGGCACACAACGTTCAACATACATCAGTAAAAGCCTTTGATTTATTTTTTCTAGAACTAGGTCACATACCACATTCATTTTAGTATGAGGATATATATACACCTATTTTTACTGGCATCTTTGGCTCTGAATGAGAATATACAGCTGTGTTAAAGAGATATTTGTCAAGCAAAATAATGGCTTATTGTTTTTCTCTGAGTTAAAGGTGATAATTACTCATGGTTTATACGAAGCCATCAGTAACACAGAGCTACTCTGACATTGCTATTCACCCTGTAGGCACCCCTGTAAGTCCACCCCCAATGCCTGTTAATGTTTTGGAAGTGGTTGATCACCCAGAGAAAAAATGAGTTATGGTGGGAAACAGCCTCCTGTGTCTCAGAGTTCAGAACTCTACTACTGCAGATAGCCACACTAGATAACATCTTTCCTCCATCTCATCCTTCCCCAGGTGAAAACTCCAGTTTTGCTGCAACTCATTATTCTTCAAGAAATTCTCTCACTTTGCTGAAGAATAGAGCCTTATGTGCATGGAGTTGCTGGATAAATGTTAATGCTCAGTTTGTACTCATTAATTCATGCACCTACGGAGACCTTTATTTTAAAGAGCTCCACTTACGGTTTACCTTAAATCATGTACTTAAAAAGCACAAAACAAATATACTTCCAAACTTTATAAAATTGTCCAAAACACCATATTATTTTTCAAATTCTCATATAATAAAGTAGGCTTTTAATTCCCCCCAATAACTTTATAGCCCTTATATTAGCAATTTGTAGCCTGTGTTCAGGCTTCTTCTTCTTTGAACATTAATATTCACAGTATTGCAAATGAAGCCAAAGCAGAGCCCTGTTCTGAAGTATTTCACCTGAACCTCATCAGAGGATCACATTTGCCTTTTTTCTTGCCAGTGTTACAGAAGTAGTAATTTTACGACCAATTAAATCAGCAAATGCAAATGTTAGTAAATTTGCAACATTGAGGAGGTAATGGATTTTTAAGAGGCTGGATTTAATAAAGAGTTAATTCAGCTGTTCTGATTGTTTTTTTTGGTCCTTCTGGTGCCAGATGGGACTAGGTGCAGGCAATGCATGGTAGCAAAGCTTACACTGATTATAACTGACTGGTTGAGCTCTGTAAGTTAAAAATCTGGAGGTTTGCACTTTGGGTTACTGTGAAGCACAGAGAAAATAATGAGTGGGAGGTAGGGAAGGTGCAAGAGAGGGAATTCATAGGTTTACTTACACTGTATGCTCCAGAAGAGGCACTTTCTCAGAGAAATGCAAACTCAATCACTTTCCTTAATTGACCCTTCAGCCGTGAAATAACTTATTTCCAGTTTGTTTCTAGCTGTGTTTGGCTTCCCATCTTACACTGAGGGGTGGAGCCCAGCCTGTTCTGAGGGCTGTTAACTTTTGCTGGACTTGGGCTCTGCAGATGAGAGTGTGGCAGTGAGATGTGGTAGGTATGAGCAGACAATGCAGTGAGGCAGGGCTCCCTTTAAATTGGGACTGAACTGAATAAATTAGAGGGAATACTGTTAAAATTGTTGTTTGTGACCTATTTTTCTCTTGTGTTTCACCAAGCAAGGGAGTCTAGGATTCTTCTTCAAGCTTTAATGAGACCCTGCTTTCCACTATTTGAACTCTAGGAGGAATGAAACATCTCTGAATAAACAGAGAACCAAGCGTACCTAGACTGTGTGAATTTTAAACTCTTTTTGCTAGAAGGATTGATATTAAAGCTCTATTGGGCTGTAAGTCTATTCACACTGGCACAGAGAAGTCCAAGAATTTCTTTTATCTCAGAAGAGTCTGCAATACCTTACAGGCATTAATCTCACAGGAATATGTTTGGGGTCTGATAGGCCTGGGTAGATACAGATAGCCTGAAGGATATCTGTAAAGCAGAGTTGGAGCTTGAGTGTCCTATTGGCAGCTAAAACCTTTCATATTTGAAGACTCTCAGGATGGAACTCTTTCCATCAATTGCTCTAGTGCAGGCTGCTTCAGTGGCAGCAAACAATGAGCACAATAAACAGTGCTTTTCAAAAGAAATTTACAGCCATTTAGGCATGTGATTTTTGGACGGGGATTGGGAGAGACAGAAGTCATGGTTCCCTTGTAAATGACATATCAGATCTTGGAGCAGAGACTTCAGAACAAAAGATATAAGTTTTTCCTTGTGACCATAGGAGGTCTGACCATTTTAGCTTCCTTGTTCTCTTCAGTGAAAGGCAAAAGTGAGACTGAATACACCAACCAGTGAGCAACGGAATCCAGAAGGAATGAGCCCAAGGCTCCTTTCCAGTGCTCACCAGTTCACATGCAGCATCATTGCTTGATCTCGGATGTACAGCTACAGAAGAATGATACATGGGGAATGAGACTTTCCAGCAACTGGCTGAATGTGGCTGCTCTTAAAATTTAAAAGTTTATATTTTTCCTTGTTTATTTTTTGTGTTATGTGCTCCTACTGACATTTACAACTGAGCAAACATCCTCCTGTCTATAGGCACATTCTTTTCCTTGCAAGGTCTGAGCTGGGAAAAGTAGATCCATCTAGTTTGGAGCACCAAAGGGAGAGAGCCAAACTAAGAGAGCAGACAGGCAGCTTGCTGAGCTGCTCTGTCTATGTCTTGGCTGCAACAAAGAACCCTTCCATTCCAAATGAGCACAAAATTTTTTATAGGGAGGTATCATAGTTGGAGATGGATCAGCTTAGTGAGGGGACTACAAACTATAAATACAAAATGCAGTGATTATAGGTGGGCAGCTCAGTATACTGGTTGTATGTTTTGACAATGGATTTTCACATTTTACTTGGCTCAAATAAAAACTATAAAACTTTGTTGTAGTTTTTGTTATTTTTGCATTTTCTTCATGGCTTAACTATTCTGCATGTCAGAAATAAGACATACAAGCTGAGAATGGGAATGTTTGAGGTTCTAGAAAGATTTAGGTGTAGTTTGATTTGAATTCAAAATGATGATTGTTCTGAGAAAATGGTGCTTTTCTGGATTGAGATCTTTCCTAGTCGCATTCAGTCCTATGGCAGCATCAAAAATTTGCTTTCACATTTTTTCTGAATTGCAATATATGACTTAAACAAGCTTTTGAGACCCATTGAAAGGGTGCTCATTATTAAACTCCATTAATATAATACATCCTTTTAAAAGGTCCTAAATTTTGGAGCATTCCCTGCAATCACTCTATTAAAATATCAGCCTGGTGATTAATCCAAATGATGCTAAGCAAACGATTGTTTGTGTCTCCTCCTCTGATGCCCACACATTTGCCTGTACTGCTCAAAATTAGAATATTTCTTTCTTCCTTCCCTTTATAAAGGTAAGTCCTTTGCCAGATGTGGACAATGTGTTTCTCAATTATGGACAAACAAAAATTGGAACTAGCTCTGAATACATTTAAAAGTTACACACACAATAACCTCCCAAACCTCACTTTGGAAAGACTTTCCATATCAAAAAAGTACAAATCACAAGATTTTTGAGAGGTGGAATAGGTCAGAGCAGTTGCAGATGAAATTCAAAGCATTGCAGAGGTCTTTTGAAAGAAGTCAGGAGTCGTAACATAGAAATAATCTTCTACCTATTCCTTTCCTATCACATATTTGTGCTCCTTGAATCACATGCTCCTTGAATTGCTATATATCCTCACATTGTTTTTTTCTTCACTAGAATTTTAATGCTTTCATCAGCATTTAGTGCCCATGCTCTCTCCTCTGATACTTTTACTGTAATTGTTATGGTGTCAGCTGTGCTGATCACTTCAGAGGGCTGAGTTCTTAAAAGTGTGGGTACACACATTCAATATTTATATAGCCTTTTATCAGGATACTGGATTTTAATTCACTTGCTGTATCAGTCTAGAAATGAAAGGAATATTATTGCAGGAGCCTTGGCTTTCTTTTTGTACTGAGATTTTTCAAATGGAAAAAAAAGTTACCTTTTAAAACATACCCTTGATAAGAAATGAACTCCAGGTCTGTGCCACTTGAATTATTTAGCCTGACACGTAACAAACAGAGCAGCTTAGGTTCTCCATGGAAGCAGTTTACTTAAGAAAGAGGACACAAATCAAACCAGCTGCATATTTAAGCGTGACTGCACCAGTGTGTAAACCTCACCACACTATCATGTTAACTTTTGATAACCATTAAAGGAAGATGATATAATTTCTTTCAGCTCTGGTCATTTAGAAGGTGTATAGAAGATTTCTTTCCCCCTGCAAGCCCACAATATGCAGTCTTGGATTTTTTTTTTTTTGAATCCAATCTGTCTGTGTCAGAAGCACAGCAGTAAGTCTGCTTCTCTGTATGAGGGAAATTGTTTTCTACTAACTGATGACCTCAGCATAGCGGTTTCTTTTCCAGCACATCAAAGCTCACAGTCAGACTTGCTGCAGCAAGTGCACTTTTGAGTGGCTTTATGACATATAAAGACCCTCTTTGGCATTCATACTGTGCTTTTCTATTGTTTACAAGCTAGCAGTGAATTATTTATGGAAAATGCTGGAGATATGACTCTCCTTTTGCCCAAAAGCTGTATTTTATCTTATGGTGAGATTTTATGTGGAAGCTATTTTGGGGGTTTATGTCCTTTTTACATTTATTTGACAGGTTTTATGGCAGCAATCCCTTGATTCCATTTTTTGTTACTGATAAAATAATTCTCTGAAAATGATTATTAAAAGCAGCATAGCTTTAACTCAGCTGGTGGTATTTTTCTTTGCTTTTCTGTTTTTGAGTGATTTCAGATGTGATCATACTGAACAAACACATGAATATTCATAGCAAAGTAGCAGCCATCTTGTTTCTTCAGATAAACTTTAGCTCTTGAATCCCTTTATAGTCTGTGGTGAAAAATAGCCATGGAAATTAATCTGACTCCAAGATACTCTGTTCTCAGCAGCACTGGAACGTTCATAGTGAAATAGTGAAAAATGTGGAATGATCACATGATTGTGATCACTGGCTGATTGGGTCAAACTTTTTTTGGGGTTGGCATGATTTTTCAGCATAGAGATGTAAAATTTTGTGTGGGACGTGTTTTGAATATATATAACATGGGATTTTCAGAAGTGGGTAGGGCCATTAAAAAATCTGTGCAATTTCATTATAAGACAGCTGGATTGGCACTGAATGCTTTAGGATATACTATTTTTAGTGTGAGCTGTTCCTCTTGAGGGTTAAGTATTTATGTTGGCTGCTTCTCATTTCTCTTCTTTGAGGAAATATGTGATCTTTTGAAATAGATCATGGCTGCCAAATTTTAATCTGAGGGACTCAGCTGAGTTGCCTAAACATTGGCATTTAGTTCTATCTGAGATGCCAGAGGGCATCCCTGACATCTGAGCAGGGCTGACAGATTACTCGAGAAAGAAGGGAAATAGATGTACTGCTGGTTTAGCAGCTGAAGGCCAGCCAGAATACCCTAGAACATCTCAAATGGCATTAGCAGTCTGTGCTTAGGATGTGAATCATGCCTTAATTTCCTTTGTTGTTTCCTTCAACTGTCCAGGTATGGTACCGAGGGAAAAGAAATTGGAATCAGCTTTGCTAATTACTTTTGCTGTAACAGAAGCTTAATGGAGACATGATGCTTCCCATTTATTGTCACAATAGTTTCGGTACCCTGTTTGACTAATGTCTTGTCTTGTGTTTACATGTAGCTTTAAAGATCTCCATGTGCAGGGACCTGTTTTACGGAAAGGCATTGGCACAGGTCTTGGCAACAACACAGAAATTCCAAAGCCAGAACATGCTCAACTGCACATACTCACTGTGTGTGCATTTGTCTCCAGAAGTGGAGACCCCCCATCCCGTTTGTTTATTCCTTTTCTATGTATGTAGCCCAGCAAATAGAACTTGGTCTTTATCTCAGTAGCCAGGGGCCTGGCATTTTATAAAGACCTAGTGCCTACTTGACTGACGTTTTTAAATTCGCTTCTAAATCAAGGCCTCCCCACTCAGTCAACCACCCACAGAATGACATTTCAGAAATAAAAGTGTAACATCTCTGCAGATATGTCCCTGGTTACTGAAGCATCTCTCAGTCTCCAAGATAATTACAGCCTTACCTGTGAGCTATAGTTCTATGTGTGAAGCAGGACCTTGTCTCTCAAAATACCAAAGGCTTTGGAACCTCAAAAAATGCAGATAAATTTTAGTCAGTCACTTTAAGACCTATTTTTTGCCTGAGTTAGGAGTCAATGTAGATACATGATGGAGCTAAAACCAATAAGGGATAAAGCTTACTAGCCCTCAAGGGAAGTTTTCATGCTTGCTTATACCAAAGTTCTGCATACAGGTCTTCTGTCACATTCAGCTCTAGCTCTGTGTGAGGCAGGTATTGAACAGGAATTGATCCAGTCAAATATTGCAACCAAAATGAAAAAAAAATGACCAACCAGTAAAGAAAAGCTCAAAGTGAAGAGAAAAATGGTATGTAGCTAATTATTTCAAAGGAAATTTGAAATTCCAAAAGAGTTAAAATTTTTCCTTAGGAAAAGTATTTATTCTTTCCATAGTGGGCAAAATTATTCTTTAATTTCAGCCAGTATTTGTCCTATCAGTACTACTCCTATTGCTATGTAGTACCACAAGTACTACAGTAGCATACTAACTAGAAATACACCTGGTTTAACTCACTTGATTTAATCACTTGATTTAACTCACAGGTACTTGGAGTACCTGTATTTTTTTCTTAAGCACAAAAGGGCACAGTCAGGCCTAGTGTCTTAGAAAGTCTCCTCAAGGTTTACCAGTAAAAAGTAGCCCTGTGTCTTTCACTAGAAATCTGATTATTTTGTTTAAACCACAGTCTATTGCTTTCCCCTTCCAGATTTCCACTGAAGAGCAATGATGTTTTATTCTTAGTTCTTTAAATTCAGCAGACAAACTTCTCACATCTGGTCAATTACCTGTGTCCTACTTGCCCTTTCTGTCTAATCCTTCTCTTATATATAGGTCCTTTATGATGTGACAGTTGAACATTAAAAACAATGTGAGGTTAGATCAGAGGCAAGCTGAAAGTAACCCCTGTCTGAATGACAGATGCCTGTGCTGTACTTACATTTTGCTTCTCCAGCACAAATGCCCATGAAGATAATCTTTCATATATGACTTTACAGAAATGTAAGTTAGAACGAAATTTTTTAAGAGGCCTTTTAAAAATTAAAAACATTGAAAAAATGAATTCTGCATAAATAAGTTTGGTATTTATTGGCATTGTTTGTTTAAAGCTATAAGGTCTTGTAAAGTGCTTGTTAGAAATGGCTGAACAAACCCTGGATCTGATGCTTGGGCAGTGAAGTGAAAATAAAACACCTTAAATGCCTTGTGCTGATGGATGACACCTTTGTGTTCTGTTTATGAGTGACTTTAGTGCTACAATTTTGTGACATTTCAATGTGGGACATTTTTAACCCCATCTGGAGATGAATTTATTTCTCTTTTTTTCCATTGGTCTTTGCTTTCTCCTGTATCTCTCTTTAATACTCACAGTAAAAGCAACAAAGACTGTATTGTAACATTTTAGTTATGACCAATACATGCTTGGACTGGGCATAACAAAAGTGACCAAGAATATGTGTCCATGGAATAAATATTTTTGAATAACGGTAAGTTTTTCTGGGGGCCATGACATAGACTAAGCCAGGGTCCTGTTTCTGGCCAGGACAGGTTTAATTTTTGCAGTAGTGGAAGGAGCATGGCCAAGACACAGAGATCATTCTATACCACCCCACTCACTGCCTGTGTTGGGGGGAAGGGAGTCTCCTCTGGGGAGAGATTATGTCCCATATGCAACATAAATATGTCTCATATTTACATATCTTTACATTGTATTTACTCAGGAAATGTGTTCCTGTGCCTAAGTCACAGACCTCTGAGTATTTGTCTTATTCTTCTCTTTACTATTTAGTTAGTCATAAATTATTTAAATAAGATTTTTCTAAATTGTGATCTGAGGATGACTAGTGGACTGCAAAGCTGTGGAAATTTTTTTCTGGGTTTATTAAAATGTGTTTTCATTAACAGTTAGAATCTGAAGTGTAAAGGGAGCATGACTATCTAAAAAAAAAAAAAAAAATGGAGAGCAAACAATGGCCTGCTCCTCATTATCACATTGGAGCATGATACATTCTGTCATTAGTGCAGACAGGGTGAATGAAGATTGCAGGTACTGATTCCCAGTCTCAACTAATTTTCATTCTGGATATTCCAGTTTGCTTGGCCTGCTCGCTTTTTTCAAAAGCAGGAGTTTTTCAGGCACACTGCATAATACTCAAGACTAATCTAGCATGGCATTAACTGAAAATGTTAAAAATAGATTTTAATTTTTTGCCAACACTAAGTATAAACCTTATGATAAATGAAGAAAGGATATTTATATCTGTGTTTTCAGAGCTCTCAGAGAACAGAGGAAATCTGTACATTCAATCTACAGTCCCCAACCCACTGCCATTTCCATGCCCTTAACATGATATTTATTCATTGCAAATTAAAGTCTTATCACTTCTGCCTTCAATTCCTCTGTAATAGCGGAAGCAGCAATCTAAACAGGCTGCTAGATTCCAATGACATATTCATTAGGACTGAATTATTAGTTTAGCACATCCTGAAAATAGGGACTGCTTAGTTCATTTGTGCAGATGTCACTTTGCTGTGGGCACAAACCAGGAAAGGAATGACTACAAAACAAACTGCTGCAGTTCTGTGCACACCAGTTGTTTTGGTAGCCGTACCCTTCTCTCCTCCTCCAAGTAGTATTCCTCTGACAGGGTTTGCCTGGCACAGCAAAGACATAAGCTGATATTAAGGGAAAGAAGGGGATTCAAAACTGTTGGGTGAAATGTTCTCTGAACCTAAGATACATTGGAGAATAAAACCCACTTTCTGCAATATAACTGCTGTTTTAAAATGGTAAAAAAACCACATAAGTTCACATAGTACCATATGGTGTTGAGTTAAATCTGCTTCATAGTTTTGAATCAAGAACATATGCACCCAATGAAGTGGCAGTTGTTAGAGAAAATATGACTGTTTTGTTAGTAAATAACATTCTAAAGCTACAAACAGTCCCTATTTTTTTTTTCTTCTGCAGTAGATTATTATGCAGCACAGCTACTGCCATCAATGAGCATTTAAAGTCTATTGACTCCTAATCACTTTAGAGGGTGAAGGAGCTGGCTCGGTGTGCACGAGAGTCTGCACAAACTTGCTTGTCAGAGGAGATCACATAAATACGTTTGTTATACTGCAGGTGGCATTTTAATGTTTCAGTTCCACCTTTTTGAATGAGGAGTGATCAGGCTGTCAATCAGAGTGGAGGAAGAGAAACAGCCCCTTTTTTGTCAGATGCATTTTCCCATTTCATCCTATATATCTCACACACGTAAATCAAGGCATGATTTGTGTTAAGTGCAGGCTAAGCCAGGCTGCTCAGCCTTTCTTGTTTACTTGTTCCACTGGGGCAAACCTGTAGCTGTTTTAGCATGGTGCTCTGAACCTGGTGGACAAGAGTTGGTGTACGGGGTGCTGGTGGGCCAGTGTGCCCCAGGCACCTGGCAAACTGGTGACTTTGTCAATACTTGGTGACAGCTCTGTGGAGGAGTGAGAGAGGGACAGAGAGCTGTAGAGGAAAAGACATAGAAATAGATTTCTGAGGATACAGCAAGGACTCAGACAAGTCTCTGCTTTCTTGTTAACTGGCTTTTACTGTGTCTACTCCCATTCTGAGTTTGGGAGCAGTAAGAGGAAATTTTGGGTCCCTGCCAGGATTCACATAAGGAACTGTCCACACTCAAATACTTCACTGGCTTCAGTGCTACTGCTATCTAAAATAGCAACTGCAGTTTCTGAAGAACAGCATGTCTGTGTGCTGTCAGGGACGTGATAAAGGTTTAGAGAGAATCAGTGGGGGGAGCCCAAATAGCACCCTGCCCAGCTGCTGCCAGGCTCAGCCCAGGAGCAACAAACCCAGAGGAGCACAGAGGCACAATGGCATGTAGGATTTGTCCTGAATTGAGGATTCCTTAGGAACTACCACTTATCTGGGCCTCTCCCAGGGCTGTTCCAGCAAAGCTCAGCCCCAGTGTCCAGGTGTGAAGTCTATTACCATGGGAGAAGCACTTTTTGGACTGAGGACTACTGCCTAGGGGCAAGACCCCTCGTGTGCTGCAGGGGAAAGGCAATTTGGCATCTCCCAAGATTTGGGGGGAAGAATCAAATGTGGAAAGAGGAAAATGTTTAGATGATTCAAGGAGCAACAAGAATGGGAAACTTGAGGGGTATGCAACACAAAAGAGCTTGTTGTATGTAAATTGTGGGCTGGTCAGCCTGTATGTCTGGCCACAGCCCGTGCCTGGTCAGCAGTCTGACCTGTCTTCTCATTAAATCCCTTTCTAGCTGTTTCCTGGGTCAGTGACTCTTTGTTCTGTGTATATTCATGTGTGCAGGGAGGTGCGAGTGCAGTGACTGGAGCCAGACTCTGGGCTGGAGCAGCTGGGTGTCCATGGTGCCGTGGCTGCAGTGAGTGTGGGTGTGCCATCAGTACTGAACACCAAGCTGGTGAGCAGGTGAAGAGCAAGGGGGGCTCTAGGGGCCAACTATGAGTGCAAGAGTGCCTGAGTATCTCTCAAAGCTGAGGCTCAGGGCACAGGAGAATGGCTACTGGGACCTGGGAAGTGCCAGCTCTGTGTGTGTGTGTTTAAATGTGTGCATGATGATTTGCACTAGGAACTGGAGTAGGGTCACAGCTCTGGGGTTTCATATGTCCAGGTTCCAGTAGCTGAGGAAGCTGAGATCAAGGGAGAGCTACTTGGAAGACTGTCTAAGACCAGCCACTGACACATAGAAACACACAGGTGTATATATATATGTGTGTGTGTGTGGTCAATGTATGCATATCCCTGCTGGGGATACATCTTTAGCCTCACTTTAAATTGAGCCATGGGACATGGAGCAGCCTTACCTCTATCAGGTCTCTGGATCCAACATGATATATTTTACTATAACGTATTCATTCAGTATTATGTTTATTTAACTGTTTATTTTTTTCCCTCACTCATCATTCATGTTAAAAGCCCAGTGTCAAGGAGTCAAGGAGAGCTTTCAAGTGCAGCAAATGTCTTATAATAGTGCTAGACCTGTATTTTAGTAACATATATCTCTTTCTGAACCCATGCCATTAGAAGCAATTATTTAAAGCCCATCCTGCTGGAGCACATGGATGCTGGGATAGACCCATGTGGTACTAAGAAAATTAAATTTCTCCTTATCTTGGGAGCCACTGACCAGGAACAGAGTGCATGGAAATAAACTCATGACAGCTGTGAGTTTCCACCACTTTTGCTCAGCTCTCCATGGGGAGGAATGGCTGCTTTTTCTGACAACAGAAAGATTGGACATGTGACAGCTGCTTTGACAAATATCTTGATCATAGTGCTTAATCTTTCCTTGACAGCCTTCACAACCAATGAAACATAACTCCTATCTTTAAGCTTGACAAGATCCTGGAGAGCTCAAACTAATTGGTAACGTTGAAGTCTAAAACCTTTGAAAAAGTGTTTACAGGTTATAGTGGCATACATCTAAGTACAAAATTCTTTAACAGCTCTAAGACACTGTAAGTGTTATTCTGTTCTCTGCTGAGGGCAGTTGCTTTACGGCTGCTTTTGCTGACCTTTCTTTCTCTCATTTTTGCAGTGTTTGCTCAGGTCTTGTTTTTATAATTCCCTTCCTGTACTGTAGCATGACTGTGTTTGAATTTACAAGATGATATTTGGTGAGCAGCTGATCTCTAACTAAGTGGGGTTCTCATCCTAGTCAGCGTTTTAGCTTTTAGATGAATAAAGCATGAATTTGCCTTCAAGGTTCTGTGAAATTGTGACTGCAATATTTAAGAAAAAATCTTGGGCTTCCTTCACATCCTTGCCCCCTTTTGCCCAAAAGAGGGCACTCTATACTTGTCTCACTTTTAATTCTCTCTCTCGCTCTCTCTCTTTTTTTTTTTTTCCTTACGTTTAAGCATTAATTGCACAAAAGACTGTGCCACTTTTTATTTACAGTTCAAAATACGTGGATCTTCCTTGTTCATCTCTAATGAGAATCATTCACCAAATAGGAAAAAAAACCCCTTCACTGTAATGCAGTAAATAATGAAGTACTTATTCCTTTTCAGTTATTCCCCACAAATAAAAAACAGGAATTGGCTCATGATCTGACCTATAGTGCTAACCAGGAAGCAGTTTCATTGGGGAAGCAAAATTTGGGCTTTCCCATGGTGGAAGCATAAATATTACAGTCCTAAGCTTTTGTGTGGTACCATGTAGGGCTTCCCTCTCTTGATCTTAGTGCTTCTTGGGAAAAAATATACCATAGAATCATGAAATCATGGAGTACCATGCTGGAAAATGCCTCAAGGATCCTCTGGTCCAACATTTCTCAGCAAAAGAATGGTTTAGAAAGATGGCTTGGCACACTATCTAGCTGAATTTTAAAAGAATCCAGTGTTGGCAAATCCTCCACTTCCTTGGGGAGATTATTCCAATGGGTGATAGTTTTCACTGGGAAAATTTTTCCTCTTATGTCCAGTAAAAATCACCCCAGGAGTGACTGGTACCCATTACCCTTTGTCTTCCCCTGGGACTCCGTGTAAAAGAGGAAGTTTCCACCTTTGTAGCCACCCTGTGAGTTATGAGAGCATGGTGACAAGGTTTCCCCTAAGCCTTCTTTTCTCAGGGCTGAGCAAATCCAGGTCTCTCAGCCTCTGCTCATACAACAGGCTTGCGTGTCCTTTGGTTGTGTTTGTGGCCTTCCTCTGGATTCTCACTGCTGTGTCCAGATCTTTGTGTAGAGCAGGGACCAAAACTGAACATGTTATTAAGGCTGTGGTCTGATCATTAGAGTGGGATAAGGATTTCTTTGCCTCTGCAGGTGATGCCATTTTGTATTAGGGTTTTGTCTCTATCTATCCCTAATCTCCCTCTGTCTTTCTAACACATCATCTGTTTCTGCCACATTACCTGTATCTTTATCCATATTCATATCAATATATTTTTTCTTTGATTCGGTTTGAAGACTTGTAGATTAAACTCTTAGAAAGTCAATTAAAGGAAAAAAAAGGAGGACAACTATTTTAATATACAAAAAAGGGAAAGTTGTTTTTACATATTGCTTAAAAATATCAGACCAAAAATTTAATTCCACATATTTTATCTGCTGACTTTGCTGCTTCTGAGCACCAATGCTGTCTTAATAGCTACTATTGCTCAGTTCTCAGGGTCAGGTTTAACCCACCTCTACATCTCTTCAAGCCTTCTTGATTTCCATTTAATTGTATGTATTTTAAATCAGCTCTGAACAGGTCTGTCTGTTTTTCCATTTGATATTCTGGTAATGAAATCTCTCCTATGACAAATGCAGGTGAAACAAACCCACTTCATGTCTTCATAAAAAAAACCAAAACCTTTTGACTTCCGAAATAATATTTGTCGGTAAGAGATCTGACATATTTATATATGAAGTTATATATACTTCTAAAGAATATTTCAAGAACTATAAAACATATTTTTAGAACTGCAGGCTCCTATCTCTGGCTGCTCAGCTGCCTTTAAAAATTGACTTCTGATGCTTCAGTCAAAGAATCTTTACTTGGGTCTCAGTTGAGGCACTCAAGGCTTGGCAATCTCTTCAAGTCTTTGTTTATGCCAAAAGGATGTTACTCCCTCAGCCCAACATGATTTCAGCTAAATGGAACAATATGCAAATTCATCACCCAGCGTTACCACGCGCTGTATACGCAGAGAGTCTGCCTTTCTCTGTGGTCACAGGTGTCTCCAGATTCCCTCACGGAATGTCAAAGTTGGGACAGGAGTTCACTTCTAATCTAAGCTTTCTATCCCAAAATTAATCATCCAGAGGGTGTTTGGGATGGGAACAGGCTCCCCAAGAAAGTGGTCACAGCACCAAGCCTGATGGAGTTCGAGAAGTGTTTGGACAATGCTCTTGGGCACATGGAGTGACTCTTCGGGATGGTCTTGTGTGTGGCTGGGATTTGGACTTGATGGTCCTGATGGATCCTTTTCAAAGCAGTTTATTCTGTGATTCTGTGATCATATTTACCCAAATAGTTCTAAAACAAAGTACCTTATGCTAGGAAAAGTTTAGAAACTGATTGAGTTGAGGTATTTTATGTGCATATGCATACACACACACACATAAACACAAATACCTGTGTATGTATATTTGTACATATATATACATCTCCCTAGAAAGGAAAATAATCCCAGAAATTGTTCAAGTTTGATGTTTTTTTTTCAAGAAAGGACATTTTCTATGAGAAGTAAGTAGATAAGAAAGTAATTGTTTAAAATAGAAGACAAGAAAATCTGCTCCATGGTGCCGCATAGGACTTTGAAATTCTTTATGATGAGCAAAGCTTTATAAAGCATGGGGAAAATGAGTTAGTGATCAAACAAGGTTGTTTTCTCAATTTAGAATTTTAGAGAAAGTGTAAATTTGTTTCATCCAAGTATAGGATATTTAACATGTAAATGGAAGTATATTCTTAACATAGTTAAGGATAAGGAAAGATATATTAGTGAAAAAAAGTGACATCAGTTCAAGTAAATATTGTAATTTAATTCTAAAAAATGCACTGGTTTATATCCATTTAAATATATATATATGGAGTCTCATGTTGATGTAGGAAAAAGAGGCAGAACCAAACAGATAAAGGAATCATCTTGACACAGCTGTGTGTAACATTCAGGAGTCCTGGAGCTACAGTACTTAATAAAAACATAAAAAGAAATCAGTCCAAATCTTCTCTACAAAAGTTTTCAGAAGTTACAAAAGGCATTCTATCAGGCTTTTTGCAACAACACTTAATTAGTTCACCTTGGAGAATGATTCAAACCATAAGAATGAGGCCTCAATAGGGCACATTTTGCTCAAAATTAGTCACATGATAAGTGTGACTGGTTTTCTGAAATGGAACCCTGTAGGAAAATCACCTAGAATTACAACCTATTAGTAATATTAACTCTGTGGGATATATTATTGGGAAAAGTGGTTTAATAAAAAATATGTTTTTGTTCAAGGGACACAGCGCTGAAGATAAATGTTCTGAAACAGGGTATTGTGAATATGAAAAATCTTGGAAACTGGGATACTGCTAGAATAATGCAAAAAAAATTTCATTAACTTTTGATCTAGCTGTCCTTTCCTGCTCTTAACACTGCTTATGGTTTAATACCATCTTGCTACCACTGCCATTAGAAAAAGTTGCCTTACTCTGAATATGCCATTGCATGGAGTGTTCAAACATAGTCCTCTCACAAGTTTTCAGTTAAAATATAATAAACAGAAATAGATGTGCCTCTATTTTGTTCAATTTAATTATATATTGTGACTAAATGTGTAAGAAACAAGAAATCAGGAATACTGTATATTATTTTCACTGTGGGTGATCAAAACATTATTTAGTGGTTCCATAATTATGATGTATTAGGAAAATTCACATTCAAACATCCACCTGAATGGTTAGACTAGTTAGAGTACACTGAGCTATAATAGAAACTATAAAAGAGAACAGTTTAAAACATGCTAGCAGAGTTTTCATTGATAATGTATTCAACTAAGTTGTTAAAAACCCACAGGTGTAAAGCACATTAAAGTGTAATTGCTCTGACAGTTCAAGGCAATTGTTACATGTTACATATTAGGGCATATTTTTACTATTTACTTTTAAGGTATTTATGCACCTGAGAAACCACATCTAAAACACCATAAAAGAGGAAATGGTAAAAAAGGAGCAGTTGGTGAGAATTGTATTAAGTGTATAAATGGACGATGAACTGCTGAATGTTCTCACAAACATATTTTCTACCATAGAAAGAAATCAAATTGCACTTACCCACAGACTGCTGAACACTACTGAGCTTTCGCAAATCTCCTGGAACATTACTCACTTGCAAATTTTAAATTGTTAATGTGAATAGAAATGAAAGAAACAATCTCTTTCCTCACAACACAATTTATTTACTTTTCTCAGAAATAGTTCATCAGTCTGCAATTGTTTATCTAGTTCTTAAGAAACCTTCACTCAACCTTAATGACATCTCCATCTCCAATTTGAGTCAAATGAATTAGAAATAGCAAAAAATAACTGGACTGTGAAGCTAGCAAGGTACTACCATACACTTACAGGGGAAAAATCCCCATGTACCCTCCAAAGGAGAAGAAGTAGAGACTTCAGAAAGCCTATTAGGAACTAGATTGTGGTTATTGATTTTACATAGAAAGCAATCAAATTCACTGGTAAATCCCCTTCAGAGATAATTCTGTTTGAAGAGCAGACAAGTCTGATTGTTAAAACACACTACTCTTGTCTACCTTTAGCATGTAGCACAACCACATCAGCTGCTTAATTAATGAAGGCTGGCTTAGAGCAAAGTCCAAGGAATTCAGAGACTTTGGTTTTGGTGTGAATCACAAATTGCTTACAGGTTCAGAGAAAAAACACAATTGGTACCATGATCATTCACAAACTCCCTGAAAGATTTCAGCCTGCTAGATTGGGATTTACACATTTAAAACACTCAGAAGTTCCCAGAGACCCCTGTCTTTTCTGTCTTCCCTTCGGACACAGACAGGATCTCTTGAAAACCTTGTGGTTGGAAATCATGGATAGACAAGGCACATGCAGAAATGCCCACGCTGGGGGAGGACATACCTGACAGATGGACTTCTTTGGCAATTAAATTTCAGAAGATGGAATGGTGTAAGTGAACATTTTTCCTTCTGAGGACAAGTGAATGGGAATACAATTCTGCCAAAATGCATGCATATGCCCTGAAGACTCAGGTGAAGAGCAGTGGGAGTAAAACCAGCTCTCCATTTAGCAGCTGCAATTGGGCCTTCTTTGCATAACCTGAAAGTGAGAGAAGAAAAAGTTAAAGGAGATTGTCTGCTGCCCAGAGGAAGGACACTCAAGTGTGATCCCACAGAACAGGCTGTCCTTGCCTATTTCCCACAGCTAGTGTCACATAAAAAGCCTACACACTCCAGGCAGCAAGACTGAAAATCCCAGTTCTCATCACTTCTTGTTATGAGACCCACTCTTACCTCTGGCCAGGACTGTTGTCTGGGTTTTTGCTGTTCTCCTCTGTCTCTTTAAGTTTTCTAAAGTTCTGTTTTAGCCTTCTGTGTTTACCTTTTGCAATGGAGTCAGATAGTATTTCACATAAACAACTTTTCTTGTTATTGTAACCATCTAACCATGTTTACATTCTTCTCATAAGGAGGAGACTGTTGATGGACTGTTGGGTTGCCCAGTGTGGTTGAAGTGTGGTTCCTCCAATCCATGGTCACTGCTGGAATTCGATAAATGCTGAAGTTGTAAATAAACCTCCTCTTTTCTGCCTTGGATATCCCAGTGTGTGGGTGTCATTTCTTTGTGTCGTGTGTGACACAGGAGTTACCCCCAGCCATGACTTACCTCGCTGGGAATGCATGTCTTCTGTAGGTCTGTTAGTGTGTTACCTCTCCTCATACTTCTTCTGTAGCTGAGAATATCTAAGGCCCATGTCTTAAAGCTGCCTGGCTGAATACCAGTTTTTGCAGCCTGTCACTTTCTCACAATTCACAACAATATATGCACTTCTGAAGATTCAAGGGTACACTGGACTAATTGGAAATGCAATTTAAGTCTCAACATTTTCTGCTAGCCCTGCTCTCTAATGATGCCAGTTAGTTTTCTCTCCACTGCCCTTTAGTATAGCCATACACCAAATGCTTCACTGTACGAAGCACTGAAATGAAAAAATCTGTCTTGTAATATCAGCAACAGAGACATGACCAATATAGGAGGAAATGAAGTATTGTTTCTGGAGCATAGCAATTTTTGAAAACTGTTCTTGGCCTGCTGATTACCAATTGCTTGCTGACTTCAGAAGTGCTGCAGCAGACTTGTACATCATATTGGGAAGATTTTTTCTTCTTTAAAAAAAATCTTCTTGATTTTACTTTGGCATTTATTGTGAATCAGAATCTCATTGATCTGCTCATGGCTTGCATCAGTTTATTCACTGGCTCATTACACAACCGATTTTGAAGGTGCAACTTCATCTTTGTCAGAGGAAAAGGGGACTTGTTTGAATTGATGCAAACAGTAGTAAAAAGCAAGACAGGAAAATAAGATTTCCTTTGTTTTATTGGAAAAGTGTAATGTTCCCTTACTGATAATAAAATTTTAATGAAAAGCAATTAGAAAAAGAAATAATTTTCAATAAAGGCAGTAATGTTCTATTAAGTCATACTTGAACCGTGTTTTATATTCAGTATTAAACACTATGACAAAGAAATTACAGAAGTTCTGCCAGGCATAAGATGATTTATTCACCGTGAACATGCAACGGTGACTGGTAGTATCTTTTCTGTGACAAGACTAAAATTAAACTCGGGACTTTCAGCAGATAAAAATACCAAAGCCCTATCAGCCATGAAGATCTCTGTTGGATCTTAACTCTGATGGTGATTAATATCCTGTGATGGAAGTCATGCTTTATTTCAAGGTTTCATTTGTAAGTGCTGTACAAATTAATAATAAATAGACCTTTCAATTAGTGGTTTATCAGTTTCTAATGCCTTCTGGGCTGATAGACTGTCTATAATCATGTTTTATAGGCTTCTATTGATATGCAGTCACTGTCCATGAAATATTACTGTCTGAAATAAGAAAATAATACCTATTAATCACATATTACTCTTGGAGAATACATCCAATACAAAGACATTTGGGGTGATAACTCCTGCTGCACTGTGCTCTCCTTCAGCAAAATGCCTTTGCCAAAGCTGGCAGCACTGTTTCCCTAAATCTCCTGTTGCAGGCACCCTCGATGCAGTGGTAATGCCTTCTCATTTCAAAAAGATCATGAAGGGCTGAAATAACAAATTGGTGTCTGTCTGGTCAAAAGGGTTTATGAATATAATTTTGATATTAACTCTCTTAGCAACCAAAAACCAGCCCCAAACTTCTATATGTTTTATCACTCTTCTTAGCAATAAAGATTCAGGGGAGTACTAGGATAGTAAATGTCTTTAATTTGGCTTGCCCACTATCAAGAGTTTTTTTTAATTGAGCTCTATGATCAGAGGAATGAAGGAATATTGCCTTCTCTGTTGGTGATTTCCATGGTTTGAGTAATGCAAGTTTGGAGGGAAGATTTTATTTATAAACAGTTGATGTCATCTAGGCTTGTCCACTGAAGTTTTTATACATGAACGGATAAAATAAAATATAACCAACTATTCTTCTGTGTTTCCAGAATGATTTTAGGTTATGGAGTAGTAAATCACTTAGTGTTTATATGATTTTAAGTATCTTTATTTTCTCAGAAATTCTGAGCATAATCTTATGCCCCTTCCAAAGTTTTAATTCCTCTCCTGTTTGGGAAATATTTCAAGTGTTATTTGGACTTGCTAATTCTATGTTTAATGTCTTGGAGAAGGAAAGAAGAATGTTAAATGTTAGCTGGCATGAAAGATAACAGTTATTTATCTTGTGTTACTTTGTAAAGATAGGTTAGGAAAATAGGTACTGGTTGGAAAGGTCAGAGAGAGAGCTGGGGAAGAAGTGCCCAGGCTGGCAGAAGAGCAGTGGCAGTGCGGGGAAGGCAGGAGCATGTCACTGAGTGGGGTGACATTTTGGCAGGGGAAGGGATGCTGGTGATGAAGATGCTCCTGAGAGCTGGGATGAGGAGGAAGCCGTGGTGGCAGCCTGTGTGACAGTCACCGTGTGCTGCTGCTCAGCCAGAGGCAGCCAACGACGGCCGTGTGGGAGACTGGCAGTGCAGCTGCCCTTCAGTATGGTACAGCAGCTATCTGCTCCTCCTGGCACCTGAGGAAGTTTTAACTACCATCCTGTGTCTTCACTTAAAGCCCAGGCTCTGGAAAAAGGAGTAAGTTGTTCCTGGCTGTGGTATGAGAAGGAGGCAATAGATTTGGATAGGAGCTTGGTGGGTGCTGTGGTCCTTGACAGCCTTAAGAAGGATTCTGCTTTTCACCAATAGCAGGTGCTTCTGTCACTTGGCTCGATTAGAAAAACTGGAGCCAAAATTCCCAGGACAGCTCACATTTTCTTAGGTCTTCTTGGATATATTGCCTCATTTTAAAATGTCCTGGTGGGTGAGGGAATGCCTTATCTAATGGAGTGGGACTGTCAGTAAATAAAAATCTAAATTAAATGAGGATCCATGACGGGAAAGGTGAAATGAGAGCTTCTCTAATTGCAAAATAATTTCATTTTGCCACACTAATTATTGAAGTATGAGCTTCATGTAATTATACATGACTGGAAACAGCTCCAGCTTACGCTCACTATGCCTGCCCAATTAAATTTTACAGCATTGTGTTTGAATACAGCCAGTTACACCCATTAATAAAACTGCAGGTGACAATAGACACAAAGGACTTCTGAAAAGAAGGTTGGCATTTACTTTTTCTTTCTTTCTTTCTTTTGGTGCTGTGTCCTGCACATCTGTGCAGAGGGAGGGGATTGTACAGCACAATTCTGTACAAGACTTGCATCCTCATGTATGCTCAGCCCTTGTGTGTGTTGTCCACTGGGAAGGCCTTGCTGTCAGATGATTGCTTAAGTTTGTAACAGAAAAGAGAAGAAGACAGAGATTTTTGGAAATTTTCTTTTTGGAAAAAGAAAAACCTCCAACAAACTCCAAAAAAGAAAAACTCCAAAACATTTTCTTTTTGGGAAAAGAAAAACTCCAACAAAAACCCAATAGCCTGTAAGACAATCAGAACAAAATGGTAAGCAGAAGATCTCCTCAGATTGAATGATTCCTAAATTCTTTTCTCTTTTTTCTCTGCACCTCCATTAGTTTTCCACTGATCTGAGAGGTCTGGAGTAGCTCCCTTCTACTGCCAAAATTTTTTCAAATTAATTTGATGCTAACCTGTTTTGACATTATCCTAGTTTTCTTCAATATTTATCAATTCTCCCAGGTCTGTTTCAGGCTTATATCCCGTCCTCTTGGATAGTTTAAATGCAGTTTTTTGGTGTGTTTTAACTTTCTGCCCCCTCTGTCACTGGGCTTATCCCATGGTCTCAAAAGTGTCAATGGCTTCCTCACATGTTTTTGGTAGATATACACACAGAGAGGTTGCAAAAAAAAAAAAAAAAAAAAA
>VWYO01021576.1:62718-106137 GCA_013400275.1 Rhadina sibilatrix | reverse complement strand
AGTAAAAAAAAAAAAAAAAAAAAAAAAAAAAAAAAAAAAAAAAGAGTCTGTTTCTCTTTTAGCCTTGTTCTTTCCTTCTCTTTTCCGAGTTATGAACTCCTTTCCCCCCCTCACCTTTCTCTTTTAAAACAGTTCTTTTTAATATTCAGCAAGAAATTTACTTTCTTGACCTTCATTCTTTATAATCGGAGCTGACTGTATAGCATACATGGCCCTCAAAAATACAGTGTTAAATATTAAAGTGATTAAAATGATTTTACAAAGAGAAAGTCTGCATGGCACATTTCTTTAGCCCTCAGACCAAAGACCCAGTGTATGCTTGATATTCACTTAATTAGCTACAAACTTGGTGAAAGAAATTAATATACTCTGATTCTGTGAATTCTTTGCCTGGATTTTTTTTTTTCCTATGATGTGAAATCTTCATATTAAGGACCAATTTTCACAGGTTTCATTTACCAACATGTATTTGCACAATTTGCTATCAGTTTAACATAACTTGAGGAACCTGTAAGTATGGGAAATTTTGTCTTAGAAAAGGAGCTGGAGGTGGTTGAGTCAAGTTAATAAGAGATGTAATAAAAGCAATCTGTTCTGTATCATCTTGTCCTTTCAGTGAGGTCTGTGCCCACTGTATTACTCTGGCACCTCTTCAACCACACAGCATTTTAGGTGGTGATTAGAGGCTAAGTCTGTGTCAGAGCCTGTAATCATGATCCTTCAGTATTACAACAAAAAAGCTTAAGGTTAGAAGTGAGAACTTGAGAGGGATAGAGTAAAAGGGTGCTCCAGCTGCTAACCCCAATGAATAAACTTGATATTCTAGAAATTGTTATATTTCAGGCCCAACTCTCACTCACTGAACTCTCTGTGCTGGAGATGTGGGACACAGAGGTGTTCAGCACTTCTAATCATGTGCACCCTCCCATCCACATAGGTAATATATGCTCTCTAATTCTGGTTACCAGTGCACAGAGGTACCTGTGCTAGCAAGAACTGTAGGAATTCAGCTATGATTGGGAGAGCTGGAGAGGTGTGGGAGTCACTCATCCCAGGTGATAGGACACAAGCCAGCACTGCTCCCAAAAAAGCCTCACTGTGTTCACAGGGAGATCTGCTCCAAGGAAGGAGCTCTGCTTCAAGCACAACACCCTGCAAAGGGCATCTTTTGCCTTGACAGGCAAGTGCAGCCAGTGCTGCACTGCACTGCCTGATCCCTGGCCTGCATTCCTCACAGGATCTTCCACCTGGCCTTGCTGAACTTCAGTAGGTTTGCACAGAGCCACCTCTCCAGGCTGTCAAGGTCCCTCTGGCATCCTTGCCCTCCAGCATGTTGACCAAACCACACAGCCTGGTGTCATTGGCAAACCTGCTGAGGGTGCTCTTGGTCCCACTCTCCATGTCACTGACAAAAATGTTAAAAATTGCTGGTCCTAATACTGACCTCAGGTAAACACTACTTGTCATTGGTTTCTATTCGCACATCAAACCTCTGTCACATCTCTGAGTGTGACCACCCATCCATTCTTCCTCTACTGAGTGCTCTACCCAGTGCTCCATCAGATGCATGTCTCTCCAGTGTAGATAAGGATGATGCGTGGGACAGTGTCAAATGCTTTGCACAAGTCCAGGTAGATGATGTCAGTTGCTCTTCCCTCATCCACCACTGCTGTAACCCTGTCATACAGGGTCATCAACTTCTTCAGACAAGGTTTGCCCTTAGTGAAGCCACGTTTGCTGTCATCAATCACATCTTTATTTTCTGTGTGCCTCAGCAAAGCTTCCAGGAGAATCTGCTCCCAGACCTTGCCAGGCCCTGAGGTGAGTTATGATTTCATACTTGACATGAAAACAAGGAAGCATGGTTTAATTCCTATTTATGTCCCTGAGTAATAAAATAAAGACATCAATGCTGTAGGTGATAAGAATTAAAAAAAACCCAAAAAACCAAAACCTTTTGCCTGCCAATATGTGCTCACAAGCACAGAACTTCCCTGACAGCATTTAAAATAGATCCAGAATGTAAATTTAGCCCCACCCATTTAATGTGTGCTTGCAGAGTACCCCTTATCTATGCTTGTAGAGTACCAAGTGTATGTATAAATAAATACACATTACTATAAAAAAATCATATCAGTCTTGCTTTTTTATAACTTGGTGTGTATATTATCTATAAATAGAAAAAAAATTTATTAAGCAAAAAAGCCATGCTTAAAGAAGTCTGTGTTACTTTTATGATCTCTATAGTCCCAAGACAGGCTTGCTCAGAATGTCCTTTAACTGCTCATTTATGTGATGTCTGTGACAGTAAATGGAAAAGAGGAGGACCAGAGTCTTTCATCATGCCTGAGTAAAGCAATATTTTACTGAGCTTGTTTTGTGCCATCTACAGCTGACAAAACACCTGAGATTGCTTTGTAACATTTGATAGAAATACATTGAGAGCCTAAGAGGTATCTTACACCAAAAAGTCCTCCCAGAAATGTGAGCTTGTATCCAAAAGTTAAGTGTGGAACAAGAGTGCTAGTTACATTTCTGTTCCAGAAGGACAGAAACAAGGGGCCAACAAAATTCTAGGTGACTTCAAGGGCCAGATCTCCATGGCTCTCACCTGGAGTGCATGTGGAAGGAGTGGCAAGCACAGAAAGAGTCAGGGAAGAGCTCTGCTGTTAAGCAGAGAGCAGGACTGCATTTAGCAGTTACTGCTCCTTTTTTTCCCCACTCTGTTTGCCAGATGTTTGCACCATAACTTTCCGAAACAAACCATCACTTTTAGGACCAGGGATCAGTTTCCTCAAATAAAAGAGACACTGAGAGTCTTGAGGCCTACTGAGCCAAGAATCCAGTACTTAAAAAATGGGCCAAAACCTTAGAGGTTATACTTCAAGCACGGTGTCTGGATAAGTTGGGGAATGTATTTGTGCTACTGTGGTACAAAAGCAGAGGAAAAAAAAGTTAAAATTCTGACTGTTGTTTCACACTGCTTTCAATTTCCTGAAAATTAAAGGAGTCCTCTGAAGATATTTGACCACCTGAGGAAGCAGGTTCTCCCTTTATTTTGGTTCTTGGTGTGCCCTCCTTTGGACATAGCTGATTGTGGCTTTGGAGAGTATTTCACAGGTCTCAGCTGACTCATTCACTGTTTGGCTGAGGCTGATCAGCCTTTTCTGCCCTTGTTTTTTATTTCTTTTTGCGCTAGTTCCATCTCTAAATGTTCAAAGAACATGGCCCATTACACTTGATTGCTAAGAACATCTTGCAGTCTACTTTCAGAAGAAAGCAATGAAAGTTTTACCTTACAAAGCAAGAGCAGGAAATAAAAGGCTATTAAAAATTAGAGAAAGAAAAGAGGCAGGAAAAACTGACTCAGTAACATAAGTACTGCATAAAATAGCAAGAACACTGCAATGTCATTTGAAGTTATGATTTAGATAAATATGAAGCATTTGCATTTTCAGCCTCAAACATGTAATTTCTTCATCACAGTTTTTTATGTGATTACAGCTGCAAAACCCCCAGAGGCTCTTTTATTTTTTAAGTTTTAATTTTTTTCTTGTTTTCTTTTTTCCCCCTGCTAACTACAAATGGATTTGGAGGGAGAATTTTAAAGATGAGAATTTGTGCTTGGCTTTGATCACTAAAATTTTATTTTGATGCTTTTCAAGGGTGTGTTAGATAAGAATGCAAAGTTTCCTGGGGAAATGTATTTTCAGTCAGTTTTTTTTTTTTTTTTACTTGGAAGAAATGAATTCAAAATTTTTAGTCAGTTTTATCAAGAGTAGAGTTGTTTATGATTTCCTGCTCAGCAGTGGAATCTATCTATGTAAATATTATACATTTTCATTTTCTCTGGATGTTCTGAACTGTGCTTTCTGTTACTAGTTTCTTTGCATCTCGTTCCTCTTCATAAAGTACTAGATTGGTACTGATATGCTTTTTTTCCCCGAGTCAAATGGTTAAGTCCTTCAGCAATTAAGTAAGATTTCACTCATTTCAGTGTGCAGACTGTACTGAGTGGAGGTCTGATAAAGGAAATAAGTGGAGCAGACATGGAGTATGTTTGACTGATTGTTGGCTGGAAAACAAGGAGCACAGTATTTGAATTCTGCCCAGCTCCCCAAACCCAACCACATTTTGGTTGCAAAGTCAGTGTCTACATTATTATTTTAACTTTGATCTGGAGTGTGCTTTTGAAACAAATCTGATAAAGTCTATTTAGTGTGTTTTTGTTCACACATTTAAGAGCAGGTTTAGAGAAATGATTTCCTTTCAGACAAAACAGGCCAGATGGTGCATTTGTGTGCTCCTTCTACTAACACATCCCTTCTGTGGGCATTGGTTACAGATATTCTGAAGCAGAAGTCCCAGAACAAGTGCAGTATGAATGTTGGATCCTCAGTATTGTGTCTCTTACTGTGGTTGTTTCTTGCATCTTACAACTGCAGATTTAGCTAAAGTCCATACTCAGTGTTCAATGACTTGGAGGGAACCAGAAAGAGTAATCCTCAATCATATCTATCTGTCTGTCTGTCTATCTATCTATCTAAATAAATAAATAAATAAATAACTTTTTTATTATGATAGTAGGCTAATACTTTATAATAAATAATAATAAAGTCTGGAATTTGGCTAATGAGCATGATTTTGCCACAGAAGTGAAGCCAGATGAACGAGAGGGAATCAGAGGAGTCTCACCTGAAAGACTAGTGCTGTAGAAACCAAGGAATATAATCCAGAAAAAGGATAATTTGAGTTCTTACTAATTTATGGGCTGTGATTGTGGATGCTGTCCAAAGCTTGAACAAAGTTACCACATTGTACAAGCACAGTTTCACCTCCCTGAGAAAATTTTATTCTATATGACTTTTTCTAACCTTTTACAGGTGAATTTTCTCTAGTATTACACAGTTTGAAACCTTGCTCCAAAGGTTAATTCTAGTTCCACAACACTTTCCAGCTTTAAATCTCATGTTCAAATGAATTATAATTCAATTTCCTTGATTTAAACAAATCCTTTGAGTAGGTCTTCATGGCATGAAATAGATTCTTCCTGTAGAGAACAGATATAGTGTTGCAGAAAAAGGACATTTCTGGGATACTTGTACCCAGAGTAAACTTTGGACAACTTCCCATGGTTTATCCATGAAAACATCCAAGGTATTTTCTGGGCTATCCTGCCACAACCAAAAACAGAAGCCCCACCACTGGGGCTGCTGATGGGTTGAACAGTAAAAAAAGTATGTCAGCATTTTCTTGAGGATGAAGCAAACATACTAAAAGCTTGCACTAATAAACAGGAAACATATGTTTGCCTAAAGCAAACACAATTTTTGCCCATGCAAAAGTCGTGAGTATGTGCAAGGAGTCTCTGAGGTTTTTGAACAGTTTTTAATACGAGATGAAGGAGCCAGGTAATGGACTTTGGCAATACTGAGAAGAGGAAATGAGAAGAGAGTCCATAATCTTTAGAACTATCACTCTTCAAGTATCTTAAAAGAGAAGAAATGGGAATTGGCTATAACCTGGTCTTGTGTGTTAGCATAGGTACAATTGCAAGCAATATTATTAGCATACAAATTGATATTGTGCAAAAGCAAGTCTTTTTGAAGGTAATGACCACAACACTGCAAAAAAAGAGAAGCTTATGTTCTAATGTAGCAGAGGAAGCAAAAAAGCAATTTACACTGTAAAAACTTGCTGTTCCAGAAGTGTGACTGGAAAAATGATCAATTTGTAAGCAATCTTTATGCTGATTTGGGAAATTATGGAATACAATTGCTTTGTTCATCAGTCCAACACTGTTTTCTGTTAAAGCATTTGCTCCTCTTGAAGGGTCAGATTTTGACACACTGGCAGAAATGAGAGTATAAGAGGATCAGGATCTAAATACTGCAATTAAGATTTTTTTTTAAATTATTTTTTTGAATGACAAAACATTGAGATATCCACAGCATAAGGAACATCTGCAGGTCCTCATTTCACTGGTGCATAGCCAGAGAGACACCCTCACCCAACAACAATATGTAATATCACTCATCCAAAAGGCAGAACCATATGAAAACAAAGTCCTAATTCAGCAGTTGAGAGCTCTGAGTGTATCTTTGAAGCACTGAGCTAATCTTTATTAACCCACTAGGGGAGGATCTGTGGGAATTTCCAAAGGCTTGAACATTGGGCATGAGTCTAAATATCTTGCTGAACACAATCTAACTGAGTAGTTAGGCAGTGCTTCTTGATCAAAGCCATTTTGGTGTGAGAGATGTTTCCACAGTTAAGCAAAGCATGGCACTGTGCTCCTGCTGGAGCTTTACAGTGCAAAAAGAGTGCTGCTTTGGGGTGTTTATGAAAAACAGTAGTGCAAGCTCTATTAGGCATCCAGTTAGAGGTAAAAACATAAACTCTGTGTGAAGATTATCTGGGTAATTAAATTACTAAGTAAGCATTATTTAAGGTGGGGCTAGGATATTGTTATTAATGATTATATTAAATTTTGGCAGCAGAAGGCAGACAGGTGTCTTTATTCCCCTCCATATGATTATCTCTTGATAAATCAAATTCTCCTCAGTGGCCTTATAGCAATTTCAGAGCAGGCATATTATTAACAATACTGTGCTCTTCTACATTGGAAAAGATAGACTTCAGACTTCAGTGTGGTGGTCCACGCTGGTCTCTCTTTAAAAACAATAGTAAATGGGTCTCCCTAGGACAACCAGGAGGTCCAGGAAGCAAAATGTGCAGCTGTGTAGGGTACAGATTCCAGGGGAAAGATACTGTCCCATTACCTACATCTGAGGAGGCAGAACAGACTTTTCTAGCCTGACAAGCAACACATCTCCAGAGCTCTCTGCTCTTGTTGGACACCTGACCTTGTAGCTGGGAAGATCCTGGTGAATGGAGAAATATTGCAGGGGACAAAGACAGGAGGAGGTTTCTTGTAGGACACAGGAGTGTTCAGAGAAAGGCGCCTGCTTCCCCCAGGGCTATGATGTGGCTCCAGAAAAGCAGCACAGCTTCTATGGCACAGCCATTTCTCACTCCCTGTCCTGCCTGCAGGGAGCTGCTCTGGGAAGTCTCCTCTCTGACTGAGCACTGGGATGGCCAAGTTGTCTCCGGTACAGATGCCAGCAGGTACCTCTCTCATTGCTGTGCAAAGCTCAGGGTGTGATGTGTTGTGCTGTGCTGGACATTTAATCCTGATACAAAAGGTACACTGGGTTTTTTTGTTTGTTTGCTTGTAAGAATATTGCAGACATTTGTTTTTTTCTCTCCTCACTAAACAGAGAAAAGCAAAAAGCAAAACATTTTCATGACATAGGTTAATCTGCTCTTGTGTTATTGGCATGATATATTAATACAGGGATATGGACTACTTTCTTCCATTTTAGTTAGTATGGGTCTGCAGTTCTGCACATATATGAAAAATAAATCTGAAAAAAAAGGTTACTATTTTAGTTTTAATTTATACTCAAAGACAAGAGGTTTGGTTTCTCTGCAATAGTTATATTTCAGCTATTTGAAGCCAGCTGAGCACCAGCTGTGTGCCCATAGCCTCTCAAGGGTGTGATTATTTAATGATAAAACTAATTTTCCTCAGTGCTCATGATTACCATTGCAAAAATTATTTTAACATAAACTGAAGTGGTGAATTTTTGAGCTGTCAGAAGACAGGGTTGGTTACTCAGAATACTGAGCAGCTTTTTCAGTGGAACTGTGGAAAGTCCCATAAAATAACACTACCTGTCAAAATCTAGGCTGAAGTCTAGAGTCTAATTTATCTTAGAGTGGCAAATAGTCTGCCCTGCTGAAAAAGAAAAATTTCTACTATGCCACTAACATCATAATTTTTAGTTGTATTTTCTTTAAAGACAACAGCTATTCCCAATTCCAGGTCAATTGGGCTTTATGAACATTATATTTGGCATCCTCTAATGCCAAGATGCTGCACTGGGGAAAACTTTCTCTTCACTCATGCTCAGAATGAGCCAGACATGGTCCTTTGGATCACAGAATTATAGAATTGTTTGTATTGGAAGAGACCTGTAAACTCATGAGGTCCAACTGTGCATGAAGATGAAGGCTGAGGGATATGGTAGACCCTAAATAGGCCTTAGAAAATGGGATGAAATTTTGAGACACATAAAAAAGCTATTGTGATGATTCTTATGAGATATAAGGCAGCCTGATTTTAAGGAAAGCATTTGTATAAATTACTAAATTTATACTTTCTTCTCTTTTCCAAGTGGATGCATTCCCACCATTGAAAGGGCTACCAAGGACCATCCTGTCTTCAGTATTTGGAAAGGCAAAGGAATGAATGACATCTAATTTCTTATTCTTCTCCTGTCAAACTAGATGTTATACACTAAAAAAGGACAAAAAAAGAGCATTTTTAACTTCATGTGATAAATTGTTGAGGTAGACCCAAAAAATGCTTTTAGGCAGAACCTTTCCAAAAATGGAAAACTATAAAAAACTTTCGTTTTCTGTTGCATCTAGAACTTGTAGATTTTGTTACATTATTGTTTTTTACATTTCTCTAAATTTTAAAAATTATTGTTAATGTTTCTTTAATTTTTCATTTTTCATTTCACACCTGATGCAGTTGTCAAATCTAAAAAGAGAAAATCTGGTTTAAAACACATTTTGGTTTACAAATAAAATATTTTTGTCTTATTAAAGTAAAACATTTGATTTTGAAGTATTTACATTTTTCATATTAAAATATGCTTTTTATTTATGCCTCTCTAAAAGTTTAATATTTGGATAAGAGTGGCTAGAAAAAAAACCCAAACCCTCTAATTTTTGTGCAGAATCCACTAATGGATTCCAATTGGTGAAGACAACATAAGCCTAGAAAAACCACCACTAGTCATAAGCATGGGTTTTCTCTGGAGGATTTCAACCATCCTCTGTTTGGGAGACCTTGCCAGGTGGCAGCTGATAGCAGTGCAAATTTTTAAGGACAAAATGGCACCAGCATTTGCTGTCTGATAGTTACCCAAAAAATTCAGGATTAAAATTTCTATATTTTTAGGTGTACTGCACTGAAAGAAGCAGCCATCTTAAAATTAAAACCAAGGGATAGAGTATGGGGTATAAAGACTATATCTGAGGGTTATGATTACCATGAGTTATTATGTAAATGATTCCCCTTGCTCACAAATACACACATGCTTTTTTTTTTGATCCTGATTTAAAGCATAATTGCAGTCCTTGACAGATTGCCATTGAATTTTTTCTCATAGAATGAATTAAGATATTGAAAGTAGAAAAGGATAAAATGGAACATGATGTCCTATTATACTAATCAAACGTACTAAAACTAACCCCTCCACCCCAAAACCACCTCCTGCTCCCATCCACTGAATCAAGATGGGTTATGAATGAAAAAATCCCCTTGGCACTTCACAAAATGAGGTCATGATAAGTGCATGAAAAAATGAAATCAAAGCCCTTTATAGCTGGCAGGATTCTGTCTTTGTAGCAATGAGTTTAAATCAGGGCAACAAGATCATCAATATGCTTACAATTCCTCACAAGAGCAAATTATAATTTTCTGTTTCCTGACTGTCCTTTTGTCCTGGTTTAGGGCAAATTTGGGAGGAAACTGTAGTACAACAACAGTTGTTGCTGTTGTTCAAGTTTGTTAAAAGTACTTCACCTTTTCCCATAGGATGTTGAAAACCCAATAGCAGGAGTTGACTGGAAAAGAGACCTATCATTTGTCAGGAGGAGAGGTCCAAGGAAACCTGTGGAAGAGGATGCACTGCATGTCACTTAAGAGGCAGGAAATCTCTCTGTGCCCAATGGTAAAAAGACAAGGGCAGCAAAAGGAGGCAAAATGGAGCAGCATCCACCCTTGACTTGGAGCATCTATGATGAGGGCCTCTGTAAGTTCTTGCTTCCCCTCCACAGCCTTTCCTATGGGATCTCTTCTGCAGTTATACTTAACTCAGGAGGTAACAAAAAGATGCTGGCAAAGGTCCTTTACTACTGAGAAATAACCAGGGAGTGAGTTATTATTATTATTAACTCCCCATCTTCAGAGGGGCTGTTTTTATGTACTTCAGCAATTTAATTACTGTGGCAGTTAGTCAATGCAATAGAGCCCTTGTGTAAATGAGGAGGAGCTCTTTTTCCTTAGAAATTAACACTGAAGTATTTCTCTTCATTTAGGGACAAATGAACTTGAGCAACCTCAAGCTCTTCATGCACAGAATTTTTTGGGAGGTGAGTTCCAATCCAGTTCTGAGTACAGTCTTGTTTTAGTAGACATATTAAATCAACAAATATAAATGTCCTGGTTTTTGAATTTGGATTTGGATTTGGATTGGTTGGAAAAGATTTCCTGACACACAACTGGGTATGCTTCACATTTATATTGTTTGTGATACACACTACTCAATGACATTTGGTACATTTTGTAGATATTGGCTTCCTGTAGCAATTCCCCTCCTGAAAGCTTATTGTTTAAACAGTTCCAGATTTCTGAAAGGTCTCCCAGGAACTCATCTCTGTTTCCTTTCACTTTCCTTTACACACCAATGGAAGGACTTATTTACCACACTGATCTTTGCATCGTACAGCATTTGCTTAGGTCAGTGGTTTCTTTTGGGATCACGTCCTGGAGTTGCTCCTCTGTGCTCAGTACACTTTAGTGCCCTGTCAACTTTCAACCTACTTGAAAATATGCTTCAGATGTGATAACTAATTTTGTATAAAGAAAAGACATGATCTAATGTACCAACCTGAATGGATCTTGTGAAGAATAATTTCAGACTTTTACATATATTGAAGCATTAAGGAAGATGTTCTTCAGTCATTTAATGTGCATACACATTTCCAAGACTGGTTTCTAAAAATGTGACTACCCAACACATTATATCCTCTCAACTTGTAGTCTGAGTAGTTCAGGTATGATTCTATTTCAGGTAGCAATGAAAGGAAGAAAATGTTAATAGAGGTAAAGAGAACAGAGATAACACTCTCCTCAAAGTGATTAATTTTTGACTGTGGCAAGAATAGAAGAATTGGCCTGGTTTTTGCATATTAAAATTTAAATTTGTATTTAGGATTTGCCAAGAGAATTTTAACTATGGTAAAGATCGATTTTTATCTCACTAATGATTTGAGAAACTGACTTTTATTTTGCCACTACTTTTCATCTAAGATGATAAAATGGGGTTCAGTTGCCTTAACACAGACCATTTTTTACTAATTTCAACCTTTAAAGGGTGTTCCCACCTGCCTCCACCAAAAGGATGCAAGTTCTTCCTGGGTCCCAGGTTATATCTGCCAACATTCATGGATGCCTCAGATACCTGGGGGATCCAGAATGAGACTGGCTGTTTGTGTTGAGGCAGCTGAAACCCATTTCAACTGCCTTTAAAATTCTATTTTGAAGTTACTTTTCCATATTTGCAAAAGCTATTGATTTTTCCTGAGTGGTTCAATATGGGCATTCAGTTTATTGCTTTATATCTGGAAACTGTTACTTGTGCCTTGTAACTGACCTCTTGTATTAATATTTTCCCTGCTTAATAATTTGACATTAAACGTTATTAAATTCACTGTAACCCAGAAGTGACATGTAATTTTGGGTGTTGGTTAAAGTAAGAATTATCTAATCAGGAATCAAAAACTCCACAAGGTGTCATTGGTGGTTTGTTATAAATTCCTGGTTTGTCAGCTATGTAAATGATTCTATTGATTAGTTCCTATTAGCCTATCTTACAAACATATAATTTTTAAAAAGCAAAAACACTAAACATGATTTAGATCAATAATTAGGTTCTATTGTGCTGGCTGTTTGGGAATCATGACACTACTGCATGAATTTCAAACACTCAGCTCTGCTGACTGCAGAATTAGTAACTAATATAAAATTAAAAGTTTGCAGTTGACATGGTTTTTAGCTAGCTTAAGCTAAATACTGACTTTTTGCAAGTTTTTGCATTAATGAAATTAAAGTGCCTCATCTGTATGGGAAACAAACTTGGGAAGAATTGCGAACACAGTAAAATGAAAATTCTCTTTTGAGAATTTTGTGCTCAGACAGTATGGAGATGGGTAGCAGCATAAAATCTTAAAACAAATTTGAACAAATGTTCAAATATTCCCCCAGCACACATTTACAGTATTTGCAGCTAGTCATCCATTTCCTACTGAATGCTGTGTGCTGGAAACCAAGCAAAAAAAAAAAACAATAGCAGAGAGGCTAATTAATCATAAATGAGTCTCATACTAGAGGATTTTTATTAGCCCTAAAAGACCACAGTAACAAGCAAACCCTATGTACACAATAAAAATATGAAATGTTCATGGACATTTTTTTTACTGGGCTTTTTTTACTGATTTGCTGTTTTATACTTTAGGGAAGACAGAGTGTGATCTTCTCAGGGCCCCCTTACATACATTGACCAACATCATAAACCTCTGAAGAGGTGTAATTTTGGTAGACAACATCATTTTATTTCTTGTAAAGTGAATACCATGCAGATATCCTGTATTTTATCAAAATACTAGCAAAACACAAAAATAGTTATTGATGGGCATAAGGGAATAATTTTGATATTTCCATGTAGTGGTCTTAGACGTAGTTTGCCAGGCTATCACATGCAGATTGAACTGCACAGAAACATAGTCTTGGTATTTAGTGTACTGCTAATGTCTAATGATAAAATGATTTGGTTTTTTGAAGAGGTTATAAATGCACATGTGTAGACCTGCTAAGAATTCTGTACTGACTTGTAGTTTTTTTGTCCTTGAAGAATTGGTGGGCATAAGTACCTGAAGTATCTGAACATTTGAAATCTTTATTATGGTATTTAGGTTAGCAAAAAGGACAAGCAGATCATCTCTCTCCTGTGAGAGGAATTTATATGACAATAAGCAAGATGCAGAAGGAAGCCAGCTTGGATTTTCTGCTTGTTTGAGAATTGCTTCAAGAAATAACTCAGCTCAGGAATATTTAGTGAGTAAATGTTACACTACCTGAACCAGAATAGTTTAATGCTAACCCATATTTTGATAGGAAGGATCAATTTGCACTGTTTTAGGTAGTGCTGTGTTCTTTCCAAGGCACATTTACTGCTATTTCTCCTCTTTTGGGTGTGGAAGTAAGAGCTAAACAATTAGGCTTGTGGAATAAGCCTATGAAGGACAGACACCAGGGGGTGAGTCAGGAAAATTGAGAAAAAAAGGTGGCTGAGGAATTAGTTCCATGTTTTAGATGCATTTGCTTATTTGCTTATTTCTCTGTTGATTTGTTTGTTGATTTAAACACTTTCTGATTTTAAATTTTCCTTTTTATTTAAGAAGGAACAGTGGCACAGTGTCAATAGAAGGATATTTCTGGGTAGTCTAAGTTAATTTACATGGAAAAATACTTTTATTTATAATGCAAATTAGGAAGAATGTAGCTGAAAAAAAATACTGCTGTTGAAAACTAATTATAAATGAGCTTCAGTGGAAAATTTATATGCATATTTGGGAAAGATCTCTGGCTTTTGCCTTGGAGTGCTGAATGATGATTAGAATAAAAGGTATTCCTGCAGTGGGACCAAATACACTATAAAGGGTGTACTGCACAAGCCCCAGGTCTCCATAGAGTGGAAACCTTAAGCATCAACTCATATTTTCCAATTAGGACTGAATAATGTTCCTCTATGCGTGGCAAAAATAGAGTCAGTCATTTATTATTCCTTCTGGGAACATGTGAGCAGAAGTCATCACTAAAGTTATATGTGTGTATATATATAGATATATAAACATTGTTGTTCTTTGTAGTGATTGAGTATATATCATGCTATTTTTTTTATTTAAGACTCCTCACCCCCAAACAATTGAGAATTCATTGTAGTAGAGCATGAGATTTAGCCTATGCAAAATGGTTGCCTGCTGAGTAACAAAGAAGAATTATGAAGAAATAACTGAAAAAACAATCTTAGTAAACTATCCATAGCTCATCATGCATAGCTTGGATCATAAAAGACTTAACCAAAGGCTGGAACAGAGCTGTCTCAGCTCCTGCACTGTGTGAGTCCCAGCTACAGTCTGTTACACAATATCTGGGCTCAGAGTCCGAGTATATGAGTATGGAAGCTATGTTAACTCTCTCAAACCTTATTCTAAATTTTTATGGTATTTTACATTATGTAAGATAATTTAAACAACATTTTTTGTAATTGACCCTGGACACATTTCTGTCTTTTGTTTGCTGGATGATCTTGATGATGAGCCCTAGATGCTCTTTGCTTTCCAGCACCATGATGAAAATGGTAATGTGTGACAGACCAGATATGAAAGAGTGATCCCTCTGGAGGCTATGGTGTTTTACAATCACAGGAATTGTAAAATCCATTTCTGACCATCAGCTTTTAAAGGTGGAATAACTGATTATATAATTTTAACAAAATGCTTTTTACAAGGCTCAAAAGGTAATGCATTGACCTTGGATTTTCTTTAATTTTTTTTTTCACGTGGTGGTTCTTGACCCTCTGAAAAGTAAAGACTGGAGCCTCTTCAGGAGACTAAGATGTTCCTTCTTGTCTTACTTTCACACTAGGAATACTGTCTGTAAATGTGGCAAGACTGGTAACTCAGACATTAGTATTGGTAATAAAAGTTAAGGAGTAAACCAGAGGGAAGAAAAGGAGCAATAGATGGTAATACAAGAAGATCTCTAACAGGTTGGCTAAAATAAGATGTGCCTAAGCTCAATGCCTTTTCTACTCTTGATGGTCTTTAAATGTCTCTGTGCCAGCTCTGAATTCAATTGTCCTAGAAGAGGGAGCAGACTCTGGTGACAGTGGGAGTTTGCTGCTGCACACTCACCCAGAACAGCTCATTGTCTGATGACAGCCTGTTTCACATGTGGTTTATAAATGAAGCCTCAAAGGCCTGATGCTTGGAAATCCAGCTGAAAATTAATGTTTCATCCAAACCCCTAAAACAGATGGTACTTGGCCACTACTGCTGTTTGGAGCATTTCAGTGTGTAAATAGCTGGCCAGTTTCTTTTGCTGAGGGTCCTCTTCCGATTCAATGAGCTATAATCCTCTTTTTAATGTTTGGACAAATCATTCACCAAAGTCATGGCAGGAGGCTGTGATTAAATGTGCAGTTCGACACAACTCCTAGAATTCCTAAAATACCTGGCTGAAGCTAGAGTCTGATACACACCAGAAGCTGTGGGAAACAAAAATGTATTTTCTGGTCTCAGTGACAGGAACTAAATTAGAGCTCAGAAGCCAAACACCTTTGCTGGAAATAGTCTGATACCTGCTGATGCCAGTAATTGCAACTACTCTGCTAAAATAAGCCAAAATGATCATTGTCACTGGCAATCTGCTCTGAGATAGCAGCTATTGCAAGCAAAGGGCTTGATACCAAGGTAGCATGTGCTGATATCACAAGATGACATGCACAATTTCTCTGGACACTTCAAGCAGATATCAGACACCTGGCATACCCTCCCCATGCTACATCTGCAGGAAGCCATTTCCATCCTTTCTTTCTGGGATGGACTACTTCTTTATGGGTTTGGGCCATACTCTACATTATTTGGCTGTGCAGCAGTTTGGATAGCAGTGTTTTGCTCTAAAACGTGGTTCTTTGCCAGATCTTTCACTTTAATTGTACACAATTTGTTTTAGTACAGAAAAACAGAGGGTTGAGCTGCTTTGAGCTGGCAATGTTGATAAAAATCTGGAAGAATCTTTTACCTCATTAAAAAGGTCTTTGGAGAAATGTTATTCTTATCTTCACTTTAACAGTTCAGACTTTGGATGGTAATTGCACTTAAAAATAAATAACTTTGGAATAATACAGAAGGTGATGAGATTTTTGGAGACAATGAATGCATTCTAGCTCTGCAATAATTTCAGTTTGCTAAAGGAACAAAGGCTAATATAAGTAATACTTGGATTTTTCCAGCAGTGTGTCTCATGCTGCAGCATGCCAGAGGGAAAAGAAAAGCCCACGCACAATGCACCAGATGTGCACAACTGTGTGTACAGAGAATGAATCTTCAAGACAGGCTGCAGCAATGTATTTTTCTTCATCCCTTACAATGTGTTTGAGAAGAGTGCCTTTCAGGCAGAACTCTGAGAAAGATGAATATATGTTATCCTCAGCCTGAAATGTTTGCATGGCTCTGTAAGCCATGTTTGTTTGCCCTCTGTAAGCTCCTCAGTTGTGCCCATACTCAGTCCTGGAGGGGATGCTGGCTGCTTCCTCTAGAGGACATCCCTTTCTCATGCTATGCATGGGACTTCTAAATAATGTAATTTGCTACTACATAGCTGCTTAACTGCAAAGAACCCAGTGTGAAATAGTTCTGATAATTTTTAATGTTGTTTGTGTGAGGAGGGAAAGGAGACTTGACAAACACTGCTCATTTGTCATTGAGGTACCACAGCTGTTATCACTTACAACCATTAGGAACTGCAGCCATGCTCTGGTGGCAGTCAATAAGATCAGAATAAGACCAGATTAAATACCTGTTGCCTTATCCTTATTTATTGCTTACTAGCACAATCATTTTTTAAAAAAATTATTCTAGCGATTATGGTCTGTCTAGACATTACTTTGTGTTAGCTTTTTTTTTTTTTTTGTAAAACAGCACACAGTGAGGAATTTATTCTGGAAGAAGTTTCTTAAACATTGGTAGAATGTGGCACATTTATACTGACTGCCTTTCATTATTCAAGACAGGAATGCTGTATTATGTTGGTGTGTGGAGGATAGGTTCCTCCAGGAATGGGGACATGTGAGGAAGCCAGCTTATCTGGGTAAATAAGGCCTGTAACCATTCAAGGGCAGCAAAGCCACGTACAAGAAGGAACAAGGGATGACAGAAGTCACGCCCGAAGAAGAGCAAAGGATGCTAACAGCCTCAGAATGTGAGAGTCAGAAGCCAAAAGAAGGACTGCATAAACCTGCTGTATGTGCAAAACCATCAACCAATCTGGGCTAAAGTGCTAACTGGTGCTTTTAGGGTATATCCAATTGCAAAGCAGCATATAACCCATGATAGAAACTGAAAACTGTATAAAAGGTATTACTTTGCAATAAATGGCTCACTTTGATCATGTTGATCATAGAGTGATGTCCCATTCTTGATTCTTCTGCATTGGTGTGTTTTAAAAGAAAAAAGAGCAGGTTTTTTACATGTCCCCGTTTTTAAAATGTTTAATATGGAATTTGATTCGTGGTTCATGTGGCATAAACTACTCTGAAATATGTACTGTTACTCACTATGTATTTGTCCTCTCTGATGCTAAAAGCTATGAATATATAAAGCAGTCAAGATGAATCCTACTTACTGCTCACTTTCACACATGCAAATCCATAGAGCTCAAGGTCTACTATGAGCAGCTGACAGCTGGCAAAAATAACTCTCAGTTAAGACTGAGTGCTTACCTGCCTGCAACACTTCTGTAAAACTTCATGCTGAATCTTGTGATTCCACAAAGATATTTTTTAATAAAGAAACAGAAGATTAAATGCTTGAAAAGAATCAGCTCTTGCTGACACAGGGCAGAGATGCATGTATTAAAATAGTAAAAAAACATAGTCTTAAGTCTTCAAGTTGAGTAAAGTTCTGAAAAAATTACCTAGCAGTAGGAATCCTGGATGTTTATAAATACAAAGGTGACATTTTTAAGACTGTTGTGAAATGTTTCCTTCATGTAGAAAGAAGATATTTTGTGCCCTGATTCTATTCACCTCTCTGCACTTGTCTGTGGTTCAGCTCATGGGAAACCAACAACCTGTGACCCATCTGCATGCCACATTTTTGATCCATTTAGTCCCTACCCAGCCACAACTTTGCTGCAGTTTTATTGGGTAACGTTCTGTTACGTATTCACTTTGACAGATGCACTTCAAAGTTCACTTCAAATTTCAGCAACCAAAAACCTCCTCATCCAAACTACAGCTCATTATTAGTGACTGTTTATCTTATCTCAAGGCGTGCTAGACAAAGAAACTGCAAACACTACACTGAGCACTGGATTAATCGGTGTGTAATCTTATGCAGAATAAGGCCTGGTAGGTACAGCTATGGTGTTGCCTAGGAGTCAAAACACATCAAATAATCTTACATTAAAGTGGCCTCAGCCTTTTTAAAAACACTTTTATATATGATTAGGATAATTTAAATCAGAGGATTATATTCCCTCTTTTGGAAAGGTTTGCAGACAGAGCTGGGGGCAGTGGAGGGACTGAACCAGAGGATGCTTAGACAAGCTGGCCTGAGTGCCAGTTCTTGTTTGTCCCTAGTAAAAGTTTGCACTTTTTGGATTACGACCTTATCCAAGTGTCTGGGCAGAGAGATGGATAAGCTGTGTGTATGGTGTCTTGCTTGTAACCTTCTTCCACTTACACTGTTGTATAACCATGTTAGGCTATGCTGACATCAAACACTTTTGATGGAATGAAATTTGTAAAGATGGTTGATTTAATTCTGGAAATATAAATGAGATTTTCATGCATAGAGGGCATGCGAAATGCATAAAAATGCATTTCAATCACTAACAATCTCTGAGAATATGGTTTAGAAAACTCACGTGTGCCAGCCAGAGGAAAAGCGAATTTTGTATTAATTTTCACAGAAAACATGATAAGATGGAAAAGGAAATCTGCATTGGCCAGCCAGCTTCCAGAGGCATTGTATTTTCTTGCCCTTTAGGAAATGTGTGGGAGAGCAGCATTTTCATGGATCTTACAGCACACACTTGGCACTTGCAATAACGATAAAATGGAAAAAGGTACACCAGCATTTAATGGAGTGACTGTTTCAACTGGCTCTACTTCTGTATTTGAAGAGTTCAGTGGTATCAGGGGAATCCTGGCTGCCTTAAGCCCAGTGAAACCTTTTCCTGGGTCCTCTGTGCTAGAAGGCTTAAACTACCAAGGAGTGATAGTGCTTTGCCCTCTTGAGCTTCTTAAGGTTTCATGGTTGCAGAGGCAAAGTGACTTACAGCTCTCCTACAGCCTTTAAACATTTTTATGCATATAAAATTTGAAGTGCTGAAGTGCTAAATTGGCTGATCCCTAAGCCAGTTTACCTCTACATGCATAATAGTTTAAGCAGTTGAACACAGCCAGAGGTTCCTGTCGAGGACAAAGTGCCTGCAAGCCTTCTGTGGCAGGTAGATTTCCTGGGCTCTGGCTTCACAGCTTGTTGGCCATAACCTGTAGCCTGACATAAATGCAAAGACACTGTGGTTTCACCAGGAGACGTAAAAAATCTGCTGCTTTGAAGGCTATTGTACATTTAATTTGTTTTGGAGCTCACTTCTCTAGATATCTGCTATCCATATATCCATGTGGGTGTCTAAATAACTTTGTGATTCAGGGGACAGGGCTCCTCACAATTTGCTCTTGAAAGGTATGGCAATACTGGGCTTGCTATGACTTGAAAAAGATGTGTTTTAAACAACTGGAGCTATGGAATAAAATCTCTCAGTTACCTCAATATTTACTCACTCAGGAATTAACATAGGGCAGCTTGGTAGCCACAAGTGCCACAAGAAGGAGGAAGATGGACTTCCTGAGCAGCAGAATGAATACCGAACAAGAAACTTGAACGTTGCAGTCAATATGCAGCAGTCAACATAGACACTGCACTCGAGGTGCTTCCTTAGAATCATCAGAAGGCTTCAAGTATCAGCATCTTGTTATTCAAAAAGTTTCCCATATCTTTTCTCTGTATCTGCCAAGAGCAGCTCCACACAGCTCTGGCTCTCTTCTTCAGTTCTGCTCGCTCCTTGCTGTCCCCATCACAGCCACCTAACCCTGTCTGTCCTACAGCAGCTCACCTTTTCTGTCCCTTGCACAACCTCCTGTCCCAAGCTCTTCTCAGCACAGTCAACAGACGTCAACTGACTCCCTCCCAGCTCACTCACTCTTTATCACACCCATGGCTGTGAGGGCAAGGCTGTTCCTACTCTAGGATAATTAACACAGCTGCAACATATCAGAGGGAGACTGCCTTCAGCAGCATCTCCTTTTGCCTCCCCACACTTGAAAGGAAAGGATAATATTTCTAAGCTTGTTACTACCACCTCCATGATCAACAAAAGTAAGTATGCAGATAAAGCCCAGCTAACGACTCTCTCCTTTCATAGGCAGAGAAGAGTCACTCTGTCTGATGGCACTGGCAATGCAGCAGCTACAGATAGATTAGTAAAAGTGAGGGGCTTTGCTTGTTTGTGTGTGTTGTTTGTTTTTCTTTAGTCTACATAGAGTGAAATTAAGTTATGAAATGCTGGGGTTGTACAGATACTTTTTTGACAATATTTGTAAAAATCTAGGATTTCTCCATATGAAAAGCCTTCAAGAGATCCAGGAAAAACTAAGAAAGCAAGAAGAGAAACAAGTGGGTTTGTTTTTTTTTTTCCAAGCAAGGAATGGTGAGTCAACAGCTGCTTTTTAAAGTGTATTCTGCTAAATTATGAAACAAGATGAAGCTTATTCAGCTTTCAGACATAAAAATGGTATGGTTGGTTGACTCTATTATTTGCTGCCATTCTTTCAGTTTTCACATTCAAAATCATACATGAACTAATTTTTAGGACTGAAATATATACTGTGGGATCCCCTCTAGTCTCACAGGCATTTGGTCCTTGAGATCACAAACTCAACCAGGTTGTCACCAATCCTGTTTCCTTTAATGAGGTCATCCATAACCATTGGATAATTCAACATGCAATACGAAGTTATTAGAAGTTCATCAAGAAAGTTCAGAATTCAGATTTAGTTCTGTGTTTTTACAATAGTTGACTAATATTGCTAAAAAGCTAAGCCCAGAAACTATCTCCACTGTCCTTCAGGGTTCTAATATATAAAAATAAATTGTACACTTCCAAAAGTATTATGAATCAACATTTTCATTCACTGATAAAATTCTCAGGTCCTTAAGACAGGTGAATTTCAAAGGACAAGCAGGAGGTCTGTGATGCTGCTGTGGAGCTCCAGGTGTACCACTACCAGATTTTGAGACCATATGCAAGTCATACATGGTCCCACCCATTTTCCAACATCTTGGTCACAAAACTTTAGGCAAATTTTAATTAGTTTTCATAGCAATACTTGTGCACCACTTCATTTCAAATACAGGGGCTATTCTCAGCTTGTCAAAGCACCAGTAACATAAACAAAGCAGAATGAGGGAAAGTTTTAACACAGCTCAACTTCTTAAGTGTGGTTAATATATTCTTCAGATACAAACGGTGCAAATAAGCAAATGGCCTTTCAATTAAGAAATGCACTTGCTCTTTTAATTGTGCTAATTTGTTTCAAGCTAATATTGAGAGAAGACATGGCTGATGTCTTTATTATGAGTTTATGGCTAATAAATGAGGAATGCTTCTCAACTTATTAGCAAAATAATGAATATTGTTGGAAAAAAGAGTGACAAATGCCAACACCTCAGAAAAAAATATTAATGAAAATTATGATTATGCAAGGCTCTATTTTTACTGTATGATCCTCTTACCCCTACTGAAAAATTTAAGAATTGCTTCAATTTTTAATAAAATAGCTACAGAAGATGATACCTTACTTATTCTATTTCCTTATTCAGTTAAGTAAAATGTTCAAGATTATTATATTTCAATATTATTATATATTGTTTGATTTCTGTGAAACATGGACAGTTCCTAAATGTCAAGAAAAACAACATCATCTGAACCAGTAACCTGAATTTGTTACTCCTGAGTGTGAGTGAAAAATAAAGCAGAAGCTTAAATATTTAAGAATTTTAGACTGTATTCTGCATCACATTTTTAAAGCTACAAATAATGCTAGATACATTTTTTCCTTACACTGAAATGTGATATTTTTAAAATAGAAAATTATAAATACACCCAAAGGAAAGGCTATAACTCCTTAGTATATGGCCAAAAGAAAAATCAAATCAGTAGGTGTTTTAACAAAAAATAGGATGAATTTCTCCTAAGTAAAAAACCAGATAGCAGACATACCAGATCTTACAATCAGAGAGTCTTTAACTCCACATCTCCTTGCCACACAAATGCCAACAGAGATGCAACTGGAGAAAGCACCTGACCTCTGTAATTTCTATAATGCGACAAACAGAGTAGGGACTTCAGAATCCCTGATGAGATGGTGTTTCCAAAAGTGATGTCAAAGTAGTCTTCTACCCTGTCCCCTAATGCAGTTAATAAGATACTGAAACTCTGCTGTAATCCAAGCAATTGTTCATCCTCTTCTGTGCCAGACTGTTTTGACAGTGAATTCCTAGAAAGGAGACAAAATCTAACCTTCACTGGCAGAAATAAATCTAACATGAATTAAAATTTGTTAATACCTCTGTGACAATTTCAGGACTGCTCTTTAGATGATTTACTTTTAAATGAGGTGTAAAACTGTCTTCATTTAGATAAAGCTTAGTTACGATTATTTCTACTTGCCAGATGGGATTCACCAATATCTCTTGTCTTTCTACAGAAGATATTAACAATATATGATGGAGCAAAGCAGGACTTGCTGCTATCTTGATGGGATGAATTTCTTTTTCTAGCTTATTTAGACTACAGTCTCCAACACACTGGCCCTTGTTAAAAAAGAGTGCAAGGATGAATCCACAAATAAAATGTTTTGCCTTTCCCTCCAGAAAATATTCATAATTAAGAACAGTTGTGACTTAACATACTCTTAATGATAACATTTCTCAAGGTTTTCCACATTGCCAAAATGACACTGAAAGAGTTAACACTTGTTTCGCAACAAATTATAACCCCCAATCCTTTTACTTACTGGGAAGATAAAACTAAATTATCAGGGTATTTTGCAGATAATTCTATGTTCCAATCTCATTGAGAGAGGGTAACAATTGTTATGACCTTACAATTAATTTAAATAATGAAAAAAAGCAGCTGTGGTTTAAATGAAATTCTTTCTAGAAAAAGCAAAAGGAGGTATTGTGTTTTATCAAATTCAGAAACTATTTTGAATATTCTGATTTCCGGGCAGACATCAAGAACTGGTGTGCAAAGAAGAAATAAGAATGGGTCAGAATGAGATAGATTTTGGATAAACAAAATTAATGTGGACTTTGGGTCGAAGAAGTCGAAATAAAAGGTAAACAGAGGTTACACACAACTGGAGACAGCAGTTAATACTAAAACTCTATCACAAAACAAATGGTAAATTAAGATTATCAGAGGGCAGAATTTATGGAGCTGCTCCAGAATATCATTGTTGTGAAGAATGGCACTAAAACAAAACATCTCCTTTGGATGTATGTCCTTTATCTTCTCTCTACACAATGTAGATCCCTCACCCCTACCCTCAAATATGAATGCTTCTGCCTTCCTGCAATTCAACCAGCTCCCCTATGCTGTCCCTTGCCTCTGCAGCCTCCTCTGCTCTCAAGTCACCATTTGGGAAAGGCCCTGAGGATGTTGGTGCTTCCAGGTTGTAACTGTGCTGCCCAGGTGTGTGTATTTGCTGGCTAGTGTGTATTTGCTAAGCTGCCACCAGGGCTAAGAAAATTGGAAAATGTTGAATTTGGGTGGCAAAATTGTGTTAGATGAGAGACCAAGTTGTGCTGCTCTCTCTTATTCAGCTGTCTGTGCACATGACAGTATTTCCTTTGAGACTGTGCTCCTCTGGCAGATTTGTTGGAATTGCCTAATGACTTCAGCAGCTAAAGGGGAAAGATTTGAGGCTTACAGAGAGGCTTACAGAGAAAAGGGCAGGAACATGGTACTTTCACTTCCTTGAGCAGCTTAGGGGAAAGAATATAACTAAGTTAAAGAAATTTTTATATTCAGCGTATGATTTACTGATTTTTCATATCTTGAAGATAGCAATAAGGAAAAGCCCCTAGTATTCAGGAAACAGAGACAGAAAAAAGTTTTTTCCTGTTCTCATCTGTGCCACTAGAAAAGAAGGTTTAGTGAGTCTCCAGCTGGGCAGACAAAAACCTGCACACCAGGATAAAGTCCTTTAGAGCAGACAAAGGTTCATAACAGTACATAAAAGCTACTCTGCACCAGGCAGGCTGAGGACACTGGAGAAAGAGAAGACAGGGAGAGGAAGAAGCATTTATACAAAGCAGAGTACAGATTTCTGTAATCTGTAACACTCTCACCAAATAGTTTTTAATAGAACCACCAAGTACAGCACAGCAGTAGTCACAATCCCCCAGGTCCCCCTATAATAGATGAAAACCGAGTACAGAGTTCATTTTCTTAGTAGCTAGTGCAGTTCTGTGCTTTGAACTCAGTATAACAATAATATTGGTAATATATTGAAATTTTAGTTGTTGCTGAGCAGTGTTTACACTTAGTAAGGGACTCTTCAGTGTGTCATGCTCTGCCTGTGTGCAGGTGCACAGGAAGCCAGGAGGGGACATGGCCAGGACAGGTGACCCAAACTATCCCAAAGGATGCTCCATACCATAGCAGGGCATTCCCAGTATTTCAGCTGGGGGGAATTGGCTGGGAGGGGCCAACTGCTGCCTGGGGATGGGCTGAGCATAGGTGAGCGTGTGGAGAGCAATTGTATTGTACCTCACTTGTTTCTCATGGGTTTTATTCCTCTCTCTTTCTCCTTTTGATTGCAATTATTATTTCTATGGTTATTATATTTTACTTTATTTCAGTTATTAAACTGTTCTTGTCTCAACCCACAAGTTTAATATTTTTTTGTTTCCAGTTTTCCTCCCCATCCTATTCTGGCAAGGGGAAGGAGTAAGCAAGTGGCTGTGTGGTATTTAGTTGCCTGCTGGGTTTAAACCAAAACCATTTTCCTGTTACTTTCAATTCCATAAAGTCTCTAATATTTGCCCAGGAAAATTCGTCTCCAATCTATTACACCCTTTGTTAGCTTCTTACCAGGCCACTGCTGTCAAAAGGAGGAATGCCACCAAGACTCACGGGTCCTCTCCTTGGTACTCAGTTTCTCTCTTGTAATTGAGAATTCACCATATCATTTTTTCTGTTAGGAGAGCTGGTAAGTTATTGGTTGGATCTTTCTCCACCATTTTCCCTATGGAAACTTCTCTTCCGAAAAAACTCAAATTATCACCTAGTTCGTTCATTTTAGGCTGTACAAAATTAAAAAAATCCCAGTGAGGAAGAAAGAATTTAACGAGGTAAATTCTTTTTGTGAGGCACTGAATAATCCAAATACCATTGTAAAACACAGTGCACCAAAGTCATTCTACAAGCCATAACTTTCTGCTGCTTATACACTTTTTTATGACTTCTAAATCCTTTGAACTTTAATTTCAAGCCATGCAGTGTGTGATTAGACACTTGTCTCTAGGTCTGTGTAAACACCTCTGTTTTTTTGTTGCATAGATTTTGTGTTTTTTCATGGAGTTTATGTGGAATGGCACTCAGTGAATTTTCTTGCAGGGCAGAAATGGCCGGTAGGAGTCCTGCAGTATTGAATATCTCTTGCTCAGGGTCATTCAGGCTGTCATCCAGGATGTGGAAACCCATTGACTGAGTGACCTGATAAATATTTCTGATTCTTCTACCAGCCACGTGTCATCTCAGGTAGCATGCTGGAGGTAGAGTGTGAGGACTTTTATAAACAGAATCCTGGATCCTAGTTACCTATAAACTTTTTTCCCTATATATTCTTCTCAATTAAATATTGTACAAAATTTAAAGTTATACTTTGGATAGTGGACTTTTAGATAAAGAATCCGGGAAACAGGAAAAATATGATTAAAATATCATTTAGTGAGGTTTAAGCATCCATAATACTCCATAACAACTGCATTATTTTAATTCATTGGAATGTAGCATGTTGACAAATAAATAAAAAAAATATATAAACTGAAAAGCAACTGTGAACAAGACAGAAAAAAATACTAGTCCTAGATTTTTTTTTTTTACAAACGTAAATACTCCTCCAGAGTTTGAAATATGATACAAAATAAAAAGGATCTTGTAATCTGCAGGATAGGGCTGTGCAGAGGAGCCAGAATTTATGGCAGTTTGTTTTGTGGTAAGTGATAGGACAGAGCAGTGAATAAGGGATCCCTATTGAGCCCAGCCAGGTTCTATCATTCACATCTCATCCTGCAGTGCTGTGCTGTGGATGCCCAGGATGGCTCTTGGTAAGTGGTGTGCGCTCTCAGCACAGAGCAGAGCTGCTACCCTGGGCCTCATTGTCTGCATTGCCAGATCAGTGCAGCTTTCCACCTTGCTGAGAAGCAGAAGTTTTACCTCACCACAGAGACATCTACACAGCCTCTGCTTTGAGAGAAATGTTTATGCTTCTCTGCATTGAGGAAAACACGCTGGAAAATCTGTGTTTATCCAGGAATGGGCTTACTACTGGCTTGATTGCCTGGGAGTTTGGCTCTCAGACAGGTCTTCTCCTCTTGCTCAAGTCTCATCACAGGAGCCAGCATATTCTGAGTCATCTATCTGGCAGGATGTGAGACCACTTAACAGGAGCTCAAACTGGGACATTTTGGCACCCTGGTCTGATGCTTTGGCTCTAAAACCTGGTAGAGGCTGGGATAGGGCGGAGCTGTCTCAGGCTCAAAAATTATCATTCTTGGAGGGAAGTCTGTGACAGAGTTAACAAATAAAATACAGACAGTGCAGCAGGAACGTGCCCCTGGGTCTGGTGTGATGCTGGACGTGCCAAGCACACCATGAAATACGATGCTACACCAGCTTCTATCCTCACCTCAAGACGTTCATACTGCAGAGAGAAAGTAGCCTGAGATTTCTCATTGCTAGCTAGATTCACACAAAAGACAGGGCAATGTCCAGCAGAGGCGGATCAAGAATTTGCTTGCTCTGCTAAAAGCAGTGACTACTTTATCCCAGTGAAATTGGACACCACATTGTGAAGCTGAAAGAAACGACTTTCAAGTGAAATTCTGCCTGCATAGAAGTGTCAGGGTACTGGCAGATTTTGCTTTTACTGCCAATTTCATATGAATGGTATTCACACCTGTAAGGTGGACAAGGAGATAAAACTTGTAAGATAGACAGAAAAATATAAATAGTATAAAACCAGAGATTACTACAGTAGTCTGTTCTACAGTGAGATATTTGTGGTAAGAACTGAAAGTTCATACCATGGACAGCAACATAAGATAACAATGATTGCAGATTCCTATCTTAATGTCACTCAAAGATGTCATTTGGCTTTATTTGAAAAAAAAGTTTCTTGCTTCTTTAAAAATCCCAAATTCCTCCAATCACAACTATCTTTCAGTCCGTCATTCAGATATGCGAGTGCAATTATTTAACCACACAAACATTTTGTGAACAAAACAGGTTAAAGAAGTCATCAACAAAAAATGAACAGAAAAAATACTCAGCAGAAAATCTCTTTTCATCCTCTTCTCTTGATACTTTCACATTCATGTGTATTTGCTTGCATTTTGTATTTTAGATGATGCCAAATTCTTTTGGATTTTTGGAAAGTGGGGAGGAAAGCCTGTTTACCTCAGAAATAATTGTGCTGTACAAACAATTATCATAACTTTGGAGTAGTTTTTGTTGTGTCTTTTACTTATGCAAGCATATGTGCTTGATTCAAAAGTGAATTACCTTGTCATTTTTTGAATATTTTTAAAGACCTTGTTCAGATTAGTTTATTTATGTTTATTGTGTACCCCATTAATGGCATAGGAATTTAGCCTTGGGTGTAAAAGCCTGGTTTAGATGGCTTATTTGGATTTTGAATCTGCTCTGACCAGCCTGTGGGCATACAACATGAATCTAAGTGCAGGAAGTGTGACCCATCAAATGCATATGTGTGGTATAGATGAGCTGCATGTGCAGGAAAGACACTTGTTGGACTAGAGAACATTTGTAGAGGAGATGCATAAGAGGTAATAAATGACAGATAAATTTGATTTATTGCATTTGTTCTGCCTAGAAGTTCTTTCTTTTGTGTTAAGTGCCCTGAATTCAGAAGTCAGGTTTACTTTGCCTGCTGAGATGAGCTATGCAAATCCCAACTGTAATTTATATTTTACAGCTTGGGTGCTGCTGCAGAAATAGGATTCTTCCATCCAGTCTCTGTATGTATTTTGGCATCTATTTATTGCAACTGTCTAACAAAAAGCAAACCTCCTTGTTTTGCAGCCACATTGACATACATTAAGGGAAGTGTGTTTGTGATTTCTCTCTTTTTAATGATCTCATAAAAAAGGATGAGGATGCTTACCCAATTTTCATGTCAAATTTGATTTAAACTCTGTATACAAGGTACAAGACATTAGATGCAAAGTCCCTTAGATATGGCAAAGTCCATTTAGACTCATTCTAGGTGTAGGTGTTGCAGACATCTGTTTACAGACTTACTGCTCTAAACCAGGCTGCTTTTACAGACATATGGAGAAAAATTCTAAAAGAGATCAGGTATCTAATGCCTACAAGTACCTGTTTCTCTGCACTACCTATAAAGGGAGCTCTGCTGCCTTGTTCTGTCAATATTTTCTGTTGTAGCAGAGGGTTCACATCCCTGGCAAAGAAGCTCTGTGCATAAGATGCAGCTTACATCTTATGCAAGACATGACTTGAATTTACAACAGAAATGTTTTTGTTGTTATCCATTATTCTGATTAGAAACCTGGATTTCTGAAGTAACTGAGCCCAAATATTCTATTTCCTCAAGACAACAACAAAAAAGGTATGTAATCTCCAAATTTAGAAAACTTTAAGATGGAAAATATAGCCAGCTATGAGGAATCAGTTTTGAGGTCAGAACAACCTCATAAAATTCAAGAGGCTTCATAAAAAGATTAAGAAAAGTAGAAACAAACAGTTTTTAAAATAATTTAATATTTAAATAGGGAACTATTGAAATATGATAATACCAACTTTCTTAATGGCCTTATATTTTTTCATTTCACTCAACTTAAAGTCTTGCCCCTCCCACCCTAAGTATGGAGCATTTATGATTGTGAAATTTACAATATTCCCTTGGTGATAATTGTAGTTTGCCATTTATTTGGCAATAACTGCTTATCTTTCTGTTCCACTCTAGGGAGTATCTGAGGACATCAGCTGGCTGTACATTATTCTCCCTCCATCATCTGTATTTATAGACAAATAAAAGAAGCCTTTGGGAAGAACTAATGATTTCTTTTAACCTTAAAGCGTGCCCCTTGGGATAGTATGACCCTTCTCTTTTAAATCCCATGCTTCCTGCCCTGAAATTTTCATGACTACAGTATAGTTCCCACTATACCAGTAGGTGTCCCAAATCATTGCATCTCCAGATTGAACATCAGGCTCTTCTTCACACCCCAAATTCTCCTTGCTCTTTTGATATTAAGCTGGAAATCTAATAACATTTTTTTTTTCACTTTTAATCTCAGTGAAGTGCCTCCACTGCAAAAAGACAATAAACCATTGTGCTAATAGTTTGAACAGTCATTTCTCATCCATGGAGCAATTATGCTCAGAAAGAGTTGACAGAATGGACCACTTTCTGCTAATAGTGCCAACACTATTTTAAAGCAGAAACTACCCACAACCAAGCCCATCTAATATGTATGTGTCAAAAATGATGTTTCTGAAGCAAAATCTCAGGTACTTAAGGTATTCCTATTACCTCCCCCAGACATCTGCTTAAGCTGATGAATGAGAAACTGCCACTCTTCAGTATAATTATTGTCTGAAACAATATTTGCTGATAGCTGACTGTCCTTAATATTGATTACCTGGAAAGGTCAGAATGATTCCTTGGTATTTTATTAGCTTTATAAATAGAAATGGCAAAGGCAAAACGTGAAAGGTAGCAGTGAGGAAATTCAATAGAATTAAAAGTGTGAAAGTGGGAAAGGCAGTGAAGATATCTCAGGAAAAAATGTTTGTACAGAAGAGCAAGAAAAAAATTCTTGGTTTTATGTGATGTATACATGTAATTAAAAGAACTGTTATGAGGAATAAGACAGAAAGCCAAGAGAATTGAAAACATACCACCAAGAATAATCGAGAAAAGGTCACATTTTCACTTAGCTTTAGAAAGTATCTTAGTTGCATGCATAAGAAAGAGACAAAATGTGATTGAATTGGTGCATGTAGAAAAACCACACAAGTATTTTGAGCTACATGAAGTGCCACAGCTATTAAAATGAGAATTTAGGTCAGCAGCAGCATTTTATACCCAACAGTCAACAATAGTTTAGAAATGACTTAAGCTATAAATGAGCCTGTGTCCTGGTTCTGGCCAGGGCAGGGTTGATTCTTGTAGAAGCCAAGAGAGGGGGCATGGGTGGGACACAGAGGTTGCTCTACATGGCCTCACATCATTGCCAAGGCAGGGAGAGGGGAGTGTTTTCCCTGGAGAAGGGGTTTCTTCTGGTCAGTGACTGTGGCAGAGGGAGTGTTGGGTGATGCTTGTTCTGAGCAGGGGGGACTGGCCAGAGAAGCGTCTCTGTGGTTGGGTTGGGTCAGGCTCTGTGATGACCATTTTGCATGTGAATCATACTCTCTCCTTTGTACACTTCTGTTATTAATATTGTTCTTGTTACTGGTTGCTTTCTTATCTTGTTGCTGTTTCCAGTTATTTTTTTTCTTATTTCAGCCTGTGATCTTCATCTTTCGTGCTTCCTGTTCTCCTCTCCAGCCTGACACAGGGGAGAGTGAAGGTGGCTGAGTGGCAGATTTGGAGAGTCTCAGTGAGCACTAAATTGGAGTGTACCATTCCTAAATCACAGCCTGATAGCTCATCCTGGTTCATATTTTGTCCTCTCATAATTTATACTCTTTCTCAAAATTGTCATATGCTATCTAGAAAGCATTGTGTTTTATCTCTAAACAGGAAAAGGTCCCGTGAGATTTTCTGCTGAACCGTGCTGCCAAGGTGCTGAAGACTTCATGCTTAAAGGTCTCTGACCATTGTAATGTGCAGGTGTAGCTGAGAGTTCTTAACAATACACAAGAAGAGAAATAGTCACCACTAGTTTTGCTGAGCTATTTGCACATCACCACCACCTGAAGTCCAGTGCCAGAACCCAATTGTTCCTGTCAGTCAGGGAAATATATTTGTTCCCTTTGTCTCTTTGTTTTCAGAAGAGGTTGGGCAGGGAAACCCTACTGTGAGGGTGTACAGCTGTCCCAATTCACCTCAAAATCTCAAAGCATTGCCACCTAAGGTATCATTCTATTATCAATTCTGTTATTAAGATGTGTCAAATCACATTTCATTGTACTGCCACTAAGCAAAACTAAGATCTATTTACCAGAGAGTGTGTATATTTCTCATATTATTGCCAATTTTAAAAATGAAAGAAGAGATACTCTGCAAGGTATGAAGAAATTGTTCTGAGAAACTATCCCTCCATGCTAATAAATTGTTTATGCTGCTTTAGTTTGCATCAAATGACAAGATTGAAGCAAAGGAGCCTAAGTATTGATAGTGTTAAGAGTGTCTTTTGGTGTGGTGCTCTCTGTGATAGTCTTTTTTGCTAACATATAGTCAACACTCCAGAGGGATTCCAGTCCCCTTACACCAGTCCTATCCTTTCTCACTAATCTGGAATAGGAGAGCTGCAAAAAAGCACCAAAGCCCAAAGCCAAACTCTCCCCCTCTCTGACAGTAAGACTCTCTTCTTTAAACTATATTAAAAAAAAAAAAAGATTCATTAAAGCTTTCCTTGAGCAAAATTACATTTGGATTAGGTTGTTAATTTCAGTTTCTGTTGAAGAAATTTCCACTGACTTAAATTTGGCATTATTTTTTACTGGTGGCTTTCTAGATGTTTATAAGCATGATTTTCCCTGAAATTGCTACAGGAGTGTGTGTGAATTCAGGAAAACAGTGCAGAGGTGACAAAAAGATCATGGCCCTACCTTTGTGGAAATTAAATGCAACACCTCCCATATCACACTGTTCCTTAGATTCTAGGATGTGACTGGGTGCAAGAGATCTGTAACACAAGGTAGATCTTCAGCTGAGAGGTGAAGCAGAGAGACTAAGGTTCTGGCAAGGTGTTCCTTTCTGCCCAGTAGCAGGACTTTTCTTACTTTTCTCCTTTCAAAGCCCTGCAGCTTCAGTTTTCAAATCCTGTCGTGACCTGAGGATCTCAAATGGCACAAATCATCCTAGCATGCCATCTTACATTTGAGTCAGGCTAGGTACTTATTAACAGCCCTCTCAAAATATTATTTTACCATTGCAATTATCTAAGCCCCCCTTAACAGATCAAAGTACGACCATCTGCTCTGCTTTGGGCTAACCCTGAAGCCTAAGAAAATGTTACAGCTTGTAGAAATCACAGCTGCTTATTTACTTAATCATATTAAATGTAAAATATTATCTCAGTTCTTTCCCAGATGAATGAACTTCATATTGTTTTCTGGAAAAAATTCAAGATGCTTGTTTCAGACTGTGGAAAGCTATATTGGTGTTAAATACCAAAAAGACTATCACTGATGAAATTACAATATAATGAAAGTAATATTCCCAATTTCAACACCAGGTGGTTGCTGCAAATTTTTATAATTGTAAAGCCCTTGACTGGGCTTGATTGAACCTTTATATAAATATTTGATAGAACCAGAGATTCACTGAAGGGCATAATGAAAGGTTTAAATTTTCAAGCTCGTGCTTTAGAGAAAAACTACTTATATGAATATTTATTTTTGATAACATTTGGTTTTATATTTATTTTTGGGGTAAATGACCAGTTCATATGCAGTGTGGTATATGTACATGAAAACCAGTAAAATGCACACTTAAAAAAGGAAACTGCAAATAAATTGAAGAATCTCGAGGCAGTGTATTTTCTCAAGTAAATTAACATAAATGAAAAATTAAATCCTTAGGCACTAAAGTTCCAAGATACTCTAATGAATTAAAAACGACAGACAATATATAGCTGGACAGTAAACTCATGAAAAATGTCAAAGAGTTTACATTTGGATATTCAATTTCACTGGAGGTAAAGTAAGAACTTTTTGCTAAGAAATTTGAACTCAAATTACTAGAAGTTCAGTACATCAGATGTTTAAAGAGGAAGAAATAATCCTCAGTTAGATATTCTTCCCTGTTCCTTTCTATACACTACTGTTTTCTTGTCCTGAGTCAGACCTTTTGTATAAAGGCACATCTGGAAACTAAGAAGTGTGATGGCACATATATGGAGGAAGAAAATAAGGCTTCTTTGTCTCAAATATTAGTTCTTTACACTGATGATCTCCCAAGGGTGATTCCTGACCAAAGTGAGAATGATAAACAGCAGTCCTAAAACCAAAGCAGGTTTTTTCAATCCCATTCAGTTGGTGAATTACTTTTGCTCCTACTGTTTTCTCACTACTGTCTCTACATTTCCTAACATAACTGTCTTTAAAAATGTTGTGCCTGTTTTGAGTCTGCATCTTGCTAAAGATAGCTCTTGCTACACCTGGCAGAGTCAGAGAGCACCTCAATTTTTGACAATGCTTCCTTGTTCAATCTCCTTTGTGACAGGTGTATTGAACAGTGGCTAAAGCCAAAGGCACCACTGCAGGAGTATAATTTCTGAGCCACCAAGGATAACTACTGATCACAGTCTCTGAAGGAATAGATGGAGTCTATTTGGTATAGGCTGGCAGCCTAACATTAGCTCAGACATATTGCTTTGACCTGATGAGAGGCCAAAATAAAGATGACAGTGTTTAGGTGTTAGAATTTGTTGAACAAAGGTGTAGTTAAGTTCACAGTTCTGTGGGACTCATAGTACTAACTATGCATAGCTCTGCATTGAGATTGTAAACAAATGCTGCTCTATTTAGCAGAGAGCAAAGTTTGTGACTTTTGAAGCCAGACATGGTCTGTGCAAAAAAACAAAACAAAACAAAACAAAACAAAACAAAACAAAACAAAACAAAACAAAACAAAACAAAAAAACCCAAAACAAAACAAAAACAAAAAAACCACCACCACCACCAACAACAACAAAAAAACACCGGAATACAGAAGGCAGAAGATATTTGAGATCCATTCAAGGATTTAGCTACTGAAAGACATATCACAGTTTTTCAGAGGCATGCTTTTGCAGGTAGCTACTACAAATGCTCTTAGAGAACAGTTACATTCTCTCTGCTTTGTCAGCAGCTCAACTTAGTTCATTTTATTTTGTGATAGAGACTGGTGTGGTCATGGGTAGAGTGGGGCTTTCTTTGTACATTTGTTCCAATTAAGGTTCATTGATTAGGACTGTGAGGGTTGAAAATTGTACACGCAGTAATTTCTTCTCCATCATAATTTCTAACTTCAGAGTTTCCTGCTTATAGCAGACATTATTTTTATTATTCCTTAAAGACTTTCAGCATACTTTTGGTATTGCACATCATCCAAACCGAAGTCCATTCATGTTCCACAGTATGATGCCCTTATCCTCTCCTGCACAGACAAAATCTCTTATGCTCATTCTTAGCACATTCCTGCTTTGTTGTACTGAGGTATCTAAGAAAACTGTAAACAATTTAAGGGCAAATTCTTCAGTATTGTGAACCTTTATCCAGCACCAGTAGCTTGCTTTCAGCATTACATTATTGTCTCCTCATCAGGGAATTTAATAGACTTTTTATAAATCTTGTATTTGTCTTCATCTTCTCCATCTTCCCCAGCTGAATTAATTCCTGTATGTCCCCATGCTTTGTTGAAGCACATATAGATGAGATCTGCTGAATTTCCCTGCTCTAGTAAAAATCAGTCCTTACCAGAAAAGTTGTCAAATTAGTCTGTAAAAAATCTCTTTGAAGCTCTGACACCCAGAATTTTATAATTTTTTGTGATTTAACACTGCATCTTTGATTTATTTTCATATCATTTGTCACCTACTTGTCTAGCTTTTGTTGAGTATTTTATTTTTGTAGTTTGCAAAGCTGGGTTTGCTAATTTTCGTTGTCTCTTTCTCAGAACTTTTTTCCCCAGTTTTCTGAGGTGATAAGGTGATAGCCAGAGATTAAATCTGACTTTGAACTTTCCACAATAGATTGTAAAAGTAACGACCATTTAAGCAGGGAAAGGAAAAGGGAAGCTCTGCAAGTGTGACAGTATCAGTTGAAGCAGAGCTTTGTATCCCGTTACTCACTGACAACTACAAATGTCATGCTCTCCATGCTTATTGGTTTCTCTTGCTGGGTATGCCAAGCAGGCTAATCAGTCCAGGTCTAGTCTGGATCTGGAAGCTCTGATCTACTGCCACAGGTAAGCTCTACATGCTCTGGAAGTATCCCTGGGAGGTGGAGAGGAGTCCTCAGGTCCCGGTGAGGATGCAGGACATGTCACTTTTTGTGCAGTTATGTTGTCCTTGAGATGTGGGCTCCTGGGCCTTATACAGAGCGTAGAGACTTAGATTCTCTTAGAAATGCAACCTCACCCTGATATTGAAAGGTTTAGGATTGAAAAATCCCCAGTGAGATGTATCCAGTTGAGTCACTCTAGGAATATATACTGCTTGTTGAGCTCAGCTTCATCTCAAGGTCTAGTCATGCTGTTTTTGAAACCAGCAGGAGTTTTCTCTTCACACTGAAATGGAAGAAGGATCTGAGCTGCAAACATGTGCCACAGGACTAGCAGCAAGATTTGAGCCCTTGGGCACCTTTGCCATGCAGCCAGGCTTGTAGGGTACCTGGACAGATCAAGAGCTGCCATATGAACCAGCCTTGGTTTCTGTGCGTGACAAGTTATGTCATTCTTGCCTTTGCAATTCTTAACAGCCACTTCAGGAGAAAAAAAGCTAAGCTCAAAATGCCACATGATTCAAATAGCCTTCCTGGAATATAAATGTATTCTTATCAGTAGAGTTGCTCTTGATCTACATCCATGTGAAAAAGAACTGCATCAGCTCTGAAAATCATTCAGCACAGAAAATATTGATGGGCTTCTTGCTGTCTCACTAGGATAAAACAGTGCTTTTTAACTTTCACTCTAGGTAACTAAATCCTAGAAATGAGGTCCAAGCCATTTTCACCAAGGAAAAGTTAACTAGGAAGTAAAGGAATCCTGTACATGTAGCAATAAAATAAAATCAAATACTCAAACAAAAATAAATACAATAAAAAATAAAATAAAAGAAAATAAAATTTAAAAGTTGTATTAGTGTTCAGTCACTCAGTAAAAAACAAAATGAAGTTGTAAAACTACTGAGTAACAGAGTCTTCAACATTTTCTTTTCCTAAAAGAAAAGGAGAAACAAACTCCAGTAAGATGTTAACCCAGTATTATTCTTCGTAGTAAAAACTACCCTGCTTCAAACACCAACAAGAACTGTGCATAGTATTTGTCTTTTTAAAGCTGTATATTAAATGCAGACAAAAGCATTTGTAACATGACATAGTGATGGAGCATAAATGCTGTGGCTCCTTGTACAGAGTCCCAGTAAATTGAGAAATGTGCTGCCTGACTGAATACTTCAATATTTCTGTCTGGTAATTTATTCACTTCCCAAATCCCTGACAATGCCAGGAAACATAAACTTACCTGTTTTTATTGCCTTCATCAAGCAGTGGTAGTGAGAGAGCTAATGGTAAATAGGCAGTCTCTGGAAAGTAAAAGTGTCTGGAGTTGTTGGTTTTTCAGTCCAAATGCTGCCTGCAAATGATTTATTGTACCAAGAGATACGAAAGTTAAGCAACATGAGAGGAGAGATTTTCAGTCTTTAAATTATAAAGAAAATTATTTATTTCCCTTTTAATGGTCTTACTGTGTTGTCTTAATCTTGGCAACAGAAAGATGTGTTATTGCTTTCTCAGAAGAAAATGGGATGTCCTTGGTTTGGTAGAAAACACTTGTATGGATGTTAACCAGACATGACACAATGAAGAACTATGTGGTGTGTAACTAAACATTCTTAATTGGCCAAACACTAGACTCTGTCAGCCAAAACAAGTGAAGATTAAGCAGGAGAGTCTAAAAGGAACCATAGTGGTCTTTTACAAATGGAAAACCTGCTATAGCATTACCAGTATAAAGTGTTTTTTTTTCTGGCAGTCCAAATCAGGCATACCTGATTAGAAATTTAGCATGAATTTGCAGCTAAAGTTGAAGAACTTTTAAAATGAACACATGTACACACACATAAAATATGAAGCTCACTAGATGTAATTTAGCACTAGTCATAAGCATATATAAATTGTCATTCAGCTATAAAAAGGTGTTTAAAAACCCCAGGTCATTCACATCTAAGCCTTTCTTAGGACAAGAGCTCTCAAAAGGCAGAAACATGCACACAGGCAAGAATAAAATATCACTATCATTAAAAAATACTTTTTAAGTGTTTCAAAATCTACTAACCACTTGCATTTCATGTAATGTCAGCCTTTACCTTCTTTAGCTGTTTTCAGCTAAATAAACAATGTTAACATCACTTCTCAAATAAGATTAGGGCAGGCAAATCCTTTGCTGATGATTTGAATGGGTCCAATATGAATTAAATCTTCCCAGAAGCCTCAGCAGACTCAAACTGAACAGAATCTTTGTGCATTTATTTAATAAAAAGAATCCTTGTATTTTCTCAGCTGTTAAACCTGATCCTTGGTTACTTACTAAACATTACACAGCACTTCTATGAGTTGCCTGTTGGACTTTACAACAATACATAAGCTCCATTAGTCTCCACACACAGAGAACCAGCACAAAGTGATATAACTTAGCCTTTATGCTGGTATGAAATACAATTATCTAGCAAATTTGTGACGCTAAGTTCTGAAATTTCCACACCTTTTTCCAACAGCTTTGCCAGATTTTTTGAAAATCATCACTTTTTTTTTTTTTTCTGTTGTTCCTTCACCACTAAGGATACTTGAAAGAGGGACAAAGTGTGAAGAAAAAAAAAAAGTATAAAAACATAACAGAACATTAGAAGAGGAGATATATGAAAGGATGGTGTGACTGGTCACAGTTAAATACAAGTTGTTTGGTTTATAGAGCTAACTCAGCCCAGTACATCTGTCCTTATGTTCCCATAAAAACACAGCAGGACAAAGAACAGTAGCTATAATAACATCACATTTTTATCCCCACAAGCAAAAGACATCCACAAAGGCAAGATGGATTGGCTCTGTCCAGTTCCTGTTGCATCTGTAATAAAGACACTCTCAAGACCAAGTACTGTGTGTGCTCTATCTTGCCTGTGGGCAAGGGTGCAGGCTGAAATGGAGCCCAGGGAGAGTATTCCTGCAATTCCCTGCTAAGTTAGAGCTGCCAGGGACAGATGCACAAGGCTGTCCACCAGCTACCCCAGGCACTGAAGCCCTTGTGTGGACAGCTGCAGGTGGGAGGTGGAGTGGGTAGTGCTGCTGGTTGCCCTTGGGACTGCCTTTATTAGAGAGGCAAGATAAAGGCTCACAATTATGGCTACAGCCACAGGACTGTAATAACAGTCTCCTGAGGAGTAGAGTGGAGTGGAGAGCAGGCTATGAGTAGCTGGGTATAGCTAGAAAATGTGCATGGCTCACCCAGCAATGATCTCTTGCCTTGGCATTACACAAAAGAAGAAACTTTGCTAATAGTGTGTGAAGAGAGGAGGTTTTAATTTAATCACTCTGGATCTATATCTGCTGTCCTGCAATGGCTTGTTTCCTCCCCAAGGCAGTCAGGACATATGGATCTAACCAGCTCTCATATGCAGATTCTCTCTCCTCTTCCTCCTATGCTCCAGCAGTGTGGGAGGGACAGGGCAGTGTCCCTGAGCTGGCTCCCACCAGAGCTGTACACACATTCAAGCACCTGCTCACAGAACTGGTCTCTAAACAACACAGGGAGGCATTTACTCTGCTTAACTCCAGCTCACCTTAGGACCCACAGCTGTGTCCAAGCAAAGAAAGATTTGCTTGGCATATTTTCAGTGCTTGCACACTGAAAAATCTCAACAAAATGTTATGGCTAGCAAGTTCTTACAACTTTTACCAGCAAACTCTTGCATATCCTGGCAGAGGAACTAAAATCACAGTTGGAGTAAATTTGAGAAATGAAAAATAAAAATCATAAATGAATCCTTGGTGGCACTACTTAACTGGACAAGATTATCCAAAGATATCCAGTGAAAGATGGGGATTTAGATGAGTTGTTCTGAGCTTGAAGGTAACCTGGGTTAAGGTGTTATTTTGTACCTTCTCCATTTTCTACCAGAAGAGGTTTTTCTAAGGAGGCTTGGAAGACTTGTTAAAGGTTTTGATCTGCTTTCACATACCTTGTAAAATATAAATAATTTCATATATCTCAGACTTCTCCTCCTTTTACTTGCATTTCTATGAACACTGTTTCTACATCAGTATACCAAATACTCTATTCTATCATTATCAAAGCTAGATCTTGTAAATATCTTAAAAACTGGTCATTAGCACACCCTGACTTCACCATTATCTCATGAGAACATGAGGTGGTAAAATCTCATTCTTGCCTCATCTAGCCTTGTATTAATTGAACACATTAATTCAGTACAAGTTACCCTGTTAACAAAACCACAGGCTGCCTTGTATGTCTACGGTCCTCCAGTGACTTCTGTCATCAACATATACTTCTGAAACAGCAGGCTTTCTTGGGCACTGAGCTTCTTATTGCTTACCTAACTTTAAAATAAGCATAACCAGAAAATTTTTTGAACTTTCAAGACAAGCCTCTACATAACATCCCCAATTACTGATCTCTCTTCCCTCTAGGGTGTGGGAGTTGCACCCAGCCTGACCACTGACCCTATTTGGGGGAAGAACACAACTCACTGCTCTCTTTACCCAGGAATTTTCTGAGTTAAAGCCAGTGCTTTGCTCTTTATCTGGTCTTGATAGCTGAATGAGCGAACCCACACTGGGGTGAGTTAAACTTGGCTAACTGCCACATGCCCATCAATGCTACCTCAGCCCTCCTCTGCAGAAGGAAATAAGATGAAAAAGTTCATGGGGAGATTGCTTACCAATTACTGTCATGGGCAAAAAAGACTTGATTTGAGAAATATTAGTTTGATTTATTCTCAATTAAAAAACATAGAATTATAAAACTCTTATGAAAAGCATAGAGAGAAACTAAAATATCTTCCCTCCATGAACCCCATTCTTCCCAGACTCAACTCCTTCATTCCTGACTCTTCTACCTTCTCCTCTTGTGAGCATTTGGATGGGGAATGGGAATTGCAGCCAGTCCACACCACCTTGTCTTTATTGTTAATACCTCCTCACACTTTTCCCTTGCTCCAGTGTGGAGTCCTTGCCATGGCATCTGCTCCTTATGAACTGCTCCAATGTGGCTCCTTCCCACAGGCTGCAGTTCTTGAGGAATTGCTCCAGAGTGGGTCCTTTACAAGGGGTGTAGTCCTTCAGGGCCCCCATAGGCACAAATCCAGAAAACTTGCTCCTGTGTGGACTCCTCTCCAGAGGCCTCAGTTTCTGCCAGGTCTCTGTGCTCCAGAGGCTGCAGCTTCCTTCAGAACACATCCACCTGCTGCAGCCTGGGGTCTCTGGAGGCTGCAGGGTGATACCTGCTCCACCATGGCCCTCCACAGGCTGCAGGGGAGGCCCTGCCTTGGGGCCTGGGGCAGCTCCTTTCCTTTCTGATGAGCTCAGCTGTGTCCTGTGGTGGATCCATTGGATCTGGCTGGAACTGTGTACTCAGCACAAGCTAGTCTCTGGTTTTGTCTCACAGAGACAATACCTGTGAGTCTTCCAGCTGCCAAAATCTTGCCAGGTAATCCCAAATGTCTCTGTTCTGAACCCTTGGGAATGAAAAAGTGAGCTGGTTAGGAGTTACAATAGTAAGGAGAAACAGGATCCCCAGGAGCATCAGTTAATCTGCTCATTAACAACAAGCCTAGTCTGGAGATGAAGAACAGAACCTTTGAAACATCCTAACTGGTTGCCATACTGGAAGTTTTGCTGGGCTATTACTTGGTAGCATCATTAGCACAAGAGTGTCTCTTGGGAAGCCAAGTAGGCTGATCCCTGCCATAGGAAACAGCCTCTGCTATGTCTCTGGAAGCTCAGAAGCTTCTGTGCCCATAACAGATGCTGGGAAGGCTGAGTGGAAGCCAGCACAGACTTGATATGACTCATATGGCTAATGACAAGATAATCAGATCTGGAGCTCTTTTTCACTGCTCTGGACTCTGTGTTTATGCAGAAAGTGGTGGGGTTTGGACTTGTCCACCTTCTTCTCCAGACCTTTCACTCTCATTAAAAGCTCAGACTGTTTATTACTAATAATTTTTTTTCTTTTTTTTTCTTTTTTTTCCCCTCAAATATAACAATTAATATATATATAAATACAGTCTCTCTTATTTTGTCATTTTTTTTTTCATGCATCTCTTTCTCCTTGTGATAAAAGATCTCTTGTTGGCCAGAAGTGCTCTAAGGCTCTGGTAGCACCTATTCCTCTACAGCCCAGGTGTTCCTTTTGCCTCCTTCCTGCCATCCCCTCCTGGTATGGAACCCTCTTTGTCCCAGGCACTGGCAAGATTGGGCAGAGTTCATTCAGCTGCGAGGCCCAAGGTTACATCAGGTCTAAAGGTCTGAAGTTATACTTTCCAGAGCATATCCAAGGCACTCCTCAATCCAAGCAGACACCACTAGGCTCTGCTGTAGCTGTCGTGGCTTTAGGGGCACAGATGTTTCTGTTTTCAGTTGTGAGCTCTGGCATATGCTGAAGGAGCCTGGTAGCTGGGACAGCTTGATGCTGGTGAGCCAAGCAATCAGGCTGATGTAGTGTGGAATAACCTGGCTTCAGCCTCCCTAGGCTCCCCATGTGGAAAGACACAAACTACACCAGAGTGTGATTCAGAGCAGCTTCATCTTCTTCTGAATGTCCAAAAATCAATTAATGCAAACCCAGGACACTCTGGCAATTACCTCTCCTTCTCCATTGACAGTAAATATCACTAATAGCAGTCCCTTTCTACCTTAAATGATGCTTTAATAAGGAGTGGAAAGGTTGTAGTCAGATACTGTAGAGCTTGAGAGCTGAGTAAGGATGAGAAGAGACTTGCAGATAATATACCAAAGTTATGGAGTTATGCATTAACTGCAGAAAGTCACTAATAGCACAAAACAGTAACAGCAAAAAAGCCTTGTAGACAGATTTTAATATTCTTTTTTTTACCCATCTTTACGAGTTGCTAATTACCTGATCAGCAGAAAAGGGTAGCAAGGAAAACACAGAGAAGAAAAATATATTCTTATTATCTGGATTGCATTTTTGCCTGGAGCTTTCTTTTTCTTTTTCTTTTTTTCCCCTTTAGTGGGTCTGAGCAATGGCTGCTGAACTGCCAGTGAGCGTATTTTATTGCAATCCTGTGTATGTCATCTCCCTGCTGCCAGTGGCATGTGTACTCATCAGTCAAACAGAACTATCCAACATGTTTGATTTATTGTCACTGAATCAAATCTATTTCTGGGTTTCCATAACATAAAACATTTTGCTAGAGATTAATCTCCTGATTTGCATGTTGCTCTTGGGAACTATATCATTACTTTCCTTGATGGATTCATTTTGAACTCAAGAAAGATGCAACTTGATTTTTTACTCTGTATTCAAGGTGGTGCCTTGCTCTTTGTTATCTGACCTTTATATTAACTCTTCCCCTTGTCAGTCTCAGAGGCATTACTCATATTTGTGTCTGCTAGTGGAAGATTAAGTGATTTTAGCTCAGTCAGGACAGTAAAAAGAGACTCCTAGAACACCTGGTGAATGTACCAGCAAACACCACGTTTCTGATCTTGGAGTTGTTGCCTTTTGTCAAGCTTGCTGCTGTGAACATGCCAGAAAATAAAATTGTATTTGTTGACTAACATCTGTTTTAGTTTATACTCCAAGATGAATATCCACTTGGGTAAATACCTATAAAGTTGGTCACTTGAAAGAAAGGTTACATATGGTACAAAGGCTGTTAGCTTACTGTAATGTTTGTAGGAAATTCCAAACATTTTTGACACTGTTTACTGGAATTTTTGAGACATAAGGAAAATATTTAGTTTTTTAAAAAGAGTTTATAATCTAATCCTCTTTTAATACTCATAACCTATTTCTATCTGGGATGGTTGCCAAAGCAATGATTTATAACTTCTCAATTCAAGCAAGTAAACACTGAATTTAATTTGGCTTGGTAAATCCAACATTCTTGCTTGAGATATTGAAATAATTTAACTGGGTTTCTTGCATTATAAATGCTACAAGGGTTGCTGATTTTTCTCTTGCTCATAACATTGTGAACCTGATATTCTTCACTCGTATCAATAATATCACTTATTGAGGAAAGCCCAGGTTTCAATGGGAGTGAGAAAATACTGTCACTAAATGGGTCTCAGTGTCTGATTAATCCAGTTCATTTGCTTTCAGCACATTCTCATGTTTTTCATGCTATGAGAATTTTCTCCAAAAAAAAAAAAAACAACCAAACAAAAAACACAACAACAACAACAAAAACCAAACAAACAAAAAACCAGCAAAAAAAAAAAAAAAACAGGGAAAAAAAACA
>VWYO01021576.1:51179-62498 GCA_013400275.1 Rhadina sibilatrix | reverse complement strand
CCCTCTTTTTACCACAGCCATGACAGTGTGAGCCAAACTGCCTGTGAGCCAAGACCCCATCAACAAGTATTGTAGTGGTGTATCAGAGCTACCAGGAGCCCAAGCTGGGCCAGAACCAGATACACAACGCTACAGGTGTCAGATACCCCGGGACACCTGGATGGCTCTGGGACCATGTGCTTGGGAAGTCACCCCTGAGCCAAACCCCTCACGCTGTGCAGGCCCTGGAGCCTGAGCAGTGCAGCTCAGCAGCTGTAGCTGGGAGCATGGAAGGCTTTTCTGAGTCCTTTGCCTGTACTGAACAGGGATTTAATTGCCCACAATTGAGTAACCTGTGACATCAGGGATATCAAAGACATCCTTACAAGAGTGGCAGGCGTGGCACAGGGCCTCCTGCTCTCTGCTGGGTGTGCTGGGGAGGGGGGTGGCTCAGTGGCAGCAGCCACTTCTGCTCTGGCTGCTGTGTCCAGTCTCAAATCTCTGCTGGACATTAAAGCAGGTTACTCTGCACATATATTTACCTAGATTTAGACACCTAAACTGTCTCTGTCCAGTTGGTGGCTGAATCCAAGCATCAGTAAGAAAACCAAATACTGGTCTCAGGCATTTCCATGTTTCTATCCATAGAACTGAGGGATACTTTTGAAAGAGACAATTCCTAGGTCACTTTTGAGACACTGTCTGCAGGTGTCTGTTGCTAATATTGTTGAGATATGTCATGGGCAAAAAAGAAATTCCTATCCTGGGGTCATTCTTTAGCAGAAAGGGCTGGAACCCAAGCCTTCATCTTTAGACAGTATTTTTATAATATAACAGTGCATTTGTCAACAATAGTGAAACGAGGTCAGTGTCCACAACTGCCCTGCCTACTCTTGCATGGTCTTGTACTTTTCTTCTTATTAATGTGGTACAGATAGATTCTGTGTTGGCTGGTACTCAGATGTTGCCACTGAAAAGTAGGTATTGGACAGCATGATTAATGAAGGCAGAGTCCTTTTACTGATACAGACTTAGCCTCATTTTCTCTGGGTTCAAAGCAGCTGAACAACTTGGAGCTTTCAGTGTGAAAGCTCCTACAGGACAGTGTTTAGTGGTGTGTTTTGAAGCTGTTAATCATGTTTCATCAGCAAGTCTAATTACACATCTTGTGAGATTAGATGCAAGCTTGTATCCCATCTTTCTTTAGAATGGGAAGAGGCATGTTTGGAGTTTAGCTGAGGAGAGTTTAACACAAATTCTGTAGTGTTCTGTAAACATACTTACATCAATCTGTCTGAAAAAATACCCTGAACTGCATGCATTTCTCAGACTGCATTTGAGATGTGTGCATGGCATCCCTTCATTAATCTTTTCCCTTAAGTTATATCTTAGGGGTATTTTTCAGATTTGTGTTGAAAGATGCTTTTTTTGATCTATGCATAAATATCATTTAAACTTTCCTCCACTTCCTTCTGTCCTTATTTGTTTTCTTTCATGACTGTAGCTGGAATGATTCTCTTTAAAGACCTTGTCTGCTGTTGAAATTACCTAGGATGTTAACTAAGACAAATTCAGAGGCTGATAGGAATAGCCACAATTTGTGATAGTTTAAAGCAAGACTAAAACATGGCACTCTAAGTGTTAGAATTTGCAGAGGCAATTTAGGGCTGTCCATTTTTCTGTTTTGATAAATTTTTGGCAGGGCTTCTGACACAGCTTTGCCAGAAAATTCACTTTTCAATGCAATGTGCCACCCTCACCTGAAAGGAATTTTGTCTCATGACAGAACAGCACATGTAATCCCTTTTGACCTCTGAAATACTGAAATGCAGTGTAAAACAACTTCATGTGAGCTTGTGCTGCTAAAATAGTCATATGCCTGAGATGGATTGGGATGTGTTAAACAGTTTTATGATAGAAGAAAAACACCTGATGAAATTCAATTAACTTTGTAGAGGACAAAGGAAAACAAGAGAAATGGGTTTTAAGAATATGTTCTGGGAAAGTATTAGCTTGTATAAAATGCAGAACACAGATGACAAACTTTTCCACATGGGTAAGAGCTAAACTTAATGAATATAGCTAATCAGAAGGATGATGTTTAATAGGAGTGATGTAGACGGATGAAACACATTTGGAAGGTACATAATTTGCTTGGTGCACCTGGGCATACAGAAATTAAATGGCTTAAAACTCCTCAGAGAACAATAGAGGAAGGCATAAGGAAGAGTAAAGCAAGAATGAAGAAATAATTTATGCTTTCTGTTCCCAATGGAAGACAGGCAAGAAAGCTGTCAATGTTCCCTGAAGGAGAGAAGGAAAGTATGAGAGAATAAACCCAACTTGGGAGACAGGGAGAATGAAACTGACTGAGCTTTAACATCAAAGCCACGGAACTGCTGCAACTGTCCCTGAACTAATATTTTCTTCATTAATTTTTTTTTAAAGGAGAAATCTTAGAGTGAATACTAGGCACTCTGGAAACCAATTAGAGTTTTTTTTTCAATGACTTAAACAGGATGATTTTCCATCAAGCACACATACATTCAGGTGTTCATCCTCAGTTCTCTATTTCTCTGTAAAGTTCTGCTTGTTTACACATGATGTGTGTCAAACTTTAGGGATCACTCTGAATATTAACTGGTACCAATATCTGGCCAAATCTTCAGATCCTCTGCTACTCTTTGAGTGCCTGACACTGTTCAGGTGAAAGAAGCTCTTACCATTAAGTTGGAACTCAGCCCCATGGTTACCAGTCACTGAAAAAAAAAATTCCCCTTCACTAATAGGGGAAAAAACCTCCTAAAAATCACTTTTAAAATTCTCACTGAGTTCTGCGCAAAACGAGTACAGCCAGTGGGCAGGGAGGACAGAAAAAACATTCCCAAACTAGAGCTTACTGGTTCACCATATTCCTGCATGTTGTGCATCTTTTTTACATTCCTTGGAAACAGTATCCCACCTATAGCACTTCAAAGAAAAGCAGGTGAGAAGCCAATGGAGTCTCCTCCCTCTGAAGTCTTGAAGGACTTAAAACTGACTTAAAACTGGGATTCTGCAAAAAGAGGTTTTCGGGTCCAGATTCTGACTATAGTTTTATTAGTGCATATAGATGGGTTTTTATTGACACAGACAGCAGAAATTAACTATAATTACTCCAGTGTAACTAAAATCATATTCTATATAAACCTATTCTGAAGCAGGCTGTGGATGGCTTCAAAGTCAATTCAAAAAGCAGGCAGTTATTCTCTACTGAGACTAGTTCTCCCTTCAGTCGCTGACAGAGGCAAAAGCAAATCTCATGGCTGGGACAAAATGTCATTGTATCAAATGATCAGGATTGTTGGTACTTTACATGTAATGCATGGTGTTCATTTTGAGTTAATTAAACTGAATAAAAAGTATTAATACAATTGAAAATATCAGTTTGTTTGTTGATGTTAATTGCTTTCCTAAAACTGGATGCTGCTGAGTGGTTAAAGGCTCTAAATCTGGTGGACTAACATGGGGTTGTCAGAATACTCAGTATCAATGTAAACATGCTTGTGTAACAGATATTGAGCAATATCAGAGTGTGGTTCTATGGAATACTTTTAGCTTTGGCTAATCAATTTCATAAGAGACTTGTGACCTGTCTTGGGCTCCAAGGACAGTTTTCCAAATGAGTTCTGACATGAAACATCACAGATGGGAATAGAGAGCTGCCAAAGGGTTTGATCAGGTTAAAATGAAAGGGGGAGGAAAGTCAGTACAATTTTCATTAGAATCTATGTCTACATAGCTACGTAACTTAGGAGCTTCACCCGAGTCATGGTCAGTGGAGAGAGCAAGGGAGTCTTTAGGATGACTCAGGACTCCTGTGTATCAAGGTCTTACCAACAATTTTCAGATACATTCTACAGCTGTCTACTTCTCTCCATAGATGTAGCACTGGGAAATAGAAGCTATTAATTGATGAACCTTAAGATATATTATTGTTTAGACCTTTGCAAAAATCCTATTAATTTCTACTTTATACCTGTAGGGCTGTATCTTAGAATTTATTTATTTTGGTGCTTTAGTCCCAAAAATAGCAGCCTACACAGAAATGAATTTGAGGCAGAGATTGATTTTGACTTCAAAGCCCAAATTGATTTACCTCTTGTGAAATCAAAACCCAGCTCCATGCCCTATAGAGGAGGTAAAGTGAGTGCTCAGGTCCTGGCTGGGATCAACCCACCACAATGGTCTAAACTGGACGGGAGGGGCAGAAGTAAAGATTGGTGTGAGGCTGTCTTCTTCATAAATATGACATAAAACAGAAACTTCAGAATTGAAATAGCTGTCAGTACTCTACCTACTCAACCTGAAGAAAAATATTTGAATGTTGTATCAATGAATGACACGGTTCTGTCTCTGCAGAGATGTCACCCCCGAATTCCCTTGTGATCAAAAGATTCAGAGAAATGAGTGCTGTGGAGAACTTGGAAGACAGCTATAAATTCTTCTGGATGGATATAATATATCTATTTTTTATTATTGTTAGAATATTGTATATAAAATTATATGGGAAAACATTGTTAGGAATGGACAGGGCATTTATCTGCGAGATTGTGTTTTAGTTTCATGTACTACCATTTGGTGGCTTTCCAAAATGACACTGCAAGGTGCTCTTTGTGAAAGTTCCCAGCACAACCTCTAAAAGTCTGCTGATTCAGGGTGGAACACAAGTCTTTGGAATAGATAGGTAGACTCTGAGCTCATGACTTCGATGGGAAGATCCTGGGAGCCATTCAGTTACTTTGTAGCAGGAGTCTGCCTCTGGAGTAGCAGCTCAGGCTTTTGAATGGAGAACTTTTACATCATAGAGATCTTCCTGAAGCAGCAGATAAGCAATTTTTCTCTGTGTAAAAATATGTGGCTTTGAATGTCTTCAAGGGCATGTCTTGTTTGCAGGCACAACACACGGAGGGATTTATAACACAAGCCATATACTCAAAGTGTTTGTATTCACCTGTCATCCTCTACTGCTGATATAAGAGAAGAACAACTGAGTTCAGCACGATTTGGAGAGAGACAAACCAGCAGAAAGGCATCTTGCTTGATTGAGCCTGGGGTACAATGTGCATTTCAGCCAAATGCTTTACAGGCCATAGCAAAGCAGATGACAAGCAGGTCTGGTTCACCTTCAATTATTTCTCATATATTGTTGCATGATTTTGTCCATCAGTAGAAATAATTTAAGAGCCTTTATAATCCCACAGACATTAGTCTGGTTTCTTCTGATAAGATCAAATAGCAAAGGAAAGCAAGCTGTGCCTGCCAGAGGGCGAAAGCAGTGATGGATTCCAACATTTTTTTATGCAGTCCTCAATGTAGACAAGGTCCTGCTACTCTGAACAAAGCCAAAAGCAAACATCAGGCAGCAACACCTTCTCTCAGTGAAATTCCAGGCCCTGTGCAAGCCAACAAATTCTATTTCTTTTTTTCAGGAAGCCTACCCTGCTCCCTGGTCAACATTGCCAACTTCCCCTACATCCTTGCTGTGCTGCTGGTGCCTGCTTTCTGTGCACTCTGCATTGAGCAGGGCTCGGTATCTTCTTTTTCACCAGTTTCCCAATGCAGCTTTTCTGCCCACCACATTTAAGCCTGTAGGCTCCTTTTGAATGTACCAGGATTACTGTGTGATGTTTCCCATTTTTTTTTTTTCTCTTTCTCACAGAGGGACTGGATGGTTTCTTACAAACCATCGGTGGTGCTCTGCACAAGCATTCTGCATAGCAACATTAGAGGGAGGGGAAGAACAAAGGAAAAAGTTGGTCTAAATTCAGATAGTTGTCCAAACAACACCAAGTTAGGTTGTATAGTAATTTAAGAAGAGCCGTTATCTGGACTATTTGCCTTTGTAAATACTCTGTTATTAGTCAGCAGATGGCATTCATTGTACATTAACTATTCCACCAATATTACCACAACTACTTTAAAGCACAAAGCATATGGTTTCCTCAAAGAGACACATTATTTCCTCATTTGCAGTTCAGTGTTAATTGCAAACTATTTAGTGACAAACAAAGAAGGTAATTTTTCATCCCCATTTACTTGGAGTAACAGATTAAATAGAATCTACCATTGTGCAAAATGTAAATAAGATCCCTGACACTAAAAGGGTATTCAAGGTATACTAGCGAATGGAAGGTCACACATTGGCTTTTGGCAGGAAACTCCACAGTACTGCTGAAACATTTTGGATAAGACTAATTGAGAGGTTCCAGCGAAGTGCCAAAAGGGGAAAATATCTTTTTTTTTTCTCCCCTCAACATTAGTTCAGAGAGCAAAACACTCACTTAAAACGGCTTCAAAAAATTTTTGCATTTTCATTGTTAATGCAGGCCACACTGGAATGATGATATCATACCCCAACCTCACAAAACTGCTGATAATCTGCACAGACTGCCCTTTCAGTATCTCTGGGGAGGAGTCTGGCTGTTCCACACAACCCTGATGCACACATTGTTCTCTGGCATGCCTTGAACTATGCTCATACCCATCTGTCTAGATGGCATAATGCCTGCTGCTCATAAGGTGTCATATCAGTTTTGATAGTGCATAAGTGCCAATTAAAGATTGCTTTGCAGCTAGAGTGTAGAATGTGAAAAGTGTCATTTTTCTTTACAAGAGGAATGTCCTAGTGTAAAATAACCATAAAATGAAGCTCATGTTCCTCAGCCCTTTTGATTACAGTTACTAATAGAATTTTGGAGGCACAAAAAGCAAAACTGGCACAACAGGAAATTTACAAAATTTTAATCTGCTTTCATTCATTTAGTGAATGAATTTATGATACTTTATAGTTTTGTTTGTCAAAGGTGTCTTTGAATACAGAAATAATTTTAAAAGTAATAATTTGATAGAGTAATACTAACCATTAAGGACACACACGTACATATATATTTGTTTACACACTTTTGCAATTTATTTCCTTTTTTTCCAACCCCTGATATTTCATTATGCATATTCTAGTTTTAAGTAGTTGTGACCAAATCAAATATGTTCCTGAAGCAAAGTCTTGAGACTGTACATGCTTTAAACCCATTCACCAAATTCTGCACTCACGGAAAAGATTTTACTCAAACAGCCCTTACCAGGAATGTATTCATTTAAGGTAAGAGAATATATATTCCAACAGCTTTTCTTCATCCTCATTTTTCCTCTTGTGTGATCTTCCTCAGACAGCATTATAGATGTACCTGCTTAACAGAGGATAGACTCACATACTTTTTCATTTACCACATCTCACAGAGAAGTCTGAAGAACAATAAGGTTTAGTTATTGTATGTTGTAATCCACTATTAGGTCTCTCAGTGTAACAATGAGGAGATAAAGCACTGTCCTAAAAGGTAGCCCCTATTACACCTGTCAGTAACCCATATCCACAGGGATGTCACTGCAACATCTAGATGCCAAATACCCTGGGCTCTGGCGTGTTGTTCTTAGCATGCACAGGAGCCAGTTGGCAGTGCATTTGGGAGTCAAGCTTGATTGAGTTTGGATGCCACACAGGCACATCCTTTACTTTCGTAACGTTATTTCACAAAGCAAAAAGACCATGGTATTGCATAGGACAGTTCCTTCCTGCCCACATTTCCCCATCCTAGCAGAAGGTTCTTCTCCTTCACATAGAGGAAACAGGTGAAGGAACTCACATGAGCCCAGGGAAGCACACATGACAATGGTTATAGTATTAATTTTATTATTAATTTTCTCTGATGAACTAGATATATGCCATCTGGGTAAAAGTCACCAAATCACTTGGGGTTCTTTTTGAAATTGGCAATACTTTAAGGGATAGCATAGTTAGTAGTTGCTATTCTTGTCTTATACTTCCAAAGAATTTTGTTATGTCCATATGAAGCATCTAATCCATAACTGCAGGAAATGTTTTTGCACTGAACAAAACACAGAAACATTTCCACAGGCATATGTCTTAAAAGGGTCTTAACCTGTAGGAGGCAATCTCAGAGCTTTGATGATGACTTGTGCTATTTTTCTGAACCAAAATAGAAAATAATTTTTATAATATACCTGACCCGCAGGATATATGTACTGCATGGTACTGACATATCCCAGGTGAGGATATATAGAGTATTTCAGGTCACCTCCTCAGGTGTATTTCAGAGCTGTTCAGTGAGCCATGAAAACTCAGTCAATGTGACCACCAGTTGTTGATGCTCCCCATCACAAACAATAATTACAGTGGTTGCTACTGCATGGTTGGAAAATGCCATCCATGGTAGGGACAACCATGTTGTCCAGGGGTAATGTCACTGTGTGTTTATTTATGCAAAACTTCTTGTTCTGGTCTGAGCCTGCAGATCTAGGCTTGCCCTTTTTTTATTGTCATTATGCATTTGAAATTATTATCTCTGGAAGTCAATTCCTCCCACAGAGGCCATAAGGTGAGATGTGTCTTTATGGTTTGTAATTACAGGGGATAGGAAATGGAACAAATAAAGCCACAAGCATCAATGGCTATCAGTTGAGACAGGGGAATTTTTGTCTCCAAAATCAGTTTTAAGCTCTGCAGGTTCCAAGAACATAAGTTATGACAGAAACAGAAAAGAGCCATCTGGTCCAATTTGTCTGCATATTTGTGCTGTTCTGAATCCCAGCTCTTAGTGTATTCTCCAAATTCCTTATTTTCCTTTCCTTCCACAGATATAATTTGATATTTGTCACAGACTGTACAACCATTTGCTTTCACTATTTTCCTGGGTCATTTTGAAATTTTACATCTGACCTCTCTGCTGCATTCTCCTTTACTTTGTTCCACGAATATTTTGCTTTTGGTTCCTTTTTTTTTTTTTTTAAGTTAGCATTCTGCAAACATTTCAGCATTTTACTGGTGCAAGCTCTCTTAATACATATTGTTGCTTAGTCTGGTCTAAGCTTTTTACAGTCTTCTGTGATGTGATCTTTCAGCCCAATCTATTTTTTGTTACTATAACTCAAAGGCCTTTTTTGGAATGGTACAATTTATTTGGTTATATTCTTTTTATTCTGGCTTGCTGTTATTGTATTATAAAGATCAGTACTATATTCAGAAAGACCACTTCTGAAATGGAGATAGGGATATCTCAATATTACCAGATAACAATGTGTTTACAGCTACATGGTCTCCCTTTCACTCACATTCCTCTCATTAACTTGACACAAAATCCATTGTTTCAGAAGTTCTGGATACAAGCCTGGCTCTGGCATTATGATAGAAATGTCTGAAATTCTGAACCTTTGAATTTCTGAAGCAATTGGATTCCAGAAAGACATACTTGAAGGACATCAGACTGCAAACAGCTGAGTGTTATGGGAATATTTTTTTTAATAAGATAAGGTGATGGGTGATAGAATCACAGAATATTCTTAGTTGGAAGGACGGAATCCAACTCCTGGCCCTATATAGGACACTCCAAACATCACACATGTGCCTGAGAGCATTATTCAAATGCTTCTTGAGCTCTGTCAGGTTGTGCTGTGACAACTTCCCTGGAGAGCCGGTTCCAATGCCCAGCCACCCTCTGGGTGAAGAACCTTCTCCTGATACCCAACCTAAACCTTCCCTGGCACAACTTTAGGCCATTCCCTTAGGTCCTGTCACTCTCACCACAGATCAGAGATCAGTGCCTGCCTCTTCCCTTCCCCTGACGAGGAAGTTGTACCTGCAATGAGGCCTTCCCTCAGTCTCCTCCAGAACAGACCAAGTGACCTCAGCTGCTCTTCACACAATTTCCCCTCAAGGCCCTTCAACATCTTTTGTTGCCCTCCGGACACTCTTTAACAACTTAGTATTTTTCTTACATTGTGGTGGCCAAAACTGCTGACAATATTCAAAGTGAGGCTGCACCAGTGCAGAGCAGAGCTGGACAGTCCCCTCCCAGGTGTGGAAGTGGGGTTATCCTGTTGATTGGGCTGGAAAGTCATCCATCATTAAAAAAATAATCATCACTCAAGTTGGATGTGTTGAACATTAGAAAAGTGCTACAAAGACTGGCTGCTTTTCTTAACTTTTCAGGTGCTGAGCAAAGAATTTGATGATATCTTTAGCTAAGATATGAGTAAGGGATGGAATTTAGGTAGCATCATCAATATTTCCAATTCATTTGACTTTTAAATTGATAGCTTTCTTCTGTATCCTTATGTTTACTAAAAGTTTAAAGAAAACTAATTCATTAGAGGATGGATGTAACTCTGACCAGCTTGGTAGTTAAGACATTATGTGGAAAGCTGGAATACCAAGCTTTGTTCCAGCTCCACCAGAAGCTGAGTAGTTCACTGAATCCTTTTCCTCCTCTATGTCTCAGTTTTTCAATCTGTAGAAGTAAAACATTTTATTGTTGCTGTCTTCTCTTCTCCCTGATATATGAACAACCCTAGGAGTAGTCTCTTGGCTAAAGGTGCTGTGTAAGTGTTGCCAGGATTTTGTCCTGCCTAAGGGAAGACATCCACAACGTTTATTAGTAAAATTCTCACATAAATTGCTCTGATTCTGTCCTTCCAACTCAGAATATTCTGTGATTCAATGAGAGCCATGTCACATGTTTTTAAGGTCATTAGTAGACTTTGCAGTGTACAAAAATACTGTGAGTGGCCAGTCCAGATGAAGTTTACACAGCAGGGGTGAGATGAGCTGCCTGTTTCCTCAGGATCTGGTGAGGAAGAGATTGTTCTGCATCCTATCAGTTTTCTCTACACAAATATAACAAAGCTGTAAATAATTCCTGTGGGTCACAGACATTCAGGGCAGAAGGAAAAAAAATTAGTTCTGATTTGATTTGGTTAATTTCTCCACCAATATTGCCTTTATATGTGAAATTTCTTTTTGCTAAAGCAAAAATGAGGCTGCAAATATCTTTAAGAGAAGAGCACAGGCAATTTCACCACTTATTGTGCTAATGAGCCTCTCTGCAGTCAACTCGCTGAACGTTTTCTGCAAGAGGCCAGCAACATCAATATTAGAATAAAATACACTGACCTATTTCACTACAAAAAGGGTAAGTAAAGTGTAACTTATCATTTAGAGACTTTTCTATATAGAGGGAGCTGAAGTTATTGTTGCAGTGAAAATTCACCATGACAATAATCCAATTACTAATGTCTGTGATCTGCTATAAAAGAAAAATGCTCTTGATGGCAGCAGAATTCTAGTCATAGGCATGTAACTCATGTCAGCACTCCAATTAACTATTTTGTGCCATGTCTCTGCCACATGTAGGATGCTGAACAAGCTTCAGCAAGCTGAATCTCAGCTGTGAGATTTCTGCACTGTTTGGTTGGGGTTTTTTTTTGTTGTTGTTGTTGTTGTTGCTT
>VWYO01021576.1:37193-51132 GCA_013400275.1 Rhadina sibilatrix | reverse complement strand
ATTTAGAAAATCCATTGAGAACAAAAACGTAACTGAAGTGGATGAAATCACATCAAAATCTTGTTACTTTGAGAATGGTGAAGATGACAGCCTTTAGTGGAACTGATTTTTTTTCTGTCACTCTGGACACTCACTTAGATATGAATTTCAGCTAAACAGTCTCAATGAAATGAATGGAATGATATGTTATAAAAAAATTCATGCTCTTGTTTATGTGAGCAAAGTAGGTAGAAGAAGAGTAAGCTTTGTATGAATCCCCCTTGTCAAGAAAGATATGAGGGTTTTTTTTTTTTAATTCCTTTTTCAATTTTTTTTTGTATATTTCCAGTTTTCTGCTGTGAATCAAGAACTCATTTCTTATCAAATTCATATTGAAGACGTGGAAGAGATTGCATAGATACATAAAGTCAGAAAAAGACAATGAAGAAGTCAGATCCAGTATGAAAACAAGCTAATAGTAGCATTTTCAGGAGTACTTCTCATAAAAAAAATGTCAGTGCGAATAAAAAGAAATTATTGGTTCATTCTAAAGGTGTCTCTGGCCAGAAAAAAAATTTATTCAGGCCATAGAGATTTAGGAGTAAACCCGAAGAGCCAAAGGTAAATGGCAATTTAAAATGAATTTTTTTCAGAATCACTTAACTCCCTCCTCATTCTCAAGCATCCTGAAGTTTGTGAGTTATTATTCTTTATAATATTTAACTACAAGGCTGAAAAACTCTCTTGCTTCTGTTCTACAAATAAGTAATTGAAACCAAGCACTTGGAAAGTGTTGGTTACATCAAGTGGTGCCAGAGGAAAATATTTAAACTCAAGAATGATCTTGCAGAGAAGAAAAATTTGTATAGTTCAAATAATATTTTCAGGAAACTGAGAAAGACCTGGGAATCAATAACTAATAGAATACTATAGCTGGAAAAATTGAAGTTGATGGAGCTTAGTGAAGGCTGGATGTGTCAAACATATTCTACACCATTCATTTTGGAGATGCATAAGCATCCTAGAGTAATTGTCAGTCAAAGCCTGTCTTTTTGAGGGAAAATTATATGCATGGCCTATGGGCAGAGGGAAGTGTCCCTGGTAGTTCTGGAGAGGCTTGTGCATGAAAAGAAAACTGAGGGACTGCGAAAACCTTAAGTAGAGTCCAAGAGCAGATGTGGGCACAGGTGCCTCTTCAGAGTGCTGGCACTCCCACTTATCTAAATACTGAATCCATGGATGATTTCTTGGTTTGTTTTTCCCTTTTTATCTCACAAGTAACTATGGGCCAAACTTCTCAAGCTGTTCCATGTTAGGATGGTTCAGGACTCTGTGCTACAGAGGTGTCGCACAAAGTTGTGAGTTCCATGACAGCACTGTGCTTCTACTTTACCCTCACTTCTGGTAACCAATGAGAACCAACTGCTGGGATTCCAAACGTGGCCCTGTTAATCAACACACACTAGTTGTTAGCCATCAACATCCCAGTGAGGTTTCCTGGGTAGCAAATAACTCAATGTTTTTCACTGAGGACTTCAACATTTAAATTTTTTTTCTTCTGGGCTACAAAAAACAATCCCTCTTTTAATTTTTTTTTTACAAAAAAATCATTGTAGTAAATTCCCTCAGGGTTGTCCCAAATATAAGCATGTTGTAGAAAATGATCTTTGCTGAAAAGAAAAGAAGACAACAGTGTTGGGAAAAAGAAAATCTTGTGTGGCTATGTTACATGCTCACCTATGAACTAAGAATTCACTAGCTGTGCTACTGACTATGGCAGTGAATTGAGGTATATTAAAAGTTAGTTTTTGTAAAACTTCCGTATTTGAAATGAAGTGGAAAGGTAAAATGTCACCTGGAGTTTGCAGGGAAGGAATTCCTAGGTAGATCTTGCTTCTGACTCTGCTGTGGCTGCCCCATATGTCACCATTTCTCCTTCCAGCAGTAGCACCAGAAATCCACGATTTCCAAGATCCTGGTACAGACAATGGCCTTTAGCAATAAGCCTGTTCCTTATTGCCATTTATATATCCATGCTGTTGGACATCAGGACTGCAGCTATTTTTGTCAGAGGAGCAACAATACCCGTCTGGGCTGTGATGGAGGACATGCTTCAGATAACACCATTGTCTATATATTTATATACCCTTTTATAACTGTCCCACGCTGAAGCAAAATTAATTTCTACACTTTTTTTTTTTTTTTTCCAGAAACATCATGTACACTTTTCTGAGCAAACAGATTTTGCTTTTATTTCTATCTCTTGGTGAATCTTATTTAAAGTTTTTTTTCTTCCGAACTGACACATGCAGTTATTTTACTTCCATACATAATATGATTTCTTTTCATGAGAAAACAGGATTAAAAATTATTGTGTAGATTGCCTGTCCCACACCTGTGTATGAATAATCAAATGAGATTTGCAATCTCCTTCTATTCCCACCACACCCAGGGTTTTCCTCGTCTGAACTGTTGGTGTTATCAAAATATACTGTACCCACGTACTCATTTTTCTTCTTGTTATTTATTGATATCACATATCATTTCTTGACTTAGAGTTTCTGAATTGTCACAGAATAATAAAAAACCTTAACAATATATTGTTCAAGGAGCTCGGCATTTTATCTTGAAGTCTGTCTGGTGAAGCAAATGTTCTGACTTCTATCTAATTTTAGCTAAGGCATCAACAAATACCTCTTAAACACTTCTGCCTTTCATTTATCTTTCCTAGGTCAGCAGTCTTTACTGTGTTGGGTGTCCTCACAATTAATTGCACTGCATTGCTGAAGATTTAAGATGCCTAGAGAAGTGTCACTGGGTGGATGTATTTGGTGTCCTTGTGAGTGTTTGCTGCTGAACTGTCAGGAGAGGGTCAGGAGAGGCTGTGGCTCTGTGTGTCTCTCTACCCCAGCTGAACTGGTACTGAGCTTTGTGGGAGAGCCAGCTCCAAATGCACTTTGAGACCTCTTTGAGAGACAAGCTGCAGAATCCTGGGTGCTGAAGGCTTCTGTCACTATCAGAGGAGTTAGCATGGCCAAGATACAACCTGATTTCTCTGCCTGGGACACAAAGCCTTGTGAATGTCCTGTTGGGGTCTATTACCCAGATCATCCCCTGAATGCAACCCTTATGGTTCAGTGATTGTAGGGAACTGGAGCTGTCATATAACTCTGCTTTTTCAGCTACCACAGTCGACAGCCTGACCTCCTATTGCAGTCTTGAAAACCAAAGTGCAAACTCCTTCTCTGGTCTTCTCCTTCATGGAGTATAGATTCTTGTGTCTGGCTTTTCTGTGGCTAGCATTGCTTTACTCTTAATTCTCTGCATCAATGCCGTCCAAAGGTTGACATGCTTGCCTGTCACAGAGCTATTTGTATCTGTCTCACTAGTCTTTCATAAACAAACTTTATATATTTTCTTTCTTTAATCTCTACTTCCAATATTTATAAGCAATCTGATTTTTTTATCCTGTCTGATAAACAGCTGATGGATGGTTGTAGTGTTTCTTTTGTCTTCTTTCTCTGACTCCCTAATCCTTCTAATCCAATTTCTGGCTACACGACGTGTATCCTTCTCTAACAAGCTGTAGTTCTCCTCATGTAATTCCTCCCAGTAACTCACTTTTTCCAGGAGGCAACATGCTATTTTAAGAACTGTGCAGTGTTACTTTATGGATTCCTTTCATGCTTTTGACACAGCTTTGCACTTTTAACTTTCATTGGGAAAACACAGGGTCTGCTTTGCAGATGGAGTGGCAAGGGATTGTGAAAGGATGAGGCTGCTACTGACTCTGGACTCTGGATTTTATATCATGTGTGCATGTCCTGGTTTTGGAAGAGGGCTGGGTTAATTTTTCACAGTGTCCATGAGGGGACAGGGTCTGGAGCCATGTGATCATGGCCAAGACCTGACTGTTATTCCATACCACAGAGCATTGGTACATAAATTGAAAGAAAACATCAGCAACCTCCAATGAGTGCTCAGGGATGGGCTGACTGGACATTGGTCAGCAGCTGTGGAACAATTGTATTATGAATCACCTGTTTTTCTTGGATTTTATTCTTTATATTCCTTTTAATTATATTTACTGTTCTTATGAAATGTATAATTAGCATTGTTGCCATTAATTATTATAATTTATTTATATTTATTATTTTTATAACATTTTTGTTTTAACCCATGAGTTTTACTTTTTTATTTGCAAATCTCCCCAACAGGAGTACTTCCACAGCCAGAGAATCAGCCCAGATACACCAGGAGTAACACCTGAAGATATGGCTACTGAAGGTAATTTCCATGAAGACCTTAATTCAAACAAAAGACAGGTGAAATCTCTGAGGAGTCCTGTCAGAAATTAATTGCTTTGTAGCTCTGCAGTATTTTTTTAGGAGATTCAGCAGAAAAATCTGTGTTTAAGAAATTCTCCTTGAGCACTTGTTCTATCTGTTATGTGATTTCGAAGAGGCTAAAGTTGGAAACAAGATCAACAGTGATGAGAACCTGAATAATATGGAAATGACTAGAAAGGCTTTATTAGAGTTAGATTTTGGAGACCAAAGCAGTTCATTGTGGAGTCCTCTAGCCCACAGAGGAGAGATCTGATCCTGGGTGAGTGGTTATGTACACCACAAGTGGGAACTATAAATATACTTTGTTCACAGCTAATGAGTTCAGAGAGATGTATGTGGTACAAAGGTTTGGTCCAATTAACACAGTCTGTTGATTTTCTATATAGAGGATTTAGCAAGGACTGTGATTAAGCTCAGAAATACATGCCCCTTGAATGATTCTCTGCCTCAGAATAAAAAAGGCACAGATGAACTTTTTTAATGGAGGAGGACAAATATATTAAAACAAGATCTACTGTGCCTTTGAGATGTATGCAAGAAACAGAAGCATTAGAGCTGGTTGTTGTCATATCAAAATTATATTTTAAATTACTCTGAGTATAGATGCATTCTCTGTTTCACAACACAATTTATATACTTCTGTTCCTGTATAGAAATATGATTAACTTTTTTGTGTTTACTGCTAAGGGACATATTATGATGTCTATACCAGCAAGTGGAAGAAAGTGCATATCCATCAATTTTGCTTAGAATTATTGTTCTAATAAATAATTATGTTAATGATTCATGAGTAATTTCAGCTCTCTGTATCTTAAGAGTTCTTCAGTTATAAATGGAAGTCTAATATTATATGGAGCCTGCTATGCTCCTTTGTAATGTGTAACATTTGTTTTGAAAATCTGTCATTTCACAAGATACAGAGAAGTACTTGCACATTAAACCCATGACATCAAGGATGTGTGTTTCTGTCTCAAAGGGATAGAATCCCATAGGAGTTTCATAATGCATTTTTTCTCTTCCTAGAAATTTTGGAGCAAAATAGTGTTGAGACTGTGGGAGAAGTGTTGGGCAAGAAGAAATAAAGCTGTAGACCTGTAAAGACTGGAGAAGCTTGATGACCTTAATGAAGTGTGCCCCTGTGGAATCTCTCTTCTTGAAGGAAGGAAAATGTATGGTTCCAAATTTGTAAGCAAGTTTCCATGATGTGAACAGTACCATCTTAACTGCAGACTCAGAACTTCAGGGCAACTCACCCCAGGCTTCTGGGAAATGACTAAAAGATATTTCCTTTGGGGAAAGTAAGTTTATGAGACTGATTACATCTGAAAGGTCAGCATAATGTCTCTAACCTTGTTACAAGTACACATCCATCTTAAAACTCATGACATGTAATAAATTATCAGGTATCCTAAAGACACAGCTGATGTTGTAGTTCTACACCTTCCAGTTTTTCAGGGTTATCCCTAATTATGCCAATGAAAATAAAAGTTCCTGGATGTCTATTTCTATTTGCAAAAATACTTAATATTTTCTCATTATTCTTTCATCATTTACTCTCAGCAGCCTGAGGAGTAAATGTACAGAAGATTTTTAAATGTTTGAAGATTCTTTTCATTTTACATTTGGTGGGGCTTAAGTACAGAATCATGATGTTTTTCTGATGAGCTGAGGTTCAATTCTGTTTTAAGGACAAAGATAAATATGTCCTCAAAATCACAAATTCCTTGGTGTTTGTAGAGACAGGCTTTATTACTGATCAGACATGAAGTGTACCTTGGTACCTAACAATATTCCTCATATTTCTTAGAGAAACCTATTTGCAAATGTAAATGTTCTGTCAGTGATAACTGATACCTGGGAAATATGTTAGCAAAACTTAATTTGTTTACTCTATGTAATTTGTTTGTTAATGCACTGTGTATGAATGGAGTGCAATCTCAGCATATACATTTTCATTATTCAGATTTATTTGTTGAAATGTGCTGTTGACAGGGCTTGCTGCTACTTTGTGATTAACTCATTAAACAAATTTGTTACTCAGTGTTTTGAAAATAAGTTGTTCTCCTTCCACACAAAAAACACATTGACTGTTTTTTGCTTTAATTTCTGAGTACCATATTTAAGCTCAAGATCCACATGGAGACTCCTCAGCACACAAATGTGAAGCAGTTCATTGAATTAACCTGCAGTATTTTTTTGAATTTTATTATTTTTAGCATGCCTGTTTTCTAAAATGCTGTTTAAAAACTCTTAAATGTCATTGTGTAGTCATAGTAAATTTGCATAAAAATTCTGAAAACCTTTTTATGGAGAAATTTTGCAGTCAACACTCCAAAATCCACTCATAAATAGCAAGAGAAGAAGAAATAGTTTGACAGTTTCCATTGCATGGGATGATATTCTAAGTGTCAAGTTGCTGTTGAGAAAGAAGGAAGTATAGATGTGCTTCACTGGGAACTTTTCTCTGGGGCTTTATGACTATAAGAAGAGATCCAGAATATTATTTGTTAAATATGAAAATGAAAATCCTCATGAATTATTTACCTTACTAGCTGCTTTATGAAAAAATAACTAGATATTAATTTTAAACTTTTAGGAATTAGAACATGTAGTGTATAGTTATCCTTTTAAAATAAATAAAAATAATGTGTGGTTCCAGTGTTGGGATCAAATCCCATGGAATTCATCCTTGTTTTCCTCTATGAAACTGTAGCTATAAATAATTCTGTCTGTTTTTCCATCATATGCTATGTCAGAATATATTTTGCTTCATGTTAAATTAATATTTATTTTTATTGTAAAATTTAAAGACTAATATATTTTCAGTGCAATAATAAAAAATAGCTGATAGAATCAGGAGTAACTTAGGTTGAGAGGGAAGCCTAATTCAACTCACTGTGCAAGACAAGGCCTGATTTTTGAGTATGTCCAAGGATGTAATTTAAATTCCCTCTGTGTACTTGTTTCAGTGTTCTGCCACCCTTGCTATTAAGGCCTTTTTTTCTTTTTTCTCTTACAGAACTTCTGTTTGTGGGGCAATTTGTGTCAGTTGTCTCTTGTCCTTTGGCTGCACACTCTCAAAGCACTTGGCTTTACATCCTTGGTACACTCTCTTTATTTTCCTCCTTAATGTACTCTTCCCAAGTGAACAAACCCAGTTCTCCCATCTCTCCTGGTATGCCATGCACTCCATACCCCTATCAGTGCCCTGGGCTCATTCCAATGTGTTCATTTCTCTCTTAAACTGAGAGACCAGAGGAGGAGACCAGAACTGGACCAAGCACTCCAGATGTGTTTCACTGGGGTGGAGAAGACAGGAGTGTCGCCTCCCTCAATCTGCCAGCTGTATTTTTGACAGCACAGCTCAGGATGTGGTTTGCTTTCTTCGCTCCCTGCTGACTCACACTCAGCTTGTTATCCACTGGGATACACAAGCCTTTTTCTGCAAAGCTACTGAATTAACCTGCAGTATCCAGTCACTGACTCCAGATGCAGTCTGTAGCAGGTCTTGAGTTAGTCCTTTGAGATGCAGAATTTGACATTTCCTATGGTTGAACCCGATACATCCACTGTAAATGCATTTCCCCTGACTTACAAGGTCCTTCTCAACAGAAAGGTTTGGTATCATTCACACTCTATCATTCACACTCCTCCAGTTTGATATTATCCATAAACTTTCTCAGGATGCATTGCATCTTATAATTTAGGACATTTTTAAACACAAAAATAAGTGTCGGCCTCAGCATAATTCCTCCCCACTTCTTGGCCATTGAACCCCTGATTACAGCCTTTTCAGTTTGGTAATCTGGCAATAATTTTCTGCTCGCCTGACTGTCACCCATCAAAGTTTTATTTCCTATTGGTAATAGGATCTTCTGGGAATCTGTATGGAAAGCCTTGTTACATTCAAGGTAAAAGATCTCAACTGTGGTACTCTTGTTCACAAATCCAGTATTTTCTTTGTAGAAAATAATGACATCTTGCATAGGTGGAAAATCAGGCTTTCTACGTCTTTTGCCATTTGGTCTCTGGCCCCATTAAACACAGGTTCCATACTTTCTGTGATTTAATTCTCTTGGTGACATATGTATAGAAGCCCTGTTTGTTGCCCTTTGCATCCCTTGCTAGTTTCAGCTCCAGCTGAGATATGTCTTTCCTAATTCTTCAAGTTAAAACATCATCTCTACATTTCTGCCAGGACTCCTGTCCTTGTCCACACTTCTGAATTCTTCCTTTTTGAATTCATTCCTAAGTGCCTTTTTCATTCATGCTGGCCTTTGACCACTCTTCCTTAGATTTCTGCACATTGTAGTTGTTCATCTGTGTGCTTTGAGGAGGTTGTTCTTGATTAGCTGTTCTGTGCCACTGTCCTTCAGAGCTGCTTCCCATGGGATCCTGCTTCAAACTAATATATACTGTCCTGACATAAGGGATGCTGTTCAGTGATGATCATCAGAACTTTTAAAGAGAAGTTTAGTTCACTTTTACGGTGTGTTTCTAGGGCTTGACCCAGTCCATTGGTTCTTGAACTCACCCCAGTGGTCTGAGCCAAAAGAATGTTATCATCCCATCTAACAGAAAGACATAAAGATACCTACACTGATTTAATTGAAAATTAGTATATTTCTACACAGATAGCTGGATATGGCTCTAAAATGTCTTCATTTAGACAGTGTGTTATGCTAATAAAAACACTTGACTCAAAGACAAATTTCAACAAAACTACAATTTCAGGGAAATGCAAATTCAGCGATCTGAGAGTGAGCACACACCATCATGATGCATAAGTAGGAAGGAATAAACCAATCCAGATGCATTCTGGAGAAGAATAAAGAGGAAATACTGAAAAATCTTTCTTCACTTACAGTTGGCAACTGCTATCTACAAGATAGTGATAAAAGCATCTCAAATTGCCTGTCGATTTCTTTAACTATACAAAGTCATTCTGGGTAGCTATCAATGGGAAGCTAAACAAATTAGATCATTGGAACATTTAGATGATTACAGAATTTTAAAATCGTCCTGGTTTTGTACGAGATAATTTTATTCTTAGTAGCTATTACAGAGCTGTGTTTTTTTTGATTTGGTATGAGAATAATGCTGATAACACACAGATATTTCAGTTTTGCAATGCAGTGTTCACACTAAGTCAAGGCTACTTTGATGTCTCATTAAGAAGGTGCACAAGGATCTGTGAGGGATTACAGTCAGGATGTCTGACCCAGACTTGCCAAAGGGCTATTCCACACCATAGTATGTCACACCCAGCGAGTGAACTGGGGAGAGTTTGGCAGGAGGGGCTGATTGTTATTTGGGTGCTGGCTGAGCATCAGTCAGCATCAGTCAGTCAGCAATTGCATTGTGCATCCCTTGTCTCTCTTATGTGTTATTTGTCTCTCCGTTTTCTTCCTTCTCTTGTTAAGGGTATAGAAATGTGGCAGAAAATACCTCCCTCCCTGAAGATTTAGCACAGCATTTCATTTAAAAATCTTATTTTCTGAGAGTGGATGAAAGTGAGGAGGTTGCCCAAAGGAGCTGCGGATGCCCCATCCCTGGAAGTGTTCAATGCCAGGTGGGATGGCACTTTGAACAACCTGATCTAGTGGATGTCCCTGCCCATGACAGGGGGTTCCAACTAGATGATTTTTAAAGTCCCTTCCAACCCAAATAATCCTATGATTCTATGTTTATCGTTAGATTTTATTTTATTTCAGTTTTTAAAGTGTTCTTATCCTTTTCTTCTGATTCTCATCTTCATCCCACTGGGGTGTGAGTGAGCAGCTGCATGCACTTTTTTGCCAGCTGAAGCTAAGCCAGGATAAAGACCTACGATGAAAAAGTCTAACATGGATCTTATTCCTCTTCCCAAATTGCACCTTTCATAGAACAGAAAGAAAAACAGATACATATCCATCCATCCATCCATCCATCCATCCATCCATCCATCCATCCATCCATCCATCCCTTTTCTATTCTTGAACCAAAACCATAGAGTGCTTCCAGAAAAGATTTAAGAAAATTATGTGTGCTTGTTCTCTGGAAATGCAAGTGACTGCTTTACTTGTCATGTGCTAATAAAGTGCACTGGTCTGCAAATCCACACTAAAGATTAAACTAGAGGGTCCAAAAAGCAGTGAGAAAAATCTTGGCTATCTGTATTGCCCCCTGAAGGAACTCCACCATCTCCAGCCTGGCAGCCAAGAGATCTGTGAGGACAACGTGAAGAGATGGAGACGAAGTTTATTTTCACTGTGAACAGTGTGAAATTTATGATGCCTTTACTACTGTTGACCATTTAATTTGCATGGATTCTGAGGAAAAAGTATGCTAGATAAGTAAACTGCTTGATGAAGAATCTGATCAAGTGAAATTCTGACACACATGTAAATCAGCACTGACCCATACTTCAGCTCAGTTCCCTCATGCTTTTTCCTTTATTTTTATAATATTCCTGAGTAGGATAAGAAACATTTTCATTAGATAATAATAATTTTCATTCTTTATCTTGCCAGGGACTTTGTACTATGTATTTACCTTTTATTATCTAATAAAACTATTAACTAGTCATGCGAACTTTACTATTCTCCTGGACATTTGTCCTGTGTGGTTTTATTTTTTTTAATTGAGTGGCATAATACATTTATTTGTTCAGAATATTCTTATTCTTATTCTTATTCTTATTCTTGTTCTTGTTCTTGTTCTTATTCTTTTTTCTTCTTATATTGTATGACTTTTTTGCTCAGCTTTCAACATCTACTGAAAATGCAGCAGAGAAGCTAAATCTTTTATGTCTAATTTTATTATGTAATGTTAATTTACCTTTCTTTCTGAAATGGTGACTTTGTATGTGCCCTTCTGATCCATGGTGTTGTAAAAGGCATTATGGCATATATGATATCATATATGACATCTAAATTTAATAGTATATATAGCATAACATATAGCTTTAGACTGATGTTTGCTTCCAACAAAAAAACCCAAACTAAACCAAAACCAAACCAGCTACTTTAAGAATATTTTTTATAGTATTTGAATTCATTAATTCAGAAAGTCTGGAAGATTACATTGTATGACATAAGATCGTACATAATGTAGTCTGAAGTACTTGTATGTAAGAATCTTCTTACTCTATTGAGAGGTGTCCTTAAATTCCATGTGTTTGAAAAACAAATCAGAAGGATGCTCAGAAGGCTATTAACTTTTCCTTGGGAATTTTAAGGTCTTCTTCGGAATTACACAAAATTTTTGTGTCTAGAAGACAAAGAAGATGTAAATTAAATAAAGATAGTGCTGGAAGTTATTATTGTAATTCCTGCTGATAGCCTAGAACTGGTTAATTCCCAACTACCAAGTGATAATCACAAGAAACGGAACACATCATTAAAATCACAGCTGTTAGTAAAATAGGTATGATTTTGTGCCTGATTTCATTTGTTTACATATTTTGCTAATGAATTGTAAATAATTTAGTTAAATGAATAATATATTGTTAAATTCTGCAATGAGTTATATAGAATTATAGAGATAACAAATGACACCTTGTCATTATATTGACATTGAAGGCTGAAAATAATTACCTCCACTGACATTACAGTTTAGTATACACACAGGTGTATCGAAATGGATTTAAAAAGTGCCTGACAGCTCAGGTCATTACCTTGTAAAGGACACTGTAAAATCTCATCTCCCCAGAAGGGAAGACCAATGTAGGCTCCCAAAAAGTTGAATATCCAATGATTTATATTAATAAAGTAAGTAAATACTTCCAACATTTGCTGTCTATTTCACCTTCTTAAACATACATCTACAGTTTTTTTCACCTTGCTGGATGTGTGCTCACATCAGCAGCATTGAGAAGAGACATGGCTTTATGTCCCAGGCAGCAGAGGAACCCCAAGCCCTGCAGCCCAGGCTGCCCAGTGACACAGACTCTGTGGCTAAGAGCTGCTGGCAGCTGAGCTGGTTCGTGGTTTTGTGCTGGCTCAGTTGTCTCTCGCTCTCTTGCTGTGACCTCTGTGTCTGTAGCATGAAGGTGAGTGAACTGAGAGGATGCAGGTTTTGACAGAGGAGGGAGTGCATATAAGCATTGCAAGGTGCACAAAATGAGTTAATCTGTTTTGACTCTATCATACAACCTCATTTCAAATGTGACAATGCTACATAATTGCTTTTCTTTCCTTTTTTCTGTTGCTATTCTTATTTTGTGTTCTGCTTCCTACAACATCTTCTCAAGGTTAATTTGTCAATTACAAATAAGAATTAAAGAGAAAAAATGTAGAATGAACATCTCACTGATAGCATCTGATCCTTTTCCCTGTGTACTGAAACACCTCATCTCTCCTTTCTGAGGATTTTTTTTTTCTTAGAGTTGCAAACCCTGGGCAGGGAAGGAAAATGTTATTTTATGTATATGATGACAATGGAGGAATAAGAATGGGAGATTTCTCCCACTAATTAGACAATTAAAGAAATGGACTGTTTATAATATTTTCAGACCAAAAACAGAACAAATATGCTGCTGGTGTAGAGTGTATGATGGACTGGAAAGGACTCAGGTGTGTTAGATGGCAGGCACCCATGGATTGGGAGGACAATTGAGGGGCTAAATGCTGCCAAGGCTCTCCTTTCACATAAACATATCAGACATATGGTACCTGGAAAAGTCTTCACAAACTTAGAACTCCCTTTCCTTAGAGAGACCCACCAAATTCATAATTGACAGAGTAATGCATTGGGGATACTATGTTATATACATTATAATAATTATATAATATTATTTGGTATTAATGATATATGATATGATATTAATGATATGTTATGTTATGTGCTATGATATGATATGTACAAGTCAGTTTTTCCTTAGGACAGTTCTAGCAAGATGGATGCTGAGCACTTTCGACAGGCAGATCTTCAAACAAATTAGGAGCTTGGTGTCATTGCATGTATGTAAAAATGCAGTGGTTTCATAACCTGAATCCCTGTAAATGACTGTGCCAACAAGATATATATAATTCTTCAGTTTATAATAGCCCAGTTTTGGAAAGTGGATCAAATTTCTAGTTCCCTCACATAATATATTTTCTTGTAATATTGTTATTTTCCCTTAGGAAAGGCAGGTTGGTTTGTTTTCTTCCCAAGTAGACATGAAGAAAAAACAAACAATACAGCTAAAAAGGGTTTAGTTTACTGTTTTTAACATTTTCTTGCCTGGTGAAAAAATAGACTGTAGCTGTCTATAGAGACTAGTGTGATGATAAACTTCTGATTTGCAGGTCTTGAGGAAAATTTGATGAACAAGTACCTGTGGGAGAATATGATGTATTAAAGTTTTAAAATTTGCCTTTCCTGTAATTCAAGTTTCATTTATCTGTTGAGTTGTGCCTTGTATGTTCCTCATTAGGGAAAAAAAAAAGTGCAGAAAAGGTTTACAGTGAAAAAAAATCTCCCACATTTCAGAGGTATTTGTGTGACTATGTTGGGGTGCACTGAAGGTGGCAGGAAAGCAATGATTATGATCAGATATGATCTTCTGCTTCCCTGTGCCTTGTGCACACTTCCTGCAGCTCTGTTTTAATAAGATTCTTTGTTGAGAATTTGAGAGAGCAGACCTA
>VWYO01021576.1:13077-37048 GCA_013400275.1 Rhadina sibilatrix | reverse complement strand
TTTTTTTTTTTTTTTGGTAATTTTATTTCATGCACTTCAGTGTTCTTCCTCTCTGAATTACTGATTTCCCAGTTTCAGATTGGGAAGTGGCTTATAAATACACAATAGTCACAGACAGAGTAATTAAAATCTTTGTAACACATGTTAACGCTTTCCTGAAATTATTATCAATTTGAATTAGTCATCAGACATGACAAAAGAGAATGTTCTTTCTAAGAAAGTCTCAGAAAGGGTAAGACGTTTAAAAATGAAATCAANTAGGGAAAAAAAAAAGTGCAGAAAAGGTTTACAGTGAAAAAAAATCTCCCACATTTCAGAGGTATTTGTGTGACTATGTTGGGGTGCAGTGAAGGTGGCAGGAAAGCAATGATTATGATATGATTATGATCAGATATGATCTTCTGCTTCCCTGTGCCTTGTGCACACTTCCTGCAGCTCTGTTTTAATAAGATTCTTTGTTGAGAATTTGAGAGAGCAGACCTATTTTATTTTCTGCATTACAATCAAGATTAATATGCGCAGGGAAAGAGTATCTAAATAAAAATTGTGGGNCTTGGAACATTCCCCTGAGGTAGGAGCCTCTTTTGAATCTTTTACCCTATCCCTGAAGCATATCCCCCACAAAGCTCCCCAGAAACTGAGCTAGCACAGAATCCCAGCGGGGGAGGCAGGGGGGTAATGCTTCATCAAAGAACATCTGTTTCAAATGAAATCCAAAAACGTCTCAAATACTCTTCTTATAAGCTGCATAGAGCTGCTGAACAGTAGTTGTGTCTCAGCCATCTTTTTTCTCTGAGTTCCCTTTAGCCAATTTTACCCAGCTACTCAGGCTGCTGGAAACAGCTCTCTTACGAGGAAAGGCTGAAGGAGCTGGGCCTGCTCAGCCCTGAGAAGAGATGGGTGGGAGGGAAATTCATCACTGTCTATAAATATTTGAAGGGAGGGTATTGAGAGGATGGGGCCTTTTGCAGGCTCCTCTTGGTGGTGCCAAGCAACAGGGAGAGAGGTAATGGGCAGAAGCTGATGCTCAGGAAGTTCCACCTGAATGTGGGGAAGAGCTTCACTGTGCAGGTGACCGGCCAGATTGCCCAGAGAGGCTGTGAACACTGGAGATTTTTAAAAACCATCTGGACACAATCCTGTGCCATGTGGTCTGGGATGGCCCTGCTTGAGCAGGCAGGTTAGACCAGATGACCCCACTGTGGCCACTCCCAAGCTGACCCATTCTGTGGTTCTGTGATTCAGGGAAGACACAGTGGACTCCACTATGTGAAGCATGAAGGAGCAGACTTTCTCCTGTTCCTGGTTTCTGGCTTAGTGACATGCTCTTCATCGACGCACAATGAACAACCTGCCTGTACACTCAGGGCATCCAGTTTCAGCTCTTATGTGTTGTATAACTCTACTATTTGTATTAGTGAGGCTGAAGCTGGCATTGTCAAGTGTACCACATTGCACATCACAGATGTCCTCACCTTTGCATTTGCTCTTATTTTCTCATTCTGCTTCTTTAGTTTTTCTGCTTTTCACTCCTCATGGTTCATCCTGTGCAATCTCAATTCAGCAGCTCTGTTATACTAGTAGGTGTCTTGGTTATCAGCATGGAAAACCCAAATTATTTTCCTTTGTTTTCCCTAATTTTTAATTTTTTTTTAATTGTTGGTACAGCTAAATGTTAGTTTTCAAAAGCAACCCAAAAGTTAAAATCAAGGAAATGTAATCCTTCTCCTGAGTCACAAAGGTGTGCAAAATGTCACAATGCTATCATGGCCTAGGTGCCATGCTTACTGTCCTAATTTCTTTGCTGATGGAGCCCTGTGCTTCCCCTCTCTGTATACAGTTCTATTTTCTTTCTGAGCTTTATTTCCTTTGATTACTTTTCCACTGCAGTTAAAAATTAGTGGAATGCTATTGCTTGCTGGCATTCACTGATTTCGGTGTGAGTTTTGGTAAGTATCTGCACTGCAATGAATTGAAAATTAAGAGATTTAGGTCAAGAGAGAGTCTAAACTCTTGAGTTCAATCAATTTGTGTTGCTCTTCTGTCTGACCTTTGGCAAATCTCCCTGAACACATTGCATAAAAGAGGAAATGCAGTGAGGATTGCAGAAATTTGCTGTTATATGACTGATAAACCATAGGTTTAATAATAGCAATATATAGTTAAAAATTAAATGTAAAAAAAAAAAAAGGAAAAATATTAGGAAGAGAAGATTATAGCAGGTAAATCTCTGTGTGAGTTAAGTAAAATACAGCAAGATCCTCAATATTTTGCTCTGTGCAAGGGAGTTCCCCAGGTTATAAGGAACTGGTGTAGGATACTACTCAACAGACTTTCATGGTAAAGGTGCAAAACAATCCTGGAGCTGTCTCTGGTGGATAAAAACTATAAAAGCAGCATTAACTCTGATCTCCATCTCCTGCAGAAAATGGAAGAATGAGATCCTAGCTGATGAAAGGGGGGAATTTAATGTGCGTGGGCTTTTCAGGAGATGTTTGTAAACTCAAATTGAAGAAGTATTTTTAAGATAGGGAAAAAGTGAAACTTTTTTAGCAAATCTTACATGATAAACCAGACCTCTAATTTGATTTATGTTTTGCAGGCAGCTTTTTTGGAACCTTTACTCTTTTAAACACATATTTAAATTAATGTTCTTGTCACCAAGATCAACCACATAGTGCTCAAAAACATTATCAAAGCAAAACCTATGAAGCCAGTTACCAAGTCTGTAATGGACTATGTAGTTCCACCTATAATGTTTTTGAGAGAATCAGCTCAGCTAAATGCAAGTCAGATTTAATGTAAGGATGTATTTAATTTTGACCTATTAAATCAGAGTTTCTTCAAGATGAATCTGTGAGGAAAAACAGTACAGGCATAGGTACTCTTGCTTTATCTGCTGATGAAAGACTTTATAAATAATTATTATAAAATTACTATTAAGAATGCATACTGTGGTTGTATGGAAAATGTTTGGAGATATGACAATCACATTGGTAGAAAAGTTGTGTTTACATGAATATAACTTTTGCACCATAAGTTATTCTAGTTTTCATGAAGTACTGCAATGCAAAGAACATTGCTTTATACTTGTGATGAAGAGTTGACCTACTTTTTTAGGCTTACTTTGTGTTATAGTCACATATATTGAAAGAATTCAACTGTAACCTTTTATAATTAAGAATAATGGCTATGCATGAGATCTGAACTGCTTACAGGACTTAAAAATCAATTAATTTCTTACTAGTTGTACTGTACTGATTAAACCTATTCAACAAAACACAAAATAAACATCTGAACTGAGCTTTGTGAAATAAACCCAACCTGAGGTAATAGTTTTAACACCTTTCTGTCTCTGATTTAATTGTGTTTGATCCTATAATGCAAGTTGGAAATGGAGAAAAAGTTTTATTTAATCTTACCTGATAGTGTAATCAGGATAATGAAATATCTAGAGTATTATAATGGTGCCTAACAACATAAACTATACCTAAGTATATTATACTGTTTAAAATGTGTTTATGTATATGTAAATAAAATACAGCACAAGAATGCTAAATTTATGATGTGAAAAAGAATCAAATGTGTAAGGAAGTATAAAAAATGCAATGCTGAGTTAGCACAATCATGCTCATCAGAGTCACCTTACCACACAGTCATTTTGAAGACCAGACCTTACTTGCACATAAAACTGTTTACATTTTCTGCTTTTGCCACACAAAATTATTGCACATGTGTGGAAAGAGATGCTTATGTGTATGGGATTACTCCAATATTCTCCGAGAGTCCAGCCCTGTTCAGAGTGCTGGCTTAATAATAATTAGCGAGACTGCAAGGTCGGGTGTGTCTGGAAACTCAAAAAGGCTTAATAAAATAATGAAAATAGTACAAAACAACAAACAAAGATCAAAGCCGTGCACAGTGTGAGGACAGATCCTACACCTGCTACAGCAGCCCAAAAATGCCACGAGACCCTTTGTTCTGTCCCCTTTTCTACCCACTGGTCAGGGATGGATCTATTGGCAAAGTGCCAGTAGGAAGGGGCACAGGTTGTGACAAACAGTGACAGGGCCAGCAGGTGCTCCTCTCCTGGCACTGAGCCAATTACAAAGAGAGAAACGCAGAACTTTCTGGCTAAACTTCCTAAAATGTCCAAAGGTAAAACTGAAACCCTTTCCTTATACAGAACTGCCCACTCGGGAGTGGGGGGTGCATTACTACATATGTGATCATATGAGGGACACTTAGGGACTCTCCCACATAGATACAGTTTCTCTCCTGGAAACTCCACCTCTGTGCTGCAGAACCTCACTGCTCTAGAGGCAGAAAAACTTGTAGTTTCCAAGCTAAGTGTGTTGCCCATCTTTATACACTCATTTCTTTGTATGCCAAAATAAATTTTTTGTCAGTATCATATCCTGATCTTTCCTTGCATTGATATCCACTTTCAGTTTCATGTCACCAAAAATGTTCTAGGCATATTCCTGTTTTACTGAAAGGCTATGAATCTCTAAGCAAGAATGGCTCTTTTAATGCTTCTGAGAAACTTATGTATCTCTTTTGAGCAGGACATTTTGTCTCTCAGTTGTGTTGTATTCCTTATTTTTGTTAGTCTCTTACTCAGAATACATTTCCTTTACGTACTTCCAACATTTTTAGATTTTTCAAGAGTTTTCTATAGGACATCATGAAATGCTTCACTGAAAATCCTCATGGCAGGTATCTGTCCCACTTTCTTTGCTCAGAAAGATCACTTTTCTCATAATCTGACCTTTTATCTTTCAAGCACGTGTCACAATGCAATGGAAATTGCATGGCCTCAGAATAGGACTGGTTCAGAAATCCCACCCCTTTCTTTTGCAGAGTAGGCAACATATGAACAATAAAGAAATAAACCAGTTTTAATGTAATTCTGACTAAAAAAGTTATAACTATGTACAGCACTTCTTCTGTGGGTTTATGAACATTTAAAACCCCTATGTGCCTACAGACACTTTATAATGCTAAAATTAAATTTAGAGTACAGTTCCAAACATGGACTGTGAACTGCTTCTACATCAGCCCTGATAACACTGCTCCCATGATTTGATCAAGGCTGGATGAGGGTATTGAGGTTTATGGTCTTATTCTCACTGCAAGTTGTTCTGACAGCATAGTGAGGAAATGACTTTAAAAACAGCTGGAGAATCCATTTATTTTTGACTTCAAGAGCTATTGCATTCAATTTGTTGGCTCTGCAACAATACTGCAGTGGTTGCCACTCTAGTAATGGCACACTGTAATGTGCCATTACATTTTGCTCCTTTTTACATTTATGTGCTGAAATGATCCAGTTCATTATTGTATGGCAGTATTGAACTAAACATTTCTGAATTTGCACTGAAACCATTCTCTTAATTTAATCATTTGTAAGCAGGTAGATATATACTTCTGCTAGTAGTGGTCTACTTTTGTAAAGAAAAGACCATATTTAAATGCTTTTCTGGCATGCATCTTAACATGTCATACCTTCAGAAGGATTAATGTCGCTTGTTCAAATAATTAAAACTTTTTTATAATGAATATTTTCCCTTTCTCCCAGTTGGAAAACTTAATATTTGATGTGGAGTTTCAACATTGTGGTTTCAGATGTACTGGTTGTTGTTCTGTTTTTATATAAAAGCTTTATTTGTTGGAATCGAGTTTGGAATGTCCTATGGCAATTTTGAAAAGAGCAATAGGACATTTCTAGCAAAGGTATCTAAGAGTTATTTTATGGAGTTAGGATTTTCCTCCTTGTGATCTGATGTTTAGAAAGGTGGTACACAAATAGTGCAATAACATGGAAGATGAGGGTGTTATCCCATCATGCTAGATACAGCATGTCTCTTGTCCCCATCTTGTTTCATTTACATAGAAAGCAGACATGTAAATATGGAGTGGAGGTGACAAAAATTATCATTTTTCCTCCCCTAAAGGCCAACTGTCCTGTTAGGGCTAAAAGTTTAAGTCTTTGATAGTACATGACATTAATATGTTCTATATAAATGCCTCCATAATTTATCTTATAGCTTTAAGGCGGATTTTATTTCTATATACACCCAAGTACATATACCTAGAACCAAATAAATATTCACATACAGAGGATAGTGTTTTTATGTGTTTGAAACTCTTACTAATATGCTTTTACTCAAATGTGGTCTCACATTTTGTTGGTATTGCTCTTATATTGTGAAACCAATCAGTTTCACTAAATGATTAAAATTTTCTGTCCCTGAAAAATGACTTTTTCAGGAAGATGCTTTGTGGCCTGACTCAAATTTGTAGGCATTAGTGAAATGACTGGAATAACAAGTTACGCAGTTGGACTGCTGTACACAGAATTACAGAATATGAGTTGGAAGTGACCCATCAGGATCATTGAATCCAATTCTGGCTCTGCACAGTATCATCCATGAGTCTCACTACATGTCCAAGAGTATTGTCTGAATGCTTCTTGAAATCAGACAGTTTTGGTGCTCTGACCACTTCCCTGGGGAGCCTATTCCAGAGCCCAACCACCCTGTGGGTGAAGAAATTGCTCTAATATTTGATTTAAACATACCATGGCACAGCTTCAGATGAATCCCTTGGGTCCTGTCACTGCTCACAGAGAGAAGAGATCAGTGCTTGCCCCTCCTCTTCCTCTCATCAGGAAGTGCAGTGAGGTCTCCCCTCAGTCTCCTCAGGCTGAACAGACCAAAGGCCCTCAGCTGCTCCTCACACAGCTTCCCCTCAAGGCCCTTCACCATTCTTGTTACCCTTCCTTGGACACTCTCTAATACCTCAATTTCTTTGCTATCAATGTCCACAATATTCAAGGTGAGGCTGCCCCAGAACAGAGCAGAGCAGGACAATCCCCTCCCTTGCCCAGCTGGGGTGCTGTGCCCGATGCCCCCAGGACACACCTGGCCCTCTTGTCTTGTCCATGTCTCTGTTTTTGAGGTTATCATCCTCATCCTGTAACAGGCTGATGTTGTTTCTAAGCTGCCTTTTGCCACTAATATATTTGAAATTCTCATTTTATCGTCCCCCACAATTCTGGCCAACTTCACCTTCAGGTGAGCTTTGGCCACATGACCTTTTTTCCTATAGTGGCAAGCAGCATCTCTGCCTTACTATTTTGGGCAGTTTAAATCACCCACATCAATGAAATGTAGCATATTAAAAAGTGTAACCTGTAGGATGTTCTGCTGCAGTACTGCAAGAGAAAGTAAAATCCTCCATCAAAATTGTACTCTCAGAAGCTTTCTACAATCTGATTTATAATTTGTTTTAGATTGGTACTACTTATTTGCAACCCATTTCAAATTAGATTTGGGATTGTGTCTGCAGCTGCAAATGTTGTAGAAGAGAGGTCACTGACACTAGAGGATGGAAGTTAGGGTTTTGGTTTTCTAGAAGGGAGCTTCATGATATCCACTCTTCTTTTTGAAAAGCAAGCATAGATCCATTAGGTCACTGATGGACTTAAATTAGGAAAAGGCAATAAGCTGTTCTTAGCACAGTGCATTTCCATATAAAATGAAACTCACTGAACAGGCTTAGATTCTTAGGGGAACATAAAGTCTCCTTTTAATTGGATATACAATGTTGCATTTTTAGCATCTCATTAAAAACATTTTAAAAGCATTGCAATGTTGGCTGTGGGTTTTAAATTATTTTTACTCACATTTCTATATAATAAACCACACCAATTTTATACAGACTCTATAGATCTTTCACATTTCTGTTGCTTTGGACTTGATGATGCTGATGGGTCCCTTCCAACTCAACATATTCTGTAATTAACAGCAAAGTATACCAGGGGCTACATGTTGTACCTAGGTGCCACTTGGTACTGCCTGGAACTGCTACTTTAGAATGAGTACATATATATAAATATACATATTATATACTAGAATATATATGTATATATATTCTAATGATTGGTCAGCTGTTGAAAAACTTCATTTATAGGGAACAGGAAAATGATTGCTTTTTATGAAAATTCTTTTTTGATGTGTTTGTAACTGATTGCATCATATACTGTTAATATTTAATGCTTCTAGCATCTTCTCAGAATTTAGAACTGTAATACAATGTGATCATAAAATTCCTCCCCAAACCCTATCTGATAAGTTAGTTTTCTTATTTCATTATGCCTGCTCCAATAACATCATAAAATCGCCATTAAAAACATATTTTTGACTCCAGGGAAGTAGGCTTAGAGAAACTGCTTAAGGGTCGAATCAGGAATTTTGAATGCTAAGTATTTTTGCAGGATATATATTTGTTATTTGGGTTGAGGAGGTGGAAAATGAGGCTCCTTGCCTTGTGGAGAGCTTGAGAAAGGGAAATGGGTCTTTCTGAATGTTTAGAAGTTTTCCTTTTTTATATCTCTAAATATCTTTTTTTTTTTTTTAACACAAAACACCCTCAGTAGACAACATGCTGTTTTTTTTAATTGTTTTGGCTTTAAAAATCACTTTTAGAAATCCATTTGGAGAGAAAAGGAGCTGTTTCCCATATCTACTAGGGAAGAAACCACAGAAGACCTGCACACAGTCCTATTGTACAGCAGCACTGAAACTTTTCTCACTTGGATTGAAATTCCTCAAGGTTTGATGCTAGTCCTGGAATGAATCCCAGTACTCCATATATGTTTCTTCATTTTGAAGGGTAGGTATGTCTTGCAGATGTTATTTGGTATAATTAAATGAGTAAAGAAAATCTTGTCTCTCATCTAATGCAATAGGATGAATTGATCTCTGACATCCATTTTCCCTGATTACATTAGCAAGACAATTTACTCTAAATTGGCCTATCTTCACAATAAGAAAGAAATCACAACAAAAATGAAATAAATAGGCAAAAATTCAGAGTTTCTACAGAAAACTGTGCGTCTCAAAAGGTAAACAAGGATTTAGTTTGGTTTCAATTCATATTGCAAAGCCTGAAAAAGCTTTCTGAAAACATACTCTATCTTTTCTGGTGGGATTCAAGTGAGTAAATAAAGACCTTTAGCAAAGATCCCACAAACTGATACCTGGAAAACATTCTTGCTGCTCTCTTCCAAAAGTCAGAGCCAAAGGTGACTATTGCTGCTGTAGTCTTCCTCACCTTGGCTTTCTCAGGCCAGGTGAGATAAATCTGACATTTAGTGTCTGCATTGCAAATTCACAGCACTCATCTGAACATATGCCCAAAGTCTTAAAAAAAAGAGTGGTTTGGATGTGTGTTTTACCATATTTAAATAGGTTTCCTGATGATATCGCACATATGGGGGAAAATTACCCACATCCACAATCTTGAAAAAATATCTTGCAAATATATCATCAGAGCTGGGAAATGAGTTTCATGTATTGGGTTATTTTTTAGCTTTTTCTCCTGTTTATTGCTTTTAGTTGCAAATATTTCCTTGGCCAGGTGATTAAGGAGGTTACACCAAGAATCTCATGTAAAGTTTTTTGTTGGCTATCATGTAGTTTAAATTTTTCCTGTGTTTTCCCTGTCAAAGTTCCACAAGTGGCTGCAATTTTAATGAAGTGACATCTAAAATTTTGTCTTATTTTCACATTAATTCCTTATTAATATCCATCACTTCAGCTGCATGCCTGAAGATAAATAAAAGAATAGATAGAAGAATAAATAAATTGCTTTAATTTTGCATCTCATTCATTCAAACCCTACAGCTTAATGTCAAAATATCAGAAAACAATGTACTTTTGTTGGTGAAAATTTGAGGAAAATTAAGGAATATGCTTTCAGAAAAAGAGGATTTCTTTTTTTATATTTAGAGGTATTGAGTAACACGTATATGTCTTACTGAGATGAGGAGTTAGTCTACAGGTCATCTATCTCCTTCAACAGCATTGTTATTGGCAGGCTAGTGAAGAAGGTTCCTTATTGTTTTCACTCTGTTTCTGTGAATATTTACTCTTTGAAAGGTGTCACTGCCTCCATTTCAGTGGCCGAGGCTGCCCTGTGACTCTGAACCCCTTTGGTTCGATTCTGTGATTAATTCTATTATTCTGTTATTCTGTGAACTCTAAAGTGAAGGTTCTTTTCATATGTTCATTTTTCCAGAATGGAAAAAGCAGGTCTGTGGCTTGGGAGCACTTATGCTGTGGCTAAATAAGAGCATTATTTTTGTACCTAGTGGAAAGTTAAATATCAAAACAACACTGTGTTGAATTTCCTGCTTCCTGAAGAAGACTTCATACTGCAATACATCAACATCTACCTACAGCAGGCATTTTGGTAATCCAGTCTTGCCATGCAGCAACAATTTTAGTAAGGAGGGCATAATTATTCCAGTTATCCCAGTCCACATACCTGCCTTCTTTCTTACCCTTTCCCAACCACCATGAAGCAGAAAAGGTAAGACTGAATAAAATGCTGATGGGAAAAATTCAATTATATTAACTGTTTCTTAGAATTATGAGACATTTCAAATTTAGGATTGCTATTCTAACACAAATAATTTTATATACATGGATTTTAAATAATTTTGAGCAAATAACTCAAATACTTTCTCTTTCAGCTTGTAGTATATGTTATATTAAATTTGACTCCAGATTTATAGCCGTGGTAATGACTTTGGAGGATTTCTTCATCCTTGTCACTACTATAAGGCAATTTCACACTTCCTTGACTCTTTAAAGGTGTAATACTGGGAAGTGTTAATTGACCAAATCCTCAATAACAGGGAGAGAAATAAGGGAAGATGAAGTATAATTCTGTTTATGAGTTTGGCTTGGAAATTACACATTACAAAACAGATATTCAGAGGCAGCAAAACTTAAGCTCTTTTCTATTACAATAAACTACTTTAAGCTCTCAAATGGACTGGCTGGATTAAATAATATATATGCCAGCTTTCTGTTAAATATTACACATATAGCAGGAAAGCTGGTTGGGTTAGACACTGACCTTAGTTTGAAGATACACCTTTCTTCTCTTATCCAGTTGCTCAGACAAGAAAAGACAGGCATGGCTGTGAATACAGAACAGAAGATATTTTCAGGTGTTGGGAAACTGCTACAGTTACCTCACCTGTAAAAGTCCCAGGCCTTTCCTGGATTTGCCAAACACTCTCATCCATCTCTGCTCCTGATGCTGGCAGATGTCAGAAGGTTCCCTTCTCCTTCACAGACAGATGAAGTGAAACTTTTCCAATGAAGTCTGCAATGGATCTCAGAGGACAAGGGAATGGGTCAGCAAAACAGATCCCTTGTTTAGGTAGACAGGTTGTGGCTGTTCCTGTGGAATCTGACAGGTCTCTTTCTCATGGGTAATGCAAAAAAGCAAAATGATTATTTTCCACTCTGTTTAAAAGTAAACATTAGTTCCAGTTCTTGTCTTTTTCACCATAATCTTCATCTTCCTCACTTGAGAACAAACAGATCAGCCAGCCAAAATCAACCTCCAATTCTTCTCTTAAAACATGTGTTTGAATACTACTTCCTTCTGATTCTTGCTGAAGCTACACAATCAGCAAATATCTGTATGAGTGGCCTTAGTAACAACTGTACTTACAGAAAACTTGTCATTCTTATACTATTTTGTTGGTCACCCACAGTGTGTTTCTTTTTAAAAATGTCTAAAACTACCTTGGCTTTGGAGATAAAAGACTTACCACAGAGCTAACTCTGACTAAAATTTGCATTTTACCTTTGGCTTCTGAGCTGACAGTGATTTGCATTCTTCCCTGCCCTCCCTCTCTCAAGTGTAAAGTAATACTTCAAAACTTAAAAATGTGTCTTTGATAACTTTAAATTACTCTTAATACCACCTCCTCTTGTCATAACAAAGCAGGCTTATACTCCAAGGGGGACTGCGTGGTAGTTTTGACTAGATCAGTGGAATTATCATGGATTATTTTTAACTTTGGTTCCAGCTCTTTGATTTTTGTTCTGACTGCCTGATTAAATTCGTGGGAGAATTGAAAGCAAACCCTGGCTAAAGCAGTGGGGTTTAAGGTAACAGCAGCCAAGGAAGCTGACAAAACTCTTTTGCAGACCCTGTTAAAGACATAAAGGTCTCAGTCCAAGCATGTTGTGACCCAGTTCAAGTATTTGTAAAAATAACCAGGTGAGACCTGAAGGTAGGTATCATTTATTACGACTGGCTTGAAAAGCTGTTAATTTTTTTTATTTAATTGGAGGTAGGGGAGCAGAGTTAAGCTTAAAATCAGTTATAAATTTCATGCCTTTCTTGCTGATTTGTTCTTCTTACAAAAATAGCTTTGAACTTATGTGCTCTTTGGCACTTTTTTATGTCCACTGGAAGAGTGGGAGATGCACAAGGTGAAAGAGTGTAAGAAATTAGAAGAAGAGGAAATAATAACCAGAAGAAAAAGAAATAAAATCAGAGTAAACTGGATAATGAACAGGAAGAGATAATACTGAGAAGGGAATACATGTTGAGGTAGTACAGATTCTTTTATCACCACATTTTAGACTGTATATGAAACTCATTTCCTGGATAAGCAGATGTAATTGGGGGAAGAAAACCAATCAGATCAGATTCAAAGTTTACTACAAAAATGATACTTTAATGTGATAAAGTAATCCTTCTTTGTTCAATCTTTTACATCTCAATTGTTTATTTTAAAACACAAGGACTTGTAAAGATAATGATAGTATCTGATTTTTTTTCTATCTTTGCTACTGTGCCACTGTCAGCCTATTGTGCCTCCCACTGCATCATGAGCAGACTTTTCATTACAAATCTCTAGCAAATCAAAGGGAACAGGCCTGTGTTTCCTTCCTGGGGAGTCCTGGACTAGTGAAGTATTAAAATTGACTGTGTCTCTTCCTTTGACTGTGATATAAACATTAAAATAAATGCAATGAATGAGAAAAAGAATTATTAGAAAAAGGATCAGAAGAAGAAAAAGGAGAAACGTTGAACCTGCTAGGGTCAAAACCCTATACTGCCCTTCAGGGTTGGGTTAAAAAGAAAACGCATCCATGTGTCTCTGCTCATTTAAAACAGTCCATCTGAAACTTCAATATAATCAGGCAAATAAAATTGTTTATGGTTAGTTATTCTGTTTTTATTGCCTTCTCTGTGTGGATATTAGCAAGAGGAAAACATTTCTGAGTTTGTTTAATATAATTACTTGAAGGAACAAGGTTTCAGGGTCTAAAGAGTGGAAGACTCACACAAGTAATTTTACTCTCAAAATTACTTTTGGGTTACAGTCTGTTTCTAATACAAAAAAACCAAAAGTGGTTTTCCTTAATATTCTTGATCAGCCTAATGTGAATGTGAATAGCTTTTTTAAAAAGGATGGCTATCAGATTCAAATCTATCTGTGCCTATCATCTTGCACAGATGTCAGTGCTTTTAGCATCTCTTTAATTTAGTCTGTCTTCTATTATGTCAACGTGTCATCCCTCCCTTCCAAACAAGAGTAATATAGTGTTAACTAGTAGTACACAAAAAGATTTTTTGATTAATAAATAAGTGCATAAAACCTCAACCTTGCATAGGTAGATTATGTACTAACAGTGCATTAGTGCATAATCATAATTGTCTTTGACACCGCAATGAGAGTGAACATTTAAAATTGTCAGTCAGGAACATCCCTCTGTTTCTGGATAGAATAAAATTCAAAATAAACAACATATTTTAATGTTAGCATCCATCAACATGGATAATTTTTTAAAAACAGAATATTTTAAGTCTTGTATTAATACAGGCAGCTACCCAATTTCTGAAAAACCTTTTGGAGATCTGTACAACCATCACCAGCTCTATGATCTGCAGTCTAAGGACAGACTGGACTAAGACAGACTAAGACGAAGATAGACAGGACTCAGCAACCAGACAAACAAGTCTGTTGACTCATTGCATTTTAGGTTTTGTAAATGGGCTCACAGCCCTCACATGGAGCAGATTTAGTACTTATGTTTTCTTTGGGGCAACTACTTAAATTAGTTATTCCTAAAACTTTAATAACATAATAACACCAAGTTGCAAAAATAGAAATAAAGCTCTACAGTCAATGTAGAAAGAATAAAAATAAAACTCTACAGTCGATCAGGGGAAAGTGAATGAGTGACAGAGTGAGAAAAAGAAAATAATAGATGGCATTTTCTAGCTGACTAGGACAGGTCAGTAAGGAAATAATTGCTTGTAGGATTTCTTTTAGTGGCAAGGGCAGAAGACATGTCATATGTGAACTGTAAATATACTGATAAGATTGGAAAAATTGCATATATATATCATTATGTAAAGTACTTTCCACTTATTCTGACAAAATCAAAAGCCAACATGTGCTGTATAGCTAGTAGGAGAGTATCAGGCATTCAAGGATATGATTTGTGCTGAGTTGATACAGACTCCAAGTAAAGGTCAGATGAGTCCTGACCTATAAATATGTGTTTCTTAATTTGCTAAATGAGTTATTTTCTTCCAGGCATAGACAGCTTTCTTCTTGCATTTTCCCAGTGTTATCTTCTTCATCCATGGAAATCAATGTAATTTAATGGCTGAAACTATATTTGGGATCTTAGAGTGGAATGAAGATGCCTTTATTAAGATTTCATCAGATGGGACTCAAAAAAAATGTAATTTACAGAACTGTTGGTTCCCAGAATGGCTGGGAGAGGGAGGCACCTCTGGAGATTGTCTAGTTCAACAAGCCAGTGAGAGAAGGTTGCCTGGGGACATGTTTGGTTGGATTCTGAGTATGTCCAAGGATGTTGAGTCTGCAGCCTCCCTGGACAACCTGTGGCAGTGTCTCTTCATGCCCCCACTAAGAATTCCTTCTTACTCTTACCTGGCATTTCTCATGTTTCAGTTAGTGCCTTTAGCCCCTTGTCCTGTTGCTGGGCACCACAGAGAAGTGTCTGGCTTCTGCCTTCCTTACTTATCCCATCAGAGTTTTACACACATGGATAAGATTCCCCTCAGCCTTCTCTTACCCAGACTGACCAACCCCAGTACTCTCATCCTCTTCTCATATAACAGTAGCAGATCCTTAATCATCTTCATGAGCCTGCACTGGATGTGCTCTAGTATTCCCATCACCCTCTCTCATACTCATGAGTCCAGAGCTCACCTAGCATTCACAGATTTGCAGAATCAACTAAGTTGGAAAACACCTTTGAGATCATAGGGTCCAACCTATTCCAGATGTGTCTCACCAGTGCTGAGCAGAGGGGAAGTTCTGACCACCTGGCTTCACCTGCTGATGCAAAGTACCATTGCCCTTCTTTGCCACATGGGCACTTTGCTGGCTATGTCAAACCAGGATCTTTTAAGACATTTTCTGTCAAAATCCTCTTCAGCTAATTGGCCCCTATGTGCCTGGTTTGTTTCTTCCTGGGGATAGGGCTGACATTTCCCTTTGTTGAGCTTCATAAAGTTCATGTGCTGTCACATTTCTTCAGCCTCTTGAGGTCCCTCTACTCAGCTGTGCACCCATTTGGTACATCAGCCACTCCTCCCTTTTTCGTATCATCAGTCCATCTCACTTTTCTCTTAGCCAGACTCTACTCCATCAGCTTTTCTGTGGGGATGACATGGGAAACTATCAAAAGCCTTGTCAAAGTAAAGGAAAACAGCATCCACTGCTCTCTCTTAACCCACCAATCATCCAATTGCAGAAGGCTATCAAGTTGGTTAAGCATGATTTTCCCTTGAGTTCATGCTGATTGCTAAAAATCACACTACTGTCTTTCACGTATTTGAAAAGGCTTTTGGAAGATTTTCTCCATCAATTTCTTAGGGACTGAGGTGTGGTTGTCCAGTCTGTGGTCCTCCTGGAATTTCTTCGATATTTTTCAGAATAGAAGTGTCATTTACTTTCTTTCAGTCCTCACAAAACTCCCCCAATGAACATGGTATTTCAAAGATAATGAGAATGACCTTGTAGAGACATTGCCAGCTCCCTCCAAACTTTTGAGTCCATCCCACTAGCTCCCATGGAGTTTTGTCTGTCTATTCTCTTTAAATGTTTCCTTAGCTGACCCTGCTCTGGTGAGAAGTGGTTTTTACCTTTGGTCTCAGGGGCCTGGGCCTGCTGAAAGCCAAAGGCAGAGAAGGTATTCAATACTCTGGTCTTTGCTGTGTCTTTTGTCTCCTGACCCATTCAACAGCAGGTGCACAATTTCCCTGACATATCTTTTGCTGCTGATTTATCTCCTGGAGTTCTGCTTGTTGCTTTTCACCACCCTCATGAGATTCAACTCCACTTAGACTTGTCCTTCTTAACCATGTCCCTGAATCCTCAGACTGCCTCTCTGAGTTTTCTGGGTCACCTGTCCCAGCTTTTGCATCTTGCCCACTTGATATTTATATTTGAGATTTTCTGGGAGTTCCTTATTCATCCATGCAGGGCTCCTGCCACCCTTGCTTGAATTCCTGCTCACGGAGATGGATCCTCCTTAGGAAGTGACACATTTCAGTGGCAATTTCTTAGTTCAACATACCTACATACATTCCACTTTTGTGGCTCAAGCCTTAGACATATTGAGCCTACTTTAATCATGACCTTAATTTTACTAGTGCATTGTTCCATCCCTAATTAGCTAAATAAAATTGCAATACTTCAGCTTGGTAATTAGCCTTAAATGAATATTTGCTTGCTCACCAATTTTAATAAAATCAATGAGGGATATGCAGATTTGGGTTGCTCTAACAAATTAAAATATGGTCTAAGAACTATGAGGGCATGGCTAGTGTCAAAAATATAATTTTTAAACAACTCAGTTTATCTTTCAAATGAATATTTAAATCTTTTTAGGCTATTATTCTTAGAGCAGGCTATATGGGTTAAGATCTCCCCTGACTTCACTGAGAAGGAGCAGTAATGGCTCAGGCCACAGCTGTGGACAGAAGCTGATCTTTGAGATAGCTGAGCACCTTGGTTTCTGTTCTTTCTGAACACTACAGAATCACCTCTGCTTCTATATGGCACTCATGCCACTCTTGTGGGACTTACCACAAGAACACTGTGGTTGGAACCTTTCTCTTTCACCGTGCAACTGAAATTATTTTTAAAGCTATGGATGAGAAAACTATGGAATATACATGTTTGTACTGGTCAGACTAAGTTTGTCAGACACTCTTCTTTTGAACTAGTTTTTTGTCTTCTAGTACATCATACAGCAATAAAATACTTGTTTGGGATTGGGAGATGTAGTGGAGAACTCTTGGCCTGGAGTGTGTGGCCATACTCCACAGTATACTGCTTAACATGAAAGCTTGTGCCTGTATCTGAATAGCCTATGCTCACAGTGACTGCTGTTCACAGAGTGCTACTCTGGGATTTTCACAAGGATTTAGAAATCCCAGAACACGTGCACTGTAGAATCCTATGATCCAAGATGAACTTGAAACAATACATGCATGGAATACTTTTGGAAACCCTTGCCCACACGCTATGGTGCACTCAACTGGGAGATGTTATCTACATGTTTTTTTTTTTTTCAAAATGTCAAAAGATAATTAAATACCTCAGTCCTGATTTGATCAAGTATCAAACACTCAAAATCTATTATATGAGCAGAAAAATGGAAAAAAAAAAATCAAGGTAACTAATCACCCTAATTCAAAGCCTCTCCTACTACTCCTTACATGAAGTAGTAAAATACCTAAACAATCTCAGCTCAGGATAAGATACTAATCTGGCATAAAGCCTGGGTTCTGTACTCTGACATTTTGCTTTGTAGCTAAATGCAGATATTGATAAAGCACAATTTTAATGAATACAGCTTTGGTTGTTGAATATAGAAACAAAATTTCGGTAAAAAGTACCAAAAATTTTAATCATAAATGAGTTATTACAAGCTGTTTGAGCAGCTGCATTAAATGTCTCTGAAAGCCAATTTCCAGAACTGAAATGATGGATGACATTTAGTTTACATAGTGGGTAATATAAAAAATAAAATAATTTTGAAATATAATTGGTAATAAAGAGAATAAATAGTGTCTTATAAATATGCTAACAAGCCATTTTAGTGATATTTAGTATAGACATACTTAAAAGCAGTTAATAATCTCATCTTCACATTTAATGATGTTACTGTTTAATGGTGTTTCACTGCTTGATCCTTGAAATTATGTCTTTAAATAATGTTACCAACTGTAATCACTACTGTGCTATCAATTCATATTTGAAACTGCCTGTGATGGCAAGAAAAAGACACACATAGCATGCTTGTGTAGTAAGCATCTCTATTGCTGTGAATTTACTATGTGAGAGAGAGTTTTTGTATATAGATGATTTCAGTGTTGGTGTTCAGCTTAGTAACTTGATAGCTTTCAGCAGGGGATTTAAAAAATTTCTTAGAATGATTAAAATCAAGGCTAATCATATAATTTAAGAACTTTCTGAGAGGACTGTCAAAGGAAAAAATTCATATAATCAGTTATCTTGCTGAAAAGCCCTTCAACCTGTGAAACTTTACAGTGAATAAGAATAAACCAAACCATTGGCTAATCCATGTAATTATCCATCATGTGTGTGGATTAATTTTTCTTGAGATAACAACTAAAGAAAAACAAGATTTTTTTTAGAAAATACCTTTTTTCCCCCAAAGCTTTGTAACAATTTAATATCACTAGAGAAAACATTGCCGAGTATCTCTGTGCTGTGAACAAAATGTCCTTAAAATAAGCTTTGCACTCATGTCCTTTTTTTTTTTTTTTTCATATTAATGCAGCAGTAAAAGAGATGCAGGTAATGCTAGGGATCTCCTTGCCTTGATGTCTCTTCAGTTTAGTCATTCAGGCAATGGCTTCTGCATCTTTGTCAGTCAAAAGGCACCAGATAAAGTCAAAAGAGTTTAAGCAGCAGACCTTTCCTGCCTGGATTACTCTGAAGAGGACAAAGATAGTGTCAGATTTGTAACTCTGTAGACCCTTGCAATGGGAATAGACCAGGAGTAAGTCAGGGAGTCCTGGAGGAGGGGCTTTTCTTCTTTTCCATCATGACTAATGAGTCCAGAAATGAGAAGTTCAGTGGCGTGGATCTGCTCCACAGAAATCCACCCTGGAAAAATCCTAGCACAGGGACCCATCCTTTACCACTTGCACTTGATGTGCAGGCTAGGCAAGAAAAAGTGTATTAAAGATGTGGAAAAGAGATAGTCCTGTCACCTTGCTGCAGTGGTGCCAAATAGTCCAAGCAGGAAAGTCAAGTAGTTTTCACATTGGCCTATTTTCCCTGCACTACTTCTGCTCTCTGTCTCTTTCAGAATCCACTAGTGCTGAAGGTCAGAAATTCCTATAACAGAAACCATCAGTATTTTTATGCTATAGGTAAATAGGTAAGTTTTCCTATGTCCTGGAAATAGACATCTTTAAGATTTTGTTTTGTCTGCTTTTATTGATGGTTGCCCAAAGAAGCTGTGGATGTCTCATTGTTGGCAGTGTTCAAGGCCAGGTTGGATGGGATGCTGAGCAACCTGATTTGGTGGAAGGTTTCCTGCCCATGATAGGGGACACTGGAAGTAGATGATCTTTCAAGTCTTTTCCATTCCAAAGTATTCTATGACTTGTGGGCATAATTTCTAGTGCTTTTAATTGCTTTCCTAGCATAAATTTTCTCTCTATGTCCTTATATATGTCACACAGCTCTTTGTAGAAAAAGAAAGAGGTTGTACAAATATGATGGTGAAATTATTACAATTAATGCAAGATCATGTGACTGTCCCACAAATATTTGCAGTAGTAGAAAGAGAACTTGAGAAGATTGACTTAAAAAAGCAACAAACCAAGGCCATAACTTTGTGTGCCTGTCTACATTAATTTCTCATTTTCTTTTGCATCTGGAACCTTTGCACTTTATTCACCTCTTGACACTAATTTTCACATGCTGTGATTTTACCAGCAAAGCCATTATTGACTCTGTATTTTGTTGCAAGTGCCCTTAAGTTTTCTCCCCACCCAAATTTTAAATAGTGGACTTTTATATTGCTCCCTAACCCCTCCCATGCCAGTGCATTTTCAGACCTCTGAAGACAAATGTTGGGTTTATCAGTCTCTGTGCCATGATTTCTGATTTTCATTCTGTTTTATCTTAATTTTGAATTAGAAGCTTTTTTTGGAGTGATAGGGGTCATGTCTTGTCTAGGCATTAAGGAAAATAAGTTTCTGGTCCATGTTTGGGTTCATGAAAGGTCCAAAAAATAGTACAGAAACATTCTAGAGAGTAAATTGCATATATTGGTGTACAAATGAAATTTTGCAACACAGAAGAAAAATTTCTTAAATCTAATCCATGACAATGTCAACACATAAAGTTTTTGGTATTTTAAAAATATATTTTTGTAACTAGAAAAATAATGCCTTGGTCTTACACCTGGAAAAGTAGATTCTAAACTATCAGAAAGCTTACAATGTGAAACTGCAGTTTATTGATTATAAGAATTCTTTTATCTTAAATCCCAAGATTTTCCTTGGGGTTATATTGAAATGTTATTTGCAAGGAGCAGAGGATGGCACTGTTGGACTGCAATTATGAGGTGATACAGACTGCATATCTTGAATTACAACATTGCACTACATTGCAGAAATTCTATCAGATGTCTTACAAGTAGCGATAGCAGGAAAAAGATTTACACTGGTTTTTGATCATCAACATTGTGCTTGAACTGTAGCAGTGAAATAGGAAAAATTATTCTTTTTCAAATGGGATGTGGCTGTAAAGTAGAATAATGGAGAAAAAGTGGGTGAATTAAACCAAAAACATTAAATCACATATTTTGGGAAATAAATTATTAGTATAACTTTGAAGGGCCTTTCTGGCACGGTGTCCTCAGCTGTGAAGTGCCTGAGGTACTGAGTATTTGCAAATACTTTTACTCTCTGAAGCAGGCACCATGGTATCCACTGGCTCTTCAGAGGAAATAACCCACAGAGATTGTAATTCACATAGGAACAGACCTGCAAACAGGTAAACCACTTTAAAAAAAAAAAAAAAAAATTTCCTTCTCAGATATGTCTCTCCATTCCGTATTGGTATAGGATACTGTTAGCCTGTCTCTCCTGATTTCACAGGAAGATTTTTGTCTTAAAAAGCTATTCAATATAATAAGGGGAGAAGAATCACATTCCAGGAACGTTAATACGATTATTTAAAAATTGTCCAATCATATAATTCAGTTTTGTTTTTCAAAGAGGTCATTAGCTATGCAAGCCTCTGAATTTTGCTGTCCCTGTGTTACTGATAAAACCAGCATTCACTTTATTCATTTCTCTGTCATTCTAGCTAAGCTTATAAAACAATCCCACAATTGCACCTTTTGGTTAAAGAAATGAAGTTTCACCTCCAATCTGACTGCTGTAGTGTGCTCATTTGGTCTAGAAAATTTTGGGAGACCATTGTGAGAGTGGTGAGGACTTTTGTTGGATACACACAAGCCACGTTGCAGTTCAACACAGTTTTTTTCTAGGATTGCTTATGCTGCCAAGTACATTGAGACAAACTTGAAGGAACATACTAGACTGCTAGTATTATTTGCCGGTTATTACCTCTTAAAAAGAAGATTTGTGAAAAATAAAATTAAAATAGAAGTAGAATTTATTTGAGACCGTGAATTTAGTGCTGAGAGTTTGGCACGATCATTTTACTGCGACTGGATTGGCATTCAAAACCCAAACCATTCCAAACTGCTCCTATAATTTTGCATTATAGCTACAGACCCTAATGAAATTCCTTATTTTCTTGAGAGTTTTATGAATTCAAATGTACTTCTCAATAAATCTCAGCTCAGTTTCATTGCAGTGAGACCTCAAAACAAGTGATTTTTTTTTTTTGTGTTTACTGTTTTTATAGGAAGTCATATTACAGAGTTTTGCAAATACACATTTTCTCTGTGTTAATAATGTGTAATGGTTACCTTATGTATTTTCCTGTTATGGCAAAGCTCCTTTTTTCCTTTTTTTATTTTTTTTTAAATTCAGTTCAGTCATGGGAAGGAATGAAGAGAAATTTTACATTCTGAATACCATATTTTTTCAAAGTACTTGTCTCAGTCATTCCCAGTTTTATTGACTCCTGGTGAACAATGAATGCTGTGGTTTGCACCAAATGTTATTTTGTCAGCAGTTGTGATTTTTTTTTTTCTTTGTCTAGTGATTGGAGCAAATTATTATGTTTTTTTTTTACTGGGAATAACTCCTATAACAAGCATTTAGTTTTCAGGAATCCTCTTTAAATTATTTTTGGCAAGTGTAATTTAATGCTCAAAAATGAATTTAAATTGGTCTAAATTCTTTATAGTCACATGGTTTATGGCCTGAAGGTATCTCAAGGCCACCCTGTGACTCTTTGTACCAATTTTATGTTATCATTACTCTGGTGACATTTCTGGTTTCTCATGGTATTCACTTTTCTAAAATACAGCATAAAACCAGTCAAACCAAGAGTGATCAAACGTAAAAACAAAAATACCAACAAACATAAAACTATTGACAAAAATGCAATATAATGAGTGGCTGTACCACAGCAGTAAGAATCCTCAGATTTTTCTATGTGCAATGTCAATGTGTAGACTTTCTAAACCTGTCATCTTCCCAGAAAAATCCTAGCAGAGAAAATCAACATGACAAAAATAGTTTCTAGGATTATGGCATCTGCAAATTGCTGCCCACAGAAGGATGTGGCAGAAGATAAGTAGTTTGATAGAGAAGTAGAAAAATTCTTGGGCTATTTATCCATAAATGGATCAAAAACATCTAAGCAGGGATGTACCTTTAGCATCCCTGATATAAGAGTTGCTGAGGAGAAGGGATCCCGTGAACTGGCCAAGCTTGAGGGATTGCTTTAACCAGAATCTTCTCTACCTCTGCCCTAGGCTGAAACTTAGGCATTCATGGATATTTCTCAGACCTAATAGTGCATTTATTATATTCTCAAAGATTAATATGGGGGCAAACTTGGGTTTTCATACATTGCATGTGTTGGTTTTAACATTCAGAGTTTGTGAAGCCTTGAAATAATGTGGCAAGCCTATTCAAGACTGCTCTCAAATCTTTCTTTAAGAGTATTCAACATCCTGTTAAATGAACCTTCTAAATTAAAACGAATCAGACATTTTTGTTTGAAAATGAAGTTTTTCTTTGGTTTAAATTTTAAATTGAGTGACAAGAAACATTTTTCTCAATAAATAGCAGACACACTAGGACAACTTTGTGCAGTAGCTTATTCATTTGTAGGTCCTAATGCTGCTTCTTCGGGTTAAATGTGTGAGTACAACTTTTATTTACTATTTTAAAAGACTATCAGGAAAATTCCCTCTAATTCAGACTGGTTTTAATAGCTTCAGAATCATTTCAGTCATTACTCCTTTAGATTGCTAATTTTAAGAGCAGAAGTGTTATGTCAGAAATGCAAAATTAGATGTTCTTCTTGAAATAATATCCTTCAGTCAACACATTTTTAGACAATAAAAAAAAGAAACTTCTGTGAGGTATAAGAGGCTGCAATTTTTGGAGTTTTTAAATTAGTGGGATTCATTCACATATTGAATTTTAAATTTTAAAGCACAGAAAGTCAGAAATGAAATGCCAGAATGAAATATTCAGGATAAAATCCCAATTTTACTCAGGTCAGTGAAAAAGATTTTATTACTTTCTCTGAGGCTCTCCCACTGAAAGCACTCTCTGTACAATATGCATGCTTGCTTTACCATAAATATATATTGTGTATGTATATCACATATGAGGCACAGCTGACAAATGAAAACTTAAGAAAAAAAAATCCTAAAAATTAAATTCAAAAAATTGAAACATCTCTAATTGAAACATTTTAGAACCCTTTTGTTTAGAACCCTTTATTCCCTGATCTTTCTGAAAAAACAGGGACAAAATGTGAGCAATGCCACATGAGTGATGCTGAGCTTTCCACATGCACAGAGAGAGCAGTGACAGTCCAGTTTTCCTTATGACTAGACATAATCACAAATACTAAAATACAGCAGTTGAGAGTCTTGTCAAGGGGTTTCCCCCC
>VWYO01021576.1:0-11585 GCA_013400275.1 Rhadina sibilatrix | reverse complement strand
TTTTTTTTTTTTTAAGTCTGGCAGCTCTTTTAATCTTATCATTTTATGTAGTGATGAGAACGAGGCATAAAAGACTGTCCTGGCAGCTAGATATTTCTCCCAATTAGGAATTTCTCAGAAACAACATTTTTATGAATTATGTCTCATATCTCCCTACAAAGACATATTTTCAGTGCATTTTTTAAACAAAACTACTTTTCCTAGTGTTCTTCTGGGTCTTTCCTCATTACAATAAGACAGTAATTTACTGGACAAACAATAGGTAGTACTTGTTTGAAATGCTGGTCATCAGAATTTTCTGTCTGTGCAGACACTTCACTGCAGCTTTAATAAAACACCTTGTTACAGCAGTATTAAATCTGTATTCTGTTGGCATGACTTTGCATTCTCTGCCAAGGGCACTTCATCTCATTTGTATGAAGATAAAGTAGGTAGGCAATTCTGCTTTCACCAACTTGCCTTTGATCTGCTGGCAAGAATATGGAGTTTATACACACAGAATCTCAGTTTAATGACTGGCTGAGCAGGACAGATTTTTACAGCTTTGGATAACAATGTATTTTCTACTATACTGAGTCTGTCTTCATGCCTTTTACTTGAGATACAAAATATACACCTAATTTTCCCTTTAAATCTTGTGTTTGCAGACAAGAGATTGTTCCTTTGTGAGCTGTCCAACTTTCTGTTCCAACTTCAATATATTAGATGCACATGGTTGAATACCTTTAAACCCTGTTCGCACTGGATAAACTGGTGAAAGCTGGAACTATTTTTCTCTAAAAATGGAAATTTTTCCTATATAAAGAATGCCGAATATTTCCAATCCCCTAATAAGATTTTTTTGCCATCTAAGATTTTATTAACTTACCAAAACATTCTGTTGGATTGTTCTTAATAAGCTAGGCATATAACAAATAGAATAAAAAAAATAATTTAGACATCTTTTATGAACCCCACTAATTAAATACTTCCAAACTGTTCTTGGCATCATAACTAGCCTGAACTATATCATATCAGGCATTGCCTTTTCCCCCTCTTGTATTATTATTATTTTTATGCTCAACTGTGGTAGTTAACATTTCTTTCTTACCATACTCATCTAAATTTTATCTGAGAATTATTAAAAGTAATATAATATTATCTGTTTAGGCCAGAAGTTTCCCAAAAAATCACTGCATATTTAGTTTTAACAGTTAAAAGCAGTTCTTAGAGGGCTTCAGGTGTTGTATCTCAGCATTTCATAATTTTTTGGTGTATTTTATGAGTTACACTCTCACATATTTTTCTCTATATGTATTTTAAAGTTATGTAGATATAAGTAGTGTGTAGGGTAGGTATACACCATATACTTGTAACTACTGATGGAAGGCCTTTCAGCACAATATGTAGATAAAGCAGCTGAAAAGCAGCACATCAGTTCCTAATGCCTGTCACCAGTATGATTGACACCTGAGACAAGTTCCTGGCTGAAGGTACTGGAGAGGAGGCTAAATGTTTGGCTGCACATCCCAAACCCAATGCACATCTGTGGGACAACAAACAAACTTAAATGTTGGTCATGATAGATATCGAATAAAAAAAGCTCAGCTTCAGAGTCCAAAAGACATAAGTTATAGAGGAAGTAATAGGAAGGAAATAGTGAAAACCAATCAAGTCTTTGCTTCCTAGAGAGTTATTTAATCCTTCAGCTTTCCCATACAACTATTAGTCTTGGTCAGCTGTGGGTGTGCAAGCCCATCACAGGTGGATTTTTGGTGGGCAGGTTCATGTGAAATACTGTTCTTATGTAAATGGTTCAGTAGAGTTGAATGAGTTAAAGGGAGCTGTATCAGCTGGTCCATTGGCTCTGCTGTCTTCTAAAATGTGAAACTCCTCTCCCGATCCGAGAGGAGACATGAACCAGAACTAGGGTAATTCAGGAAAGGTAAGTCCATATGTGGACTGCAAAAAGGTTTCCTGGCGTGAGGATAGGGTCACATCAGGTGTTGTGCAATACCCATGTAACCCTCAGTGCTGGTGACACTTTAACACACTCCACCACCCGCTCAGAGGGCTGCTCAACCAAGCAGAAATGAGACAGGTGGACAGGAAGCCTGAGGGACTTATATCTCAGACATAATAAATCTATTTTTGATATGTAACTAGGTGAGAGTTGGGCTGTGGTTAACTCTAATATGTTCCCAAACTCGGAAATATTACCTAGAAACAGATATGATCAAGCAAATATGTCTGATAAAATCAAGACTTTGAAAGAGTTAAGCAGTGAGGATTTAATGGTGTATAGTGATTTGGAAACTAATGTTATCTGGAGCAAGAAGCTGGCTGAATGCCTTGAGAGGATCAGTAGTCAGCCAGGGAAAAGCAGGTTACCCATGAAAAAAAAAATAAACTGCCTGAATTTTAAAAGTGAGATTACTGTGGTTGCATAAATATGTGCAGTTCATTTCATAACTATTTGTTGAAATGGTATGATAAGAAATGAAGAAATTTGGTGTGACCTAAAACCTGCATTGCTTTAGTAACAGTCAGTGTTGTGAGGAATCCTCTGTGAAATTTCTTGTATTTTAGGAGGGGGTTATAGCCTGCAGAGAGATTAGGGAGAAAAGGATGAGATACCCATGGGTGCTTGGAGATGCCTGTGGAACAGAGGCAAAGAAAATCCAGGGAGATTTTCTTTCAAAAGCCTGAGGCTAAATAACAGAAGTGAGTTGAAGGCAATGGAGTGTACTCTGAGTTTGTCTGCATATTTAGAGAGAAGATAAGGGCAGACTCTTCCCTGTGTTGGAAATCTGTTGTATCACTACAAGACATCATTCCCACAAGAAAAGCAGGTGGTGCTGCCTCGGCACTGGGGATATGTATGTGGTACTTAGGGCTGGAGCATGGGGAACATACTGAGAGAACAAGTCTTTCCAGAGGAAAACAGGAGAACATGAATGAAAAACACTTTCTCTCCACCAGCTATTTCCAATGTTCTTTCCAGTTTCTGATGCTGTGGCTAAAATCAGCTCCATGTCAGCAGAATCCACCTGGGCTTCCAGCAGTGTAACAAAGATTAGATTAAGAAATTTTGTCTATATCTATATCTATCTCTACCTATATATCTGAAGCTTGCTGGCATTTCCTAGATAAATCTACCTTTAAATTTATCTATAATAGTACTATGCACTAGAATCATGACTTCTTAAGGAATCCGATGAATTGTGGCAAGTGCTAGCTACAGTTTATTTGGCTCAGTCTGTTCACTGCTCGCAGTATTTAGTCAGTGGCTGAGCAAGGCTGATTCCTCAGATGATGTAAATCAGCCCAGCACCACTGACATTAATAGATCTTTGCCAATTTACATCAGATAGGAGCCTCTCTTGCTCTTTCTTACCAAAATTTATGAGGATTATGGAGACGAGCTGTAGCCCTAGTGTCAAATGCATCATTTATATGTGCCAGGTCTCTGCACGGTGTGATTGCTGTGCTCTCCAAATCTTTACAGACATTCTATGATATATGTGATGACTAAGTAGTAGAAGTCAACAGAAAGAAGAGTAGGCATAGCATAAGGAATTTTTCTTTGGGTACTTTTCCCTTATCTTTCTTTCAGCCTTGGGATGAGGGTTAAAATTATAATCAATAAATCATTTCATTGAGTTATTAGCATTTGAAGTCATCTTCACACTTGGGTTTCCTTCTTTTCTACTCATATCTTCATCATCAAACTACTTGCATTATTTTCAAGCTCTGAGCATTCTCTTCTCCTAGCTTATTCATATGCTGCCTACCTAGGAGTGAGGACCTAAAGGCACTGCTGAGCTTACATTTCACACAGAACTGCTGAGCCTGTTCTGTGAAGGTTGTATATCTGTGAACCATGGTAAAAATAAAAACTTATACTAAGAAAACCAGAGCCCTGTGAGTCATGAAAGCAACATTAATTGTGTCTCCAATGAAGACTTCTCTGAATAAATCCAATATTTCATTTTTTAGATATCTATGCTTTAGTATCAGAGAAATAAAAATCATGAAACAGAGACAAGGAAGGAAAATACCAAGTAAATATACATTTCATTTAAGAGGCCACTGTCACCAATACCTATTTCTTTCCTTTTCCTCTGTGGCTTAGGAATAGAATAAAAGTAATGTGGAAAAAGTTGAACATGAAGTCTATCTTTTTTTTGTCTTTCTTGCCTCATGGTATATTTGAGTCACTTCCTCTTGTTTTGCTACAGAGATTAAAATTGATAATAGTTATATTTACTTTGCTGTTTGCATATCATCACTGAGGATGTCAACTATAAAAGTACCACCTGCCATCTAACTACTAGCAAAGAATTACATTTAAACTGATAAGTTTCTTTGAAGGTTGATGGCACAAATACTTTCCCAGTGACTTCTGATCAGAAAGATTTCACTTTTAGGAAGAACATGGAGCTCTTGAGGGCTTGGTGTGCCACTGCTGAGTTCAAGAACAGCAACAGGATTGCCTTTTACCCTCTGGGAAATATAAAACTAGTGTGAGTTGGGTACAAGTGTAGGTTAATAAGATGAACGTGGCTGCTTTTAAATGGCTGGGGATAGCAAAGAAATATTATATGAAATATCAGGAAATGACATGGGAGGAGATTAAAAAGTGCAGTAGTGCCTGAGCAAGTGCTGTTGACCAGGGAAAGCAAGCCCCTCTTGGCACTTCAGCCCTGATACAGATGGACAGGCGTCCACAGCTCTTTGTGGGCCAAACAGGTGCTAGAAACAGAGAACTTTAATATTACAGCAAAGAACATATTTATATTTGTCCTGGGTTGTAGAACCAAATATGTGTATTCTATTTTCATCTGTGGGAGAGAGGTCTGACACCTTCGATAATGGGCCATTAGCACCTCCCCAGGCTATACCCCTGCCCCCAGAGCGGTGCATCTGCATTTCCATCACCCTATTGTGAGATGCATCACATGCCCCTGGCAGTGGGGTGGGGGCAGGCAGTTTCTACCTGGTATAAACTGAGACAGAGGGACTGGAAAGCGGCTGCTTCACCTGGTTTTCTGGGAGGAAGACTGGACCCCTTCTGATCCACTGGACCCTTTCCCATCCACTGGACCCTACTCATCACCACTGGACCCCTGTTACCATCACTGGACCCTTTTAGCTACAGGATCATCTCTACTTCAACAGAACCACATCTGCCACTTCAGAAGGACTTACCTTTGGACTGCACCCAGCACCCTGACCAGCAGGGTGCCAGGTTGTAGCTCTGACTCTGTCAGGCTTTTCTCCAAAATTGTTGTTTGTTTGTTTTCTTGTTTGGGTGGGTGGTTTTGGTTTTTTTTTTTTCTTTTTCTACTATATTCGTATTGTTAATATTCTTAGTAAAGAACTGTTATTCCTATTCCCAAAATCTTTGCCTGAAAGCCCTTGATTGCAAAATTATACTTTATGGCGGGTTACATTCTCCATTCTCAGGGAAACTCCAGTTTCCCTGGTAGATACCTGTCTTTCCAAACCAAGACAATACTTCAGCAAAATTTAGTCCCAGCTCAAATCAGGCACCTCAGGGTTTTACACAATGCAAACAGAAAGACATTTTTCTCCTGCAGACTTTAGAATACAAGTAGAGAGTCCATTCAAAGAGTAGGAGGAAGAACTCCTCCTCAATTGTACACACCAGTTTGTATTGCTTGTTAATTACATTAAATTCTGTTCTGGGGTTTGGCAATGGAAAATATCCTGCTTTGTTTCACCCAAGGTCCACCCCTCCTTCTGGAAATCAGTTCCTCCCAAAATGGCACTCAGACTCTAATATGACAAGTTGCTGAGCAGCAGATGTCAATGACAACACTGTAGGAGGAGATCAGGGCTCTGTTTTGTTGATCATTAATAACAGAGACACATGATAATAACAGATTCACATGACTTGTTAATGGTATCAATGTTACTGTCTGTGCCTGCCTGTATGCATGCCTCCTACCTGACCTTCGCTGCCTTAGTTCCAGTTACAAGTCATGGTGGAGGTAATTTATAATTATATCACTGCAGATATAGGCATTTTTCTTTTCAATTTTTCTCTCAATTTCCTATATGATTCCTGTGTGACCACGCTGAAGAAGAATGAAATCCAGTTGACAATTCCAAGAAAATTAATCAGCAGAGGATTCAAAAGGTATTAAAATCTGGTTTGTTCATGAAAATATGTCACGAAATAGAATTTCAGTACACAGCTGTCCCGAATGAAGGGATGGCTGATCTTGCTGGACACAGAGAAGTAGCATGAGAAGCAGCTACAATGAACACTTGAGAAAAGCTTTAGGAATAGATGACATACACTGAGCACAACAAGAAATAAGGCAGCCATGAGAGTGTTAATTTGGTGCTCCTAGAAATGTTTTTCCTAACTTTGTAAAACCTGGATGGGGAAAAGCCAGGCTCAAGTACTAATCTCTTCACTCTCGTGACCAGTGAGAGGACTTGAGGAAAAGGCATGAAGCTGAGTTGGAGGATGTTTAGGTTGGATATCAAGAAATGTTTTTTACCAAAGAGGGTGGCTGAGCTCCCCAGAGGCTCTCCAGAGAAGCGGTCACAGCACCAAGCCTAACAGAGCTCAAGAAGCCTTTGGACATCCTCTCAGGAGCATGGTGGGACTTTTGGGGGGTCCATCTGAGCTTAAACCATGATACCTGTGCAGGGCCAGGACTTGGCTTTGATGATCCTGATGGGCCCCTTCCACAGCATACTCTGTGTATCTATGAACCAGAATGGTTGGAGTTCATCTAATTGCAGGGCATATTCACTTGCTAATCTTGTTTATTAACTAGGCTATTTGCTGGTCTACCCTTATTACTCCTTTTCTGAATGCATTTATGGCTCAAGATGTGCTTTTCAAAAACCCAAGATTTTATTGGAAAAATGAACAGGTAGACTGCCAGTGGAAACAAAGCCCTTCTGAGCTTTCCTGTGTACAGTGCAAATCCACTATGATGGCAAGCATGGATTTATTCTTTGGGCCACTGTTACTGAGATGAGGCAAAGAAGGCAGAGGACAGGTGGTGTGCCCATCAGATCCTCAGGGTTTTACAGGCTTCAGGATCAAATGTGACCACAGACCATGTGTGTAGTTGATGCCAGTAATGCATTCATTTTTGTTATCTATGCATTAAAACCACAAAGTAGTCAATGTATTTTTGTAGCAGTAGTGACCAGAAACCATTGAGTGCCATATGTCAACCTAATTTAAGAAATTATATTATGGTTAATTCTCAGACTAGGGTCAGGTAAGTGACAGACATCAAAATGTCAAAGGAGTTTTGGCAGGTACTTCCAAGTCCTAAAGAACTGCTTTTAAAAATACTTTAAAAGGAGAATGTAATAGAAAGTACATTATTTTGACAGAACAGGAATGACTCCTCATTTCTCTCTTGCTGAGCTTACTGTTCTTATTTACCAGCTGGTTTTGAGTATGTCTTTATGGATGATATACAAATATAAATATGTATATATCTATCTACATGAATGTGCATGTGTGCACACTCAGAGGGTCACATATAGTATTATAGAGGTCCTGACATCAGTTATAAATGTTGTCTGAAATTTCTAAAGCTAAACTTTAGCACTGTGTTCTTTAACCTACAGGTAAAAATTCGTCATGCTCAAAATAATTTTAAGCCCTGCTTGGTGCCACTTCAAAGCCTCCAAATTGCTCTGTAACCTCTGTCATTAAAAAGGTGCAGGCTGGTTGTAAACCATTTTAGCTGTTGCTGCTACTTATTCAGACAATAACAGAAGTCTGGACCCTACTGGAGCAGAACCCATGATACAAGGAGCTGGATGAAGATGAGACAGAAAGAGAGTTTATGCACTATGATTGTGAAATCTTCTGTTTTATATGCATCCAGTGTATTTAACAGACAGTTTTCTCCCCTCTTTGCCAATTAGCTCCAGGTGAAGTTGGGTCTGGCTTGTGTCTTACAGGGAATTAGAGATTGTCTTTTACCTCCTAAGGTCTGAGATTAGTAAAGAGCAGAACACTTTGTGGATCTAGAAGACACTACCACAGTAATATAAGTATATACTTACAAGTTCTGCTAATTAAACTGTTTTATGGTAACTCTGATGCTCCCACGGCAGACAAGAGTTCTTATCCTATATATACTTGTTTCTGAAAGAGCATAAATGTTCTAGCAAAGTTCTTCTGAGAAAATAATATGGTTCATGGTTGCCTTCCTCACATAGCCCACATTCTTTTTCCTCTTATTTTTAGTATTGAATTTATCTTTTCCCTTCTACCCTCACATTTTTAGATACTATTAGAGAATCAGATCTATTTCATCTGTGCATTCTTTGTAACAACTGATTTTTTTTCCTGTTTTATGATGTCCTGGTTTATTTCAGTGGTAATATTATAACAACAGCAACAACAATAATAATAGCTTATAATAAATATGAAATATGTGAGTACTTCTAGGTACTCACTTGGACAAATAAAACAATGTTTTCATGCTGGTGTGCACAATAATGTGCATACAATAAGATGGACAAAAGTTAGGAGGGCTGCTAGCTGCCCCTGTGGCTAGATGTTTTTCTGTAACACCATATTTCTCAGATTGTCACACATCTAAGGAAGTTATCTAGGGTGGTAAAGCCTTCCACTCCTACACTGGTATACTGGTGAATTTGAGGAAAGTTACAGCATCTCTGCTGGTCAGAGATACTGGAAAACAAATCAATTAAGAATGTTTTTCCTGTTTTACAACAGAACAGCTGTGGCTGACCTCTCCCTGACCAGCCCTAGAGCTATAAAAGATTAAGTTTGAAATGTGAAATTTAGCATGAAAATACTGTGAACTTCACTGAGGGGTAAATGGATGACCTAATCGTAGTGGAAATTAGCTTTGATTTGACTATATTAAGGTTATTTGAAAAAGCATCTTTTGAGGCAAAAACTTACTATGAAACTCTGGAATATGTACCTACAGATGACTGACTACACATATTGGCCTAATATTTCACTTTTGCAGTAAATTTATCAGATACCAGGTGAAAAATGGATTTGGTCATGGATGCAAGAGGCTTGTGTTGGATTTTCAGTTCAGTTCCTGGGGTTATGTTATTGTCCAGCTGAAATATCAGCCCTCATTCTTAAGCAAGATATTTTCTTCTAGGAAACCCTCCCCAAAGAGCCCTATGGAGCCACATCTTGTGGGTGAGTAACAGGGGCTTCTGTGTGCGTGGGCAGCCTTGGAGGGACTGCAGCCAAACCCTGGCACCAGGGGGTTGTAGAGGGAGTGCTGCTCGTGTTGTCAGAGCCCAGCACGTCGTGGGACAAGGCAGGAGCAGGAGCAGAAGAATTCTTTGGTTTTAAGGGAGTAGAGGACATGGCTGTTTCCCACACTGCTGCTCTGGTGGACAAAGAAACCCTTGCAAACTCCTGTTGAAATAAAACATAGTTTACTTCATTCCCTTTTTACTAGTCCAGCTAAGGGGATAAGGAAAAATGAAGCAAGGAAGAGCTTTGCCTTCATGCATAAATATAAATTTTTTCAAGATTTCTCAGAAGTACCCCACGTGTGTCACAGAGGACATGTGAGTCATTATGGCCAGTTGGAGAGTTAAGATATTTATCTTGAATAATTTTAGAAACAGAATCATTTAGTGTTAAATGATGTAATGAATTTTTTTTCTGTATATACCATGTATCATTTTCAAGACTACAAAGGTTATATGCTGAATCTTATAGAGGGCATTTCCTAAAAGTTCAAAAGAAAATACTCTATTAAGATATGCCTACATATGACATAAATCAAATAGAATTAGACAAATAAAAGGCTTGTGTATCTGTTACCCATGTGCTTACCTACAATGCCTTATTAAAATAGTTTTGCATCAAACATGATGTGAAAACAGAACTCTTTGGAAATACAAAGCTTTTCAAAGTTTTACACAGAGAAATAGGAGCTTTCTTTTTTTAACAAAAAGGAGATAATTGCATTACTACAGGGTAAACATTTAAAAAAATGTATTTATGTCACCAAAGGGATATACCACACTGAATTTGTGACTTTTCTCATATTTAGCATCCATGTAATCACTCCAGTAAAACAGTTCCCTTGGCTTGTGCAATTAGTTTTTCCTGGAGGTCTGCCTCACGTTTTTGTGCCTTCCTAATTAGCTAGGAAAAGCTTTTGCTTGCAATTGTGTGACAGGCCTATTCCTGTAAACTAACAAAGAAATCATTCTTGTGGAAGTTTAAAATCAGGGCCATCATTTGCTTAGGAAACAAAGTTTAGTTAACAACTATGTTTATCTCCAGAACAATCCTGAGGGGATACACAAATCTGAAGGTTTTAAGAAAATCTTTCTTACTTTTTTTTCTTCTTCTTGGCTACATAAATAAATAAAACAAGGAGCAGCAGAAAAAGATTGGCACAGACTGAACGATGAAAACAAACCCATGCTTGTCATCATGGTATAAGATGGAATGGTCCAGACGTACATATATATTTATTTATATTTAATGTCTTAGTGAAATAATAAGAACATTTTCACTCTGGTTGTATCAGTAAGAAAAGAAATGAAAGATTATCTATATACTGGGTTGATACTTAGTTTTTCTTGCACTATCTCAGGAATTCTTCTAGTACTCTGTCAGTAGTTTCATAGGTTTTCATTTTCTGATGTACAGAGACTGATGGAGTCTGAAGGTGAAAAGGAAAAGAGACATTAATTTGATCTGTTTTTGTAGAGAACTTTGGAAATCTTTGCAGCACTCATCTTGCACAAGCAAAAAGTAGAAGTCCAGACTGAGTTATTACAGTTCACAGCCTGAGCTGAAATAGTTACTCTTCAAAAAAAGAGATCTTTTCTGGTTAACTTCCACACTACATCTTGTCTATGGAGAAGAGTCTGAGGGTTTGCAGTGGTTTAATCCCAGCCAACAACACAGCCACACACATCTTCTCGACTGCTCTCCCCTGCTGGAATCGAGGGGAGAATGAGAAAGATAAAACTGAAAAACACCTGTGGGCCGAGATAAAGACGATTTCACAGGTAGAGCAAAAACTGCACATGCAAGTAAGAAAAGGAATTCAGTCACCACTGATATGATCCTATTATTGAGAGATACCTCTGCCTGCATTAAGGTGCAAATAACACCACATGCTGGAGTCAATAGTAGAGATTTATAACAATAAAATATGGTGGTAGAGAGATAGAAAAAAATAGAAAAGAGAGGAGAGAGAGAGAGAGGGTGGAGGAATGAGAGAGACAGATCAAGCAGAAGATATTCACCACCTGTGGATCCAACAGCATACTGCTGGTCCTTCCTCACCACCTTTCAGTGGTGGGGATGCTGAGGTTGTTCAAAATGTTCACTATTTATGCATTTTAGCAACCAAGGGAATAAATACTCTTCGGCTACACACTTAGATACATAGTTACATTGGTTAAATGATTCCCTTGCTTCTAATGCTGTCCTCCTTCTCAGTTTTTCTCTCTTGAGTTTCTTCCTGTGGGTTTCTTGGGTCAGTGGCCCCTGAGTGGGTCGTCACAATCTCCCCTTTGACAGAACCACCTTTTACCCAGCTGGGGCTGATTTCAGCACAGTTGCT
>VWYO01021575.1:23060-46708 GCA_013400275.1 Rhadina sibilatrix | reverse complement strand
CCAGCCCCCGCCCCGCCTTTGCAGCTGTAGACCCCGAGCCGAAACCCACCAGGGAGCTGTGGCCTAGGGCAGCCCCTCTTCCACGAATTCTCCGTGCCCGCAGACCGGCTGTGAGTCCCTGGCCAGGGCAGCCCCCCGTGTTCTCCACCTGCCCCGAGAATAGCTCCCTGCCCGGGCAGGAAGGTTTCTTGGCACCAAACGGCTTTGCAGGGGGAGGAGAAGGAGCCGGGGGCTGCCGGGGCCGGCCGTGGTGGCACCCAGGCACCCGCAGGCACCCAACAGCCCCAGCTTGGCTATAAAAGGAAGAGTGGTATTTTTTTTTTTTTTTCCCGGCCAACCCCGCCCCCGCGCCCCNTTTTTTTTCCCGGCTACACCAGCGCCGCGTCCCTGGCCGAGCTCTGCAGCCGCTGCCCCGCAGGGGCCTTTCCAAGTTTTCCCATCCAGCGCTGCCCCCTCCAGCCGGCTTCCCCCGGTTCATCCATCCCCGGCAAACCCACTGCAGCAGCCGCTGAGTGACTTATAAAACACCGAGAGGCCCGGCAAGCAGGAGGGAGGTGGGTGCCAAAGGAGCACTGGCACAGGGTGCCTGGGGGAACACCCCGGCTCCCGTCCCGCCGTCCCTTCGCCCGCGGCAGTGCCCGTGTCGGGGCGGTGAGCGCACGACCCTGGTGCCCCCGGCCGTGCCGGTCAGCACTTCCCCTCCGTGCCAGTCCGAAACGCGATGCCGAGGCGCCCAGAAGTTGTGTTTCCCTTCCCACCCTATCCCACAGGCGTGGGGTGTCCCCCCCTTCGCTCCTCGGCTCCCCGGGGAGGGGGTGACCGACCCCGGTGCGGGGGGACAGCCGGGTGCTGCCCGCAGAGCCCCGGCACTCACCCCCCAGGACCCTGCCGGGGGGGCTCCCATTGTCCCCTCAGCCGCACAGAGACTCCCTGCTGCCCCCCACTCCTCCGTCTCCACCCGGGCTGCCCCCAAGCAGGGGGGGCTGCGGTCACCCCCTCCCCAGGGTGTCCCCTCCCCGCCCACGCCGAGCCGCTGCCGAAGCCCAGCAGCAGCAGCAGCAGCAGCATCGCCGGCCCCGGCGGGCTCAGCACCGGCCGGGCTCGCTGAAGGTTAAACCTTGGCGGCTGGGAAAGCCCCGCCGCCCCCCGCAGACCCCGCACCTCCCGCCCGCAAGGCCACTCACGGTCCTGGAGGTGACACCGGCCGCAGCTGGCCGGGCTGGCGGCAGCGAGCTGCGGTGACACCCGGCACGGGCACGCCGCTTCCCCCGCTCGCCTTGACTTTGCCACAGGACTCCTCCGGCTCGTCCGCAGGAGCTTGCAGCATCCTCCAGTTCAGCGGGAGAAGTTCCTCGCCAGGGAGGGAGGGAGGAGGGAGGGATTTAAGGCAGACCCTGCCTGGGATGCAACATCTACGGCTGCAGCTGAAGGCCCCTCGCTCGCTGGGCGCCCCGAAGCTCCCTCCGAGCTCGCCCCACGCCGGTCTCGGTGTCCCGACACACGTGCCCGGTTCTGGGGATGCCGTGCGGGTGATCTCTGCTGAGAAGCCCTCTCCCTCCCGGACCGAGGCAGCCCGCAGGCAGCGGGGCCAGCTCTGCCACCTGCCCCGCCACCCCCGGGTGCCCGTCGGGGGTCCCAAAGCCATCGTGGGGGGAGCCGGCACGCACCACTGGGCCCAGCAGCAGCAGCCCCGGGCAGCTCGACGGCAAAACGAAACTGGTGGAGCGCACACAAGGGTAAAACCTGTCACCTCTTCAGCCACGGGATGTCCTCGTGGCCAGGGGGACCCCGTGGGGATGGGGATCCCCGGCTTGCCCCAACACCCACGGGGCGGTTGTTGCAGCATCCCCAGCCGCCAAGTCCGCGGGTACAGGGCTGCTCTGCCCACCCGGAGCCCCGCCGGTCCTACCTGCGCAGAGCTGGCGGGGCGAAGGGGACCCCGTGCCCGGGGCAGGATGCTGGGAGACACCTCAGCGTGGTTCCCAAAGGGAAAAGCCAGGGCCAGCAGCGTGGCATCCCTCCCGCGGCGGTCCCGGCGGCTCCCTGCCTGCCACGACACCCTCCCTACCCCGGGTGCGCTCTGTGTTTGCCTGCTATTTTTGGCAGCCTCCTAAGAGCTCCTCTCAGGCTATTAATAATGAGAGTGAGAAATTCGTTTGGCCTCTCCTATATAAGGAAAGGTAGAGGCTTAGAGGCAGCTAAATATACTGGCGCGTGCGGGAGCGAGCGGGGAGCCTTTGGCACCGCGTGTGGAAAAGAGATTGTTTGAACAATGGAAAGACGGGCTCACTCGGCGCACGGGGCCCCGCGTGGACCGACCGAGGGATGGACGGAGGGTTGGTGGTGCCCGCGGGCCTCCACGGCAGCACCCGCATCGCCCCCGATGCCCCTGGGCGGGAGGAGTGGTGGGAGAGGGGAGGCAGGAGCAGGGATGCTCCGCACGCTCCTGCCCCGAGCCAGCCCCAAAATGCCTTTAACGACCCCCACCGGGCCAGCAGCCAGCCGGGGAGTGACGCTGCGTCTGTGCCCGCTCAGGAGGGACCTGAGCGGTGCTGGCGGCAGGGAGCAGGTGGGCTCTGGTGGGGCGACAATTTCCCGCTGGGACGTGGCCGGCGCAGGGTCGGCTGAGCCCCCGGCAAATCGCGGCTTCTCTCGGGGCCGTGCCCAACGCTCCTGGCCCGGCTCTGGAGCAGCCTCGGGGGCATCCCCCGCAGCCCGGAGCGCTGCAAGGTGCCAGCGGTGCCACAATGTGTCCCCAGCTCGCAGGGAGCCGCCGGCACCCCTGCAGTGTGCCCGCACCCTCGGCACGGGATCATTGAGGGAGCAGCGCATCGTCGTTGTGTGACCGCGTCCCCCCGCGGCTACGGGGGACCCGGGCGAGGTGCGGGAGCTCCCGTCAGTGCCGAGGACAGGGAGAGCCCGGCTGGAAGAAGGAAAGCAGCAGCAATCCAGGGAATCCTAATGACAGGAAGGCGCTGGGGAGCAGCGCCAAATCCACACGGTCGGAGCAAGGACAGCACATGCAGCAGGATGAGCACAAAGGGAGGAAAAACCGTGCTCCTCTGGCTCCAGAAAGAGCCTTTTTGGTTTTTTAACCCTTCGTAGCCCCGGGTGCGGCTTTGGGAGGCACAAGAGGTGTAACTGCGAATGCAAACCCCGATCTCCCCGGCTCCTTCACGGTCCCACAGGCGCCTGGTCCTGCGGCCAAATCCCTGCACCGCGTCCCCCCGGGACTGCGGGGCTTCCCCGGGCAGCTGAACCACCAGAACACCGGGACAGAGGCGGTGGGCAAAGTCCTGGAGCTGCTGCCTTGGCCACCGTCACATCTGCCTCAGTTTCTTGAGCCGTGAAATTCCAGCAATAAAATCCATTTCACAGACTGCGAGCCCGGGGCTGCTCGGAGGCTCCAGCCCAGGCCCTGATCCCCCCCTGGGGATGTGACACAAACCAAAAGCTGCTGGAGGCAAGAGCAGCTCATTGCGCCCAGGGCAGGGACAAACCCCGTTCTCCTCTGTTGGTGCTGCCCCGGGGCTGCTGCAAATTCTCCCCACCCACCCATCCACCCAGCGAGCCCGCAGCTGGGGAGCTCAGCGGGTTTGGCTCCCTCTGTCCTTAGGTGACATTGAGGGAAGTGAACTCCGCGGGCTCCAGCCCACCCCACGGACCAGGTGGAACCGTGCATGGACACAAGGGCAGCTCTGAAGGTGAATCTCCTCCCCTCTCTGAAAAACCCGTGTCCCACAGTGCCACCGGGTCCCTCCAGGCTGCCACGGTGCTAAAGTCTGTTCCCTACACAGCCAGCCCCACAGTCATCTCCATCCAGGACTCCACTAACTAATAAATGTTCCTCTGCTGCTATTCAGGTGTGGGGCAGCTGCTATTTTGCCTTCCTGTGAAATCAAGTCTTTGGTGACAACTGTCCCACAGCTGAAACTGGAGAAAGCAGCAAAACATCTTCCCATTTGCAAGAAACATTTTTGTCTTTTTTTTTTTTTAAAAAAGACTTTTAGTCTTGACCTGAGTAACACTGGAATCACCAATCTTTAGCCAAAGTGCAGGCAGGTTGGGCACCCCCAGTTACACAGCAGGATGAGGATAAGATTTAACAGCAAAGTATTTCAAAACTAGAATTTGCCTCAAACGTCCTCACCAGCAGTTGAATATGTTAAAGGGAACAAAAGTGAGTGAAGGTGCTGGTTCATCTGACAGATGTCTCAGCCCTCAACTTCCACACGTGGGCCACTTGTAGCCAGTGTGTCTAATTGTGAAATCATAAAGCATAGCAATGCAGAAACCTTCCTGAGCAAGGTCACGCTCACGGCGCTCGGGTAACAAACCAGCAGCAAAATGAGTGACTGGGGGGAGGAGGAGAGCAGGGAAAGGGATCCCAAAACCCCAGGGAGGCTCTGTGCACGCACCTGGGGAGGGCTGTGCTCCCGGGGCACTCCAGCAGACAGCCCACCCTGCTCCTAACCTTGGGCCAGAAGTTTCCACCTGCAGCCTGGGGGGGTCTCCTGGCCTCTGTCAGCCCTACATGTCCTTGTGCCCCTCAAAGCTGGGGTGCAGAGCTGCCTGTCCCCATTCCTGCTGGCACTGAGGGTTAATACCTGGAGGGGGTAGAGGCTGCACAGCCAGGGAATGCTAATGGGAGCCAGGGATCTCATGGGAGCTTGTGCTGTGCTGTCACAAACCTGCACTCGGAGATGGCGAGTGACTACGAGCTGCTGGGCACAGAGGGAAGGCCAAAGCCCTCCCCAAAGCCCTCCCTTGGGTTGGGGTGCAGCCCCTCAGTACAGCACCCCCAGCTGAAGGGCTGTGACCCTGAAACACAGGGGTGAAGGAAACAACCACAGCTGAACAAGTGTTGGAGGCAACAGCTGCAGGAATTGTAATTCCCTCTCCCATACCAGGCAGCCAGGCTCACTGGAAAGCCCACCCTAGGTCTGTTGAGAAGGGCACTGACCCCTGCAGCAACCAATGCCCAGTGGCTGAGCCCCCATCTGCTGCTGGGAGCCCTCCCTGGGATGGGCAGGAGCGAGGGGCTCAAAAAGCACAAGCCCCAAGCACCAGAACCACGCAGAACCCAAGAGCTCCCCTCTCCCAGCCTCAGGGCCACACCAGATCAATCCCTGCAGCTCCAAACCCTCCTATTCCCAGTTTGTTCACTTAAATCCCAATGAAGGGACAGGCAGAGAGGGTGGTGTCACCCAAGAGTTCAGTGTGCAGCCATGGGACAGCAGCCCTGGGCTGTGTCCTCTGAGGAGCATCCCGGGGTCAGCCCTCCCCGTGTGTGGTCCTGGGAGGCTTTGGAGGGAAGGAGCCCTGGGGAGAGAGGGTGCAGGAGTCTCCAGGAAGGAAAAGCCTGAGCCAAGCCCCAGCTGTGTGCCAGACAGCCCAGGCAGAGGGTGGCCTGTGCTGTGACGCCAGCAAATGCCGTGGCCTCAGCACTGGGAGAGCTGCAGGCTCCAAAGCTGGGCCTGAGCAACAGCTGATTGCCCAAAAAATAAACTCAGCAGCAGCCATGACTACATTCAGTGAGGGAACGTCCCCTCACGTTCAATAGTGTTTAATCTTCATCTAGCTCAACACAAATCAGTAGTGCAGCAATATAAATACAACTGAGGAACTTGGCTTTCATAGCTCAATAAGAAGAAGAAGGAAAAAAAAAAAAAAAAAAGCCAATGAAACCAGTTTCCAGTTTTTAAATTAAACACAAAGAAAGGCAATGAACTGCCCACCCATCCCCAGAGAAGCAGTGGCATCCTTCATGCCAGCACAAGGCTGAGTTCTGCCCGAGGACAGGGTGCAACTCAACGACAGCAGCACAGTGAGATAAGGGACTGGGAATGGGGAAGGACCCCAGTGCCTTGGGCTCAGGCAGCAGGGACACAGTGACACAGTGACACAGTGACACAGTGACACGCTGTGCCATGTGCTGCTGGCACTGCCCACTGCCCTGGGGTACCCAGAGTTCCCTTTTCCACCACGGAAGGACAGCACGTGTGCTCTTCACAGCCAGACAGGAGCACACAGGGCTCTGCAGCCACAACAGCACAAGGCCAGAGAGCTGCCAGCCCCAGGGAGCAGCCAGCTGGGGACTGCAAAGACCAATCCCCATCACCTGGGATGTGCAAATTTTAATGGGGAGGGGGGGAAAAAAACAAACCAAACCCAAACCAAAAAACCACAGTACACAGTGTTCCATAAGTGAGATATGGTTAAGGTCCAGCCTCATGGACGGCCTGGTGACCAACAGAAGGTGCTGGGGCCACGGAAATGTCACAGCTTTGGAATGAAGCCAGACGTTGGACACAGGCACCAAAGGTGGGTGTGTGTCACCCCAGCTCTGGTACCCAGCAGGATTTTGTTGCAGGAGGGGGTTCTCCCAGCTTGGGCAGCAACCACAGGTCAGCTTTTCACACATGAACAGGCACCAAGTACCCAACACTCCCCATGAGAGCGGCCTGACAGCGATTTAGAACAGCCACAAACCCCTCTCCTACCTGCAAACTGCCAGAGTGTGACCAGAGTGTTTACATTCCCCCTCCTCTACACTCCAACAGCAGCCAAGTGCACGTGAAAGGACAAGTCTACATTAAAATAGTGCTTAAACCATTAGGGAAGGTGGGAGTAAAGGAGAAGAAAGTTGTTGGACAGCACAAGTAGCCTGTGGTAGGCTACAGGAGCTTGAAGGGAGCTCAGAACGCAGCTCAAGGACTTGACCTTCCTTCTCCAAGGAGCTCCAAGGCAAGTGAGCTGGAAGTCCACAGGTGCTCCCTCCACTGCAGTCTGAGGTGGCTTTGGAGGGTCCTGCACATTCACAGCTGCTCCAAGTGGTTCTGTCCTGCCCTCTCCAGATGCCAGCTCTGTCCTTTTCTGACTCTTCTGGGGTTCACAGTTGCCTTCTCCTCCCTTTGATTTCCCTTGAAGTTCAAATTCAAGTACAACCAGTTTTAACTGAACGAAAAGAAACCCACAAACCCAAAGTTACTCTCTGTGAAACGAGTTAGCAGCGGTGTCAAAGCGGCCTCCAAAGGCCCTGGTAGGACAGGGATGGGACTGGCCTTCCCTGCTGAGCTCCAGCCAAGGCTGCCCAAGGGCAGCTATAGGATTTCCTCCCTCTGGTTCTTGGCTTTGAGGGTCAGCTGTCCGTTGCGCAAGGAGCCGTTCTGGCTGCGCAGCAGTTTCCCTTTTTCCCGGTCAGGCCATGTGAAGATGGCTTCATCACTGTCCAGCTCCGACTCTGAGTGCATCAGGCTCGTGTTGTGGACTTGGGCTTTCTGTCTGCCACCTTGGAGGAGAAATATGCCCAGGTTAGAAATGCTTTGAACAGCAGTGAACCACCTGCCCTTGCTCCATCCCCTCTAAGTCTCCTTTTCCAATCACGTCTAAGAGGCAGCAGAATCTGACTTTGCTCTGTGTGTCTCTTATTCCCTCTGATGCCGGAGCCAAAGTGATCCTGTCTCAGACACTCTGGCATGTCAGAGGTCACAACAACACTCCAAGCCAGCACAAAGCACAACAAGCAGGCAGGAAGGCAATGATGTGACCAGAAGGGGCTGTGAGCACACGTGGGAGCTCTGTCTCCCTGACCTTGCTCGGGGCATTGCCTGGAAAATGCTTGGAGGGCTCAGGAGTAAGAGAACGTGCAGGTGTGTGAGGGGAGATCTCTGCCACCTCACTACCCTCTCCCTACTCTCCTCTCTGCTACTCCTGCCTGCAAGGGAAGAGAGATAAATTAGCAGGATGAATTTAGATTAATGCACAAGGACAAGAGAGAGACATTTACTGATATTGTCAGCAGAGGAAATATTTAAATTTAGCTTTTCCTTAATGGAGAAATGCAACATTTCCTCTGTTAGCAGAAAGCTCCCTGGACATATCTAGCAGGCAAAAAAGACTTTAGTCAGCAGCCAGCCTCAGAACCAGCAAGATGAGTTTAGTTACCAGAGAGCAAATGGTGAGGCACATTTAGTACATTTATTGCACAGGGGGCTCCGAGGTGACAGATGGTCAGATTAAAGCAGAGTTGGGTGCTGAGGGAGGGAAACACACCCGGGTTTCCTGCAAGGGTATCTGTGTTTGAGCAGTTGGGCAGCCTGGCCCCTGGAGGAGCAGCTGATCAGTCTGTCACTGCAATGCCCTCCATGCTGCTCTTGGGCACTGCTCACTTTGCTGGAACACCATTAAATGGGGTAACAATGGGATGAGCAGTTATTTTTCCCTAACAAACAAGGATCAGGGACTCTTTTCCATGCACAGTTAACACGTCCCCTTCTCTAAACAAAACCAGGACACACTCTGATATGAAACACACACTCAGCAGCTGCAGAGCTCCCTGGCATTCAGCAGGATTGTGCTTGGCACATCCTTTCCATCCATTTCCCTCTTTTCCTGGTCAGTCAGCAGGTGACCATGGCTTGGTTCACGTATCAGATAAAAACACTCCAGCCTGAAATAACTCCCTGATCTTTGCAAAGCACCTGACAAGCACTCTCAGGACAGCAATGCAGGCAGGAAAATGCTGGCTTAAGAACACTGAAGACAAGCCCTGCCTTTCTGGAACGGGCCAATGGACCTGTAGCCACATGGGGCACTGAGAAATTCATGGATCTCCCTCTGAAATGCACCTGCTTACTGGAAAACTAGAGGATGAGCTAAAATGTGAAAGTTTCACAGCCTGATGCGTACAAGAGCAAGAATAAGTAAGTTGATGAACCAGTTGTTTGTGGTGGGTGAGTGGCAGAGCAGAAACAAACCTCAATCTCTCCAGTACACAAGTATTTTCAGGTGTTGATCAGTTTAGTGTAATGTTCAGTGCCACTGAATTCCTGCTTTGCTGCAGAGAAGGACCAAAGGATTGCATATTAGCAAGAAGGGAACTACCAGAACCCAGGGGAAAACTTTAGAGCAGTCACAGTCGAGACCCAATTTTGGGCTTCCTGAGTCAGACTGTTCTGCACAGCTTAATGCATCCACTTCCTGCTTCTGAGGTACCAAGTGGAGACATCAGGACCAGGCCAATTTCCAAATCTAAGAGTTAGATGACTTTACTAAATACCTCATATACAGATGTGAGACAAGCTCTCAGACCTTCTGAGACCCCTCTGTCAGTCTCTACATCATGTTTGGTTCACTGTGATTTTAAGCCCACTGAGGAAGAGTTCTCAGTCAGCAGTCTGGAAGTGCTGAGCTCTTCCTTCTCATGTTTTACCTGCTTTGGGATTTGGTTTTAACTCCAGGCTTTCTTGATCCGTTGCATCCAAAATCTTGTATTTGCTTTTTCTTTTGGATTTTCCTTTCCGTCTAAAGGGGAGAAAAAGGAATTAAGAGACAGTCCATTTCAAAAAGAGGCAGAAGAAAAACAACTCTGATCCTCAAAGCTAAAGCACTTACTATTTAGGATTATGTTCATATTACAAAGTGAAACATTAAAATGTTGCTAAGTTGCACATTTATAGGTTAATCCAAATTTTGCTTCTTAACACAACCAAGAGTTCTGGGACTCCAACACTTAACTTGAAACATTTAAATGAGAAAACCCAACATCCCAAGGCTCAGCAGATGACCTGCTGGGACAATGGGTTTGAATCTTTAACCTCCTACTGCAGACACTTGGCTGTGACACCTGGATACAGAGGGGGTTTGTTCTCAGTCCCACCTCTTGCAGCAGCAGATCACCATCCACGACAAGATTCCAAAGGCAACCACGATGACAAAGGATGCAATGATCACATACAGCACACTCCACTCTGCAAGCAAAACCCCAGAGAGAAACACGTTTTGGCACCTCATACAATTGACAGTGCATGTTTTAAGGGGACTACTCTTGGGTAAGAAAAGGCAAGGCCTGGCCCTTTGCAGAATTAGAGGCTGGCATTCCCCACTGGCAGCACCACCAGATCCCCTTGGGAAGCTCGAGATCCAGTGTGTGGACTCACTGGGCAGTTTTCACCACGTGCTGGTTTATAAAATTTGCTGTCCTGTGGCATGAAAGCCTCTGTAGAGACATGACAGAAGAGAGCTGTGATTTACACACCCAGAATGGACTCAACCCTTAGTGAGTGCTCACTGGCAGGCTCTGAAGGACACTCACTCCCTTATCAAACATCACCTGCCCAGAAGGTGAGACGAGGGGCTGTGTCCTGGTGTCAGCACCTCATCAGAGCAATGAGGAGACAGCAAGTGCCTGGCACTGTGCCCACCCAGGGTTTCAAACACGGGTTTCTCTGCCCAGGTGCCCACTCAGGGGGTTGTTCACGTACCACAGTTGCTTTCTCCATCCCCCATCTGCACCCTGAGGAAGTTCTCCATCCAGAAGGGGTCACAGACGCAGCGCTTGGTGAAGGAGTCACAGCGCCCGTGCTCAGAGCAGTTCAGCTGACAGGCTGGGGGCCAAAACCAGCAAGGTGAACTAAATGACTCACAGGTGAGGCAAAAAATGGGATAAAATGACTCAATACAGCCAACCCCTCCCTCCTGCAGGCTCTGACCTGGACGTGGCCCCTCTGTAGCTCATTCATAGCTCAGACTCTCACAAGAGGTGAGAAGTGCAAACGTAAGCACCTGGGCCTCATGCCAAACTGAAACATCCCACTTCACCAGCAACATACATTTTGCCTAATAAATCCTCATTTTGAGATACAAGTCATGGAATTTGTGTAATTGTCAAGTAAATGTTTTTACACAAAGTTTTGATTTTCCAATTCACACCCCGCCTGTGAGACAGACAAGAAACAAACAGATCCTTTGGAGGGACCAAACAGAACTGAAAAATGGCTTCTGAAGGCCACAAAATGGTAAGATCAGGAAGTAATGAAAATAATTACTCTACATAATCCTAGTTTCAAATCTCTAACTGATCAGCAAATGATGCTCGCAGGATGGATCTCATAAAAGAAAAACAGTGCTAATGTAAAGATGTAAAATAATGATAGAAATGGAACATTTCCTGCAGACTGATGTTTGTGCTGCACAGGAAACGAGCGGGTTCACAGCTACCAAGATGATTATTGTTTTCAGGATGACACTCATTTCAGTGGCTGTAGTCCATTAACACTGTATTTTAGTTTCATAAGCATCAATCTGCTTTTGGTTTTGTGAACTCTCATCCTCGCAGCAACACTGCAAGTAATGATAGTAAGTTGAACAGTGAATAGATGGAATTAATTGGTAAATAAGCGATCAGTGAACAGTCTAATAGACTTAATTTTCTATTTCCCATTTATTAACATGAAAGCTCCTGCAGCGAGTGTGAGCGTGTGGGCACGTGGGTGTTTTTAGCACCCTTATTCTGTCAGGCAGAAGGTCAAAGAAGGTAAAAGATGTTCAGTCTGTCCCCAGAGACCCTCACTTACTGACTGTGTTAATCTCCAGTGCCCGGAAGATGAGGAAGTCTGACTGTTGCTTCCGCAGTTCGTTCTTCAGCGTCCAGGCCACCTCTCTCCCCTTGAATATCTGATGGGGAGGCTGGTTCTGCACAAAGAACACCATCTTCGTGCTGGAAGGAAGCTAAGCATCATTAGCTGCTGCTTCTCCAAACATCAGGTGGAGAGCCACACTCTCCAGCCTGTCATTAAAGGGACTTACAAAGAATCTCAAATTTATTTGAAGGCCAGACTTCTGGCTCTGTTTGAAAGCGGGAATGGCAGACCTGGTCCTACAGTAGAAAACCCTTCAGGCTATCTGATTCGTTCATGTTTTCCAAGCTAGGGCTGCCCTGGTCTTCAATTTGCACATCAAGCAGATCTTTGTATGTTCATGCTAAGCAGCAAATCCCCAAACTTTAAGGTTCTGCTGTTTTCATATTCTCCTCCCTTCCTCCCTGTGGGACCCTTAGGCTTTACTACACCTGGAACTTGAGAGTCCATTTACCTGCTCAGCACAGAGTTCCAGCACCAGACAGTGGAAGTTCAGTCTTTTGCAGAGTTGAGTTTGAATGCACCAAGTGCTATAGCCCAAAACCAACCCAGGTGTGAAGGATATTGTCTTCTGCAGCTTTTACTGCATTAACTTTATGACAGAAGAACTTGTTCCTCATGGCTTGCTCACCTTGCAGAGCCCTGTGGATCCTTTACACTCACAAAAGGATGCACGAATGTTTGGGATTTATTACCACTAGTCAGCTTATGAGTCAATGGGATATCAGTGAAACCCTCAGAGCATGTGAAAAAGAGCAAACCAACAGTCAGAGGAAAAAGCTCTTTTTTAAACAGCACAAGTTACTCTGATAGTAGAAGCAAAAACGGGATCTTAAAGCCATCTGTCAGGAAACAATCTCTGCTCCTTTATAACACTTCCCACTCTTTTGTCTGCTTCAACATATAAACAGATGAAGCATTAATGACAAGAATCCCTTACTTGCCTTACTCAGGGGCGTCTGGCTTGCCCAAGGCAGAGACAGAGAGCTAATGTTACAACAGAAAGTGCTGGCTCCTCTGTTCTCAGCTCTCTAAGTCTGCATGGACAAGGAATTCTGATTTTCCTGCTACAGCAGGCCACGTGGACATGAAGGAATTGATACATCACAGCACTCAGGGAAGTGTAAAGTAACAGCAGATTTATTGCTGACTTGCTGCAGGCCTTTAGGCATGTCCCTTAAATCTTCTTCAGTGCTTTAGGTACTTTAAAACTACTGCCCTTTTAATAAAAATTAAGTGCAATATTGCACTTATTTCAACAGATTGCCACTCGTGGCTTGCTGCCACTCTCCAGGCAGGCAACACCACCCTGACCTACAGCCCTGCTCAGCAGCCAACTCCCACATGTTTAGCAGCTTTCTGTAAGCCAACTAGTAATCAAAATTAAGCTTTTCTATCTCTTCGAACAGAAATTACATTGGATTTCAACATTTTTTCATGCACTAATTTGAAGCAGTTGTGTGAGCAATAAAGCTACTGCAGAATTAGTGGAAGGTGTCCCTGCCTGTGGCTGTGTAGTTGGAACTGGATGATCCTTAAGGTCCCTTCCTACCCAAACCAGTCTGTGATTGTATGAACTACCCATTTGGCATGAAGGTGAGGAGGATTGTTACACACTCTGGGGTGTTTTAAGTGTTTCAGCAAACTCCTGCACTACATCCCTGTTACCTCTCCAGTTACAAATCACAACTGCACAACATCCCTTCACACAGTTCCCACAATTTCCAAAAAACAAATCAGATTTGTTCTTATTTGACAGGTTTGAGGTGAAAAGACATTAGCAGCAGCAGTTTTCAAGGGCAATGCACCATCTCCAGAGGGGAAAGATCCTCAAGACCTGCTTGGGCAGCTCCGATCTGAGCAGGAATATCAATGTTAAACAACAACTCCACATATTCTGATGATCCAATCCGCTTTCCAAGAGGCCTTGATTTTCCCAACCCTCAAGCAACTCCTCAGCATGTAGCCTCCCAGATGAACCCCACCTTTGTTCAGTGTATGGCTGGATCTTTTGCACGGTGATGTCTGAGTCGAGGACCCCCAGCAGCACCCCGATCTGCCGGATGAACATCCCCTTCTGCCGCTCCGTCAGCTGGCTCACGTTCACGTCCAGAATTATCTCCACCAGGTTGTTTTTTCTAGGATCTAGAGAGAATGTGGCTAGTACAGATCTTCAGAGTTTTCTATTTAGCATCCTGGGCTAAAACAAGGCAGGTTTTTAGCTGTCTTTCCAGGATGTTTCTGATTTGAACACAGAACTACAGAGTGGCAGTGTGGGAAGGGACACAAATACAACTTTCACAGGTAACAGAAGCAGTGAGAGTCAGCCCTCCAAAACCACAGGAAAACACAACCACATCCCCCAAAACTTTTGATGTTTACAGTTCTAAACTGGACAAGATGATGCATTCTAATCCCAGTATAGTGTATCCAGAGGGCTGCAGGCAAATGTGGTGCTGCACAAATCCTAGACTCACCAGGTTTGACCTCCACCGTGGTTCTCTCCACATCACTCTCTCCTTTGGCATCTGTTACTCTGAGATGAAATGTGTAGGTCCCTTCTACCAGATTGGACAGGAGGAGGACAGGATGATGGTCTGAATTATTTAAGACTTCCTGGAAGGCAGAACAAAGTAAGTATGAGAAAAAGAAGGATCAAAGTAGCATCATGTATCATCATATTTCAGGATACGACAGAGTAACAGCCCAATACTGAGCTTTGTATTTCCTGAGGAGCTGTCAACACTACCTTGCACTGATTTTTGTGATCCTTTACAAAAGAAAGCTCACCCCAGCTGCAGGGCTCCCCTCGTCCCGGGTCCACAAGTAGCTGACAATCCCCTTATCATCAGAGGACTTTGATCCATCCAACTCCGCTGTGTTTGTGGGCAAGGTGATGACAACATTACCAGCAATTTTTGCAACGGGCGGCTTGTTTATCTCTAAATAAACAGAGAGAAAGCACTTGGAGAAAGATCTTGTAATGCCCAATCAAAATTTACTGCATCAGAGCTCCAGTGTAGTCCAGAAATCCCTCTCTAACCCTAGGGAGGAGAAGGGAAACACTAGAGGATTAAGCTGAAGATACCGTTCTTCCAGAAAAGGGCAAACCTCAAGGCCACTTCAATGCTCTCCACATTGTCTCCCTCCATTCCTTACTTTTATTGTGTCTCTGGACACAGGTTTTGCTGAACTGCTGAGAGATAAGCTGTGACTGAGCAGCTCTGCTCATGCCTGGATGTACCTTCTTTGACGATGACGTTGACGGAGCTTTGGCTCTGCAGGTTCCTCTCATCTTTCACTGTCAGAGTGAACTCGTATGTCCCAACCTGGAGGCCTGTGACAGTAGCAATGCTGCTGTTGGCATTCTCCAGCTTCACACCATCTGGACCCCTAACCAAGGCACAAGGGGTTTTGGTTAGTTTTTGACCTTTTTCAGGGGTTTTGATCAGTTTAAGCTTTTGCACAGAGCACTGGAGGCAGCCTCACTCCAAACAGGAGCCTTGAAATAAGAGTCCATGATAAAGAGCAAAATTATGTTCTCCAGTTACAGCAAGATAATCTAAAGAGTAAGTGCAGGATTCAGAACAAAAAGCATAACTTATGGCAGTTTAATGTTTTGGTTAATTTTAAACCAGAGGAACATTGGTAACAGCACTTAAGTGGTGTTTACAAATAGTGGTACTTTCAGCAAATTGGCTTGTGAACTGTACAATGAGCTAATTTTGTTAAAAAAAAAAAAGGTGCAAAGCAAAAACAGTCCTTCATTTCTAGGGCTTTGCACAGACTTTGCATCAGCAAACAGAAAAAGCTACTGCAAGTTGCTCACAGGCTTTTTCCTGAATTCCTTAAAGCATTTCAGGGCATTTAGAGCTGGAATAGAACTCTGCCTCAGTTAAACAAACTGCAAAAGCATCGAGTTAGGAGGCCCTGCTGTTGTTTGATCACAAGGGTCAGTCAGTCTTTCCATGAGACCAAGACCAAGCTCCACTGCTGTGAATGGAAACACAGCTGAGCCACAGCACACCCAGAATGGGAGTCAGGCCTAGAGATAAAGGCAAAGCTGTTTCTCATGCACAAAGAAAACTCCACTTCTTTCCAATCAAACATAAATCCTTGTCTTATTCAGGTCAAGCTGGTAAAGCTTGTCAGGCCCAATGTGATCATGACTGAACACAAGGGAGGTGTGGGGGGTGTGACTTGTTTTAAATGAAAGGTTTGGATGCACAAGAACATGGAAGGTGATTCACACCGTGTTTTTTCCCAAAGAAAGAAGACTATCTTCTGGTCATCTGAGCTCTTGCTGCCATCTAGAGTGGTGCTGTCCACAGGAAGAGTCAATTCTTTATCTGGACCAGCATCTGCCTTTGGGGGCTTGTTGTTCTCTGGAAAAGAATGCAGGATTTCTCATACACACACCAGGAAGGTGAAGCTCAAAACACCACCATTAAGATTTTCTCCATGATCCCCAGTACATCCCTTGCCCACTACCTTGTACTCAGATAAAGTGAGGTTAAAAGCAATCAATTCCAACGAGCATTTCATCCACACATCTGCAATAAAATGAGACTGAAAACTAAGAGTTCTGATTTTTGCTTTCATTCTCTAAGTACTTCTCCACTTTTCCTGCTCACATCCCAGGACCCAGCAACGTGGACAGGCACAACTGTTTGGAAATACAATCCTGCCTTTATTGTAGGAAAATATCAACTAGGTTACATTGTGTAAAATAAGAGAACAGCCTACAAAGGCAATATTCCTATAAGCTTTCTTTTACTCATTTATCAGCAATAATAAATCAGAGCAGCTTTTCTGAAAGTCACCATAAGATCTAGAGGTTGCTGACAGATTGCTGCTCACCTCCAACCCCTGGATGGGAAGCAGCAACAACAGGTAAAGGCAGCTTACCTGGCTGGACTATCACAGTGACCTCTGCAGTGGACTGGTGCCCAGCAGAATCAGTGACTATGAGCTGGTAGGTGTAATCACCCTCCTGCATTGCAGAGAGCTGCAAGACTGGTGTCCTCACACCCTGTGAGAAAAGATATTCATGGATTAAAAACAATCCTCACACAGATGATGCTGGAGCAGAAGACTCTGAGTCTAAAGTAACTAATTCCAGCACATTCCAGGGGGTTGTTACCAACTCCTGCTATGGGAGCAGGAATCTGTGCCACTCCAGCATGCAAAGCACTTGCAGCTGAATTTATGCACACTACAATGACACTGTTGTGGGACATAACAAGAGTAATGCCATACAAGCAGACCTTTTGGGATTCAGTAGTTCCCAACTCCAGTAAAATCTCTGGGGAGCCCTGTGCAAATCCCACACATTGTGAACCTGATTCGTGGACTTTTCTTATTCTATAAATTTGTCAGTAGTAATAATCTTTGAAAGAAAAATGATGACACAGAAACAAGTTCCTACATTTACTGTTTAGCACTGAGGAGAATCTGGCCGGTATCAGCAAAATTTAGACTCCAAGATTCAGCTCCAAAGTTCCCACATCTCTCAATTCCCCCTCCTCAGCAGGATTTAAAACTGCATTGTGAAAGGAACAGGATGCCAGTGGCAAGGCTGCTGCACCAGCTCAGCCACTAAACCAATACCAACCTCACACGGATTTAACTTCAAACACATACTTAACCATCACACACTTGCTCTGTGGGATTCTAAAAGACATTTGCCAACAGTCCATTAAAACTGGCTTGATTAACAGATAAAAACCCAGCTAGTGAGCAATGCAGGTGGAACACTGGAGACCTGCACTGACCTGCATCTCCATCACCTTCCCTTTGCTGTTGGGGCTGAGCAGCCACTCGTAGCTGACGATGCTGTGGTCGTCGGTGCTCTGGTTGCCGTAGAGGGTGATGGAGTTCTGGGGCAGGGTGATCACCTGGTTTGGGCCAGCATTGGCCACTGGAGGATAATCCACTGCCTTCTTCACAGTCAGGTTGGCAGTGGTGGAGTTGCTGGCACCATCTGAGTCCACGACTGTTAGACTGAAGAGGGGAAAAAGGGAGTGAAAGCACTGAAGAGTGATGGTGATCAGGGCTGAATACAGCCTTTTCTGAAGAGAAACTTTCCCCAAATGTCCAATGATCAGCCTCAAAGTGATGCAAGGAATTCAACAGTCACATCCATCTCTCACTTGAAATGTAATAACCAGTTCCAAGGTGAAACACAGAAGTGCATTACTAACCCACAAGTGGCTTGGTCACAGCACATTATCTCAGGTAGGCTGGTACCACACAACACAACTGCTTTTTGCTAAATCTAGATCTGAACATGGATCTGATTAGTTCATATACCAACTACTTGACAAGAAAGCAGCATTCAGTAAGAGGTACTCCAGTTTATTTTACTTTAAATAGATCTCCTGATGTACTGATGGACATCACATCAAAAGACAGGCCAAAGGAAAAACACAGGACAAATACAAAAATAAAACCAGCTACCATCTATTGCCCAGGTTGTGCATCGAACCATTAGGCCTCATTCACTTACCTGAGACAAATGCATTTAAAAACTGGATTTGAAGACTGCATTTCTTCCTAAGCCTCTACCCAAAGAATTTAGATTTGACATTTCAAGAGATATTTTGTAGCACTGACAGACCAGCCATCATCTTAACCAGGGCTACAAGTCAAGAATAAGAAGTAGCTGGACAGCTTATCTCTCCTGAAGTGCAAAGCTCCAAAACTACTCCAAAGTGTGTGAGTGGAGAGAGAGAACACCACAAAATGGAGTTCTCTCCATGCTCTGTGTTTTTTTTTAAACCAGATCAACACTTCAGGAATCTCATACATTTCACTCTTAAGGGATGAGAGCTGATGGACTGTCCCAGGTGTGACCTACCTGAACGTGTAATTCCCAGGTACCAGGTTGGTCAGTGTCAGTATGGCAGTATCACTGGAAACCTTCTCCTCCCGCAGAGGACCCTTCAGCTCTTCCCAGTGGTAGCTGATAATTTTATCATCATCAGTGCTTTCTGTTTGAGTCACGGAGGAAAACACACACACAAGGAATTGGAAAATTGGAAAATGCTGCTTCACAGGTTCCAGATGGTCAGTCTCTACTTCTGCCCTAGGCTTAGTGGGCAAAGGTATTTTTGGTCCAAGCCCAGTCTCTGTTATGCTCAGACACCCAAACTGTAACAGATCAGTGCTACCTGGGGCTAAGATAAACCTGAATTTGTTTAAAGGAGCTCCTGAAAAGCTCTAGTGCAGGTCAAGATCACTGAAGGTGGCGTGTCAGTAACTTACACGTTTGAAGTTTAGCCAAGAGCCCAGTAATTCTGACTGACAGTAATTATTTTTTGATTCTAAGCAGCAACCTCCAGAGCTTTTCCTTTTTTAGGAGACTGGCTCTGACCAGTGCCCTTCAAAAAGGAACACGGAGAGGTGCTGCTGTGTGTGCTCTGCTCTCCTGGCCAGAGAGGCTGATTCTTTTCACCGTACTGTGTTTGACAGTGTCACTGTTTCTCTTAAACTTTATGCAGAAGGCCAGCCCAGGACCAAACACAACCCAGCCCTGCTGGATGCTGCACTTCAACCTGCAGGTACTCACTGCTGCCGTCGATGAGAGTGGAAATGGTTGGCAGGGAGATTTCCTGGAACGGTGGGGACACGATGGCAACAGGAGGCTGATTCACCCGGGGCTCTGCAACAACAACCCAGCTGTTACCATGACACTACAGACAGAAAGGCCTGGCCAAGGAACTGCAAAACTATCAGCAACAGTGATTTGTGCTTCTGGCACGTTCTGCACCAGCTTGGGGGGGGGGAATCAGTGCTACCAAAAAGGGGTTCAAACAGCGTGGAGGTGAGCAGCCAGCACACAAGTGCTCTGGGAAGGCTGCTCTGCATCAGTTTTCCCCTACTGGGTCAAGCACCTGCAGTTTCTTGCCACAGTGTGGCTGCTGCTCTGAAAAGTGAAGGATTTTGGTGCATGCTGCCAGCTGCAAAGTCACTGCTTATAAGGAAATGATCAGCCACAGCACCCAGAAGACCAGCCACACACTCTCGCTAATTTAGGGAGTGCAAGAGCCCTTCTTTGCCCACAAAGCTTCTACAAGAAGTCCTGCTGAAGACTGCAAAATGAAAGGGTTTTATTGAAGCCTGTGGTTGTCTCTTTACACAGGCCATCTAAAAAGTGAGGCAGTCAGCACACAATGCTGTATCTCCTCCACCAGCTCATCTGCAAATCATGTCTTACAGTAAGGAATGAGATTTGACTTAACCTGCCTGTGGTTGGGAATATTCCTTACTGCACAGGGAAGAAAAGAACCTCCGAAGGGGCTTCAAAGCTCTGGCTTCTCTTCAGTTTTTGCTCCTGCTGCTATAAGCTTTTTGAAATGACTGCAGATAGTTTTTATGGAAGCCGTGGCCTTTCAGGGTGAGGTGTTTGCTGAGCACTTCCCAATCAGGATTACAGCTCTTTTATCAAGTGGCTGGCTTGATGCAGTACAGCAAAAATAGCTGTGTATTAACAATAGCTTCCCATCTCAGGAAATTATTTAATACATACACCTATATGTGTGTGTATAAATATATATATACACACACAGGCTGCAAGTTCACAGCACAATGAATTACCACCACACTAAACCAAATAATGTACATGGTACAGCTGCCTTGGCTTGTCAAGAGAGAGGTGAAGTGAAGGAAAACCCCCTGCCAGCACTCACTTGGATTCACTGTTACATTCACGTAGCCCTCTCCATGCGCGTTCTCCCCATCCACCACGACTTTGAACTCGTACAGACCAACAGTCAGCTGGAAACAAACACAAAGGGTTATTTACCCTTGCAGGTTGGTGGCACCTTGACAGGACCTATGGGAAGGTCAAGTTCCTGGGCTTTGGCACAGGAGCACCCAATTCAGCCTCTGCACACACAGCAAAGGATGGTTTCCAGGCCAAAATGGTATTAGGCATTATTTCAGTTTACAGTGGCTATGCAGAAACCAAAGACTCGTATTTCTCTCTGCCACAGGGTTGTCAGCCAAGCTTTATTTTCCAGCAACAAAAGGCAAACAGAAGAGAGGTAACAGAGATTAGTTCAGGTTGTCTGGCCACAGGAATCTGTACCAGCAGATTGCATTTGAGGTGAGAAAGGCTACATGTAAGAAGAAAATCTCTCTCCTTGTGTGCTTTTATAAATGCAAGTGTTTCTTCTCTTCCTTCTAGGTGACATGAGCCAGGCAGTCATCTCTTCACTGTTGAACCAAAATGAGTGGGTGAGGGACCAGGTGCTGGATAACAACCTTGATCCCCAAAAGGCTGAAGCCCTGACAGAGACATGCACACTCCTGTCAAAAGGTTTGGCTCTGCAAAATATCCTTACTAAAGCCTGTAGATTTTGTTTTTTTCTGAGTGCAGTAGAATTCAGGCTGCTCAAAGGAATGTCTCAAGTACAGAACTGTACATTCACAGTATTTAGAGTCATCTCCTTGTTAAGAATCCCCACGTGCAGGAACTGGCAACCCTTTCCCTGTTAGAGCTTGTCTAAGAGCAGCAGCCAGGGACATGCCACAAGGTGTTGCAGGGCTCTCATTAATGGAAGCAGCAAGTCCCTCTTCCAGTGGGCAGTACAAGGCCCAGACCTAACCAGACTGCTCCAGGAATATTCCCACCCCTTGTTACTGTTAAATTGTGCCATTTGTGTGCCTTGTCACACTGCTTGTAGGCAGCTTGTACCTCCTGAAATCAATTTCTTCTTTGCCTCGTGCCAGATCAATCTCCTTTTTCTAAGAGCCTCAGAAGAGGGCTTGCAGTCAAATGTTGGCTGCTTGCCTATCAGGCAATTTCCTATTCATCCTGAAATCCCTTACAAGTCTTTCCTGACTGCTGGGGTCCCCATCTTCTCCATTTGGCATTTAACACAACAGGACAGGAAGCAGCCAAAGCTTTACCTTAGACAGCTTCAGGGTCTGGGAGTGCTTCCCTTCCATCTCTCCACTGTAGTCTTTTGGATGAGTGATCAACTCCCACTCGTAGGAATATGTGGTTCCTTAAGAAAAAAGGAAAGGTCCAGATGTTTGTTTTCAAAGCATGTCTTTCTGCCATGCTAAAGAACTGCAAAGGTATTAAACATTTACAAGGCACATTCTGCTGCACTGTGGAGAAATGAGACAGCTTGGGCTGCGGCTTTTTGGGAATATACCCAGGAAAAGAGACAATCTGTGCTTCTAAGCTCATTTACACTGGAATCAAAACCCATCTTTCAGCCTCCAAGGCAATAAAGAGCTTTGGAACAACCACAGCTCCAGGATAATAAGAGAGAAAAGCCTTATCATGTCCTCAGATCCTGCAGACACAGGAATGCCAATTTTTGAACAGGAATGAATCAATCCTTGCTGTCACACAACACAGAACACACTTGCCTCTACAGCTCCCACTGCCACTGTGGACGGAGTTAAGATAAGAACTTTAAAAATACTTGCCAACAATTTGCATGATGAAATGAGGAGTGTATAGAATGTGTTCCTCAGCAGGCAAATACCCCAATTCAGATTTCTATCACTTGTTAATACAGCTCAGTTCCTATCACCAAATATCAAGAACAGATGCTAGAAATCCAATTCTTCCTCACACACCACCCTGAGAATGTGCCATCACTTCTCCCATCTCCTCCCAAAATCTCCCAAACCCACTGGCTTTGTAGCACTTTCCATTTGTTTTTTTGTGTCTCAGTATTTTCTCTAAGATGCAGCACAAGGTAATAGCTGAGTATAAAAAAATTCCACAGGAAATGCTCTCTGACAAAAGGCATTCTCAAGAGTGCCCTTATTACATGCCACACATAATGAGTGTTTGCCTTTTCACAGCCCAAGCCCTTAGCAGAATTCCCAGGGAAGCCTTACGAGGTGGTGGCTCAGGAAGCACAAATGCATTCAGCTGAACTTCATTCTTTGGCAGGGTCACTTCCACGCTGTCTCCAGCAGAAACCACCAGCTCCTTCATAGCTGAAAGGGACAAACACAGAATTGGAAGAGGAACAGGAGAACAAAAAAAAATGCACATAAACCCACCTTGGTTTCAGTTTGTGGAATAAACCCCAGCTACAAATGATGATGTATTTTGTAACACCCTGTTCCTCAACAGACCTCCCATTTGAGGTTTCGCTCCCCTTGTCGATGCAAAAGCACTAATGGGGGTTTACAATTTTTTAGACAAGCCCAAAACTACTCAGTCACCTCTTTCTTTGCAGATACTGTGCTGAAACGTGGGCCCTGCACAGGGGAGCCTCTTCACCCAGGTCCAGCAGGATGGGAAGGGTTTTACTTGACAGCTTTTTGGCAGAGAACTCAGCTGCAGGCTCATGGCACAGCAAGACAAACACTGCTACTTCCAAACTGCAATTCCAGAGCTTCACAAATATATAAAGAATCCACAGAATTTCTTTTCTGAAAAACTGCTTGAGGGCTAAGAGAATTTTTTTTAAACCTGCATGGCTGCCACACTGGGTATGGAAGCTCAAGATACAAACCTGGTCCTTTTATTCATATTTTCTTTTCCACTCCTGCTCAAGAATTTTCTTGCCATTCCATTTCAAATAAACTGACAGATTCCTTTCAAAGACTACAGGGTAACCTTGAAAACTATGGCCAGGGACATATTTTTTATTAGCATTAAGATAACCAGAAAGTTGAACACATTTTTTATAAACACCTCTTGGCCTCCTCATCTCCCTCTTCCCTTCCCATTTACTTTATATTTGTCTTTTTATTATTGGACCTGGGAATTATGCAGAGAAAATATTCTTCCTTTAGTTTGACCCTGTCAAAGACAACGTTTCAGAGGTATGCACAAAAAATCCAAGTTAAAAAAAAAAATGGGAAAAAAGGACCTTAAACATTCAGCTATTTCCCCACCTTTATTACCTATTATTTATCTATCTTCCAATTTTAATAGCTAGTGGAATTAACCACCTTTTTTCTCCCTCTCAAATACTCCATCAGTCTTTCACCTGCAAAGAGTTCCAAGGCAAAATGCAATCAGATCTCATTAGGAAATAATTAAAAGAACCCCAGACAAACACAAAAAAAAACCCCAAACAAACTTGGAAAAACTTTGTAGCTTGGAAAAAACTACTCTTTACATCATCTTTACAATGGTTAGCAAAACCAGGAGGCCCTGGCTATATTAAGTCTTCCCAGACAAACCAATGAAGATGTTTAAAGCATATTTTCCAGTTTCAGCTGGGGCAAGCCCTTAACAAAAAA
>VWYO01021575.1:1583-23027 GCA_013400275.1 Rhadina sibilatrix | reverse complement strand
AAAAAAAAAACCAAAACAAACCATCAACTCGTCAGCACGAGCAGCCAATGAGCTTCCTGCCAAAAACATCTTTGGATGCAGTGCTTCCCTTACACTTTCCATTTGTTCCCTTGTAAGGGAAAGGAAGCCTATATTCCAAAGAAATTCAGCTGTGAATGCCTCAGCAGACTGGATTAACTGAATGCTGAGGCACCACACGAGCAGTACACGCCATTCCCTGTGCGTGGCCACCCCAACAGCCTGGCTGGGGGAGCAGAGCTGCCAAAGGGCATCTTGGCCTTTTATGCATTTTCAAACAGTCTGTTTTAGGAAATACCAGTGTGAACAGAAACATCACCATGCTGCAAAGCAAAGCAAAGTGCAGGCTACCAGCCAAGTACACTGTTCTCCACGGCTGAACGGTGCAGTGACACCTCAGGGACAGAAAATAATCAGCTACACCCTTTTTTGAGCACACATTAAGGCTGCTGCTCCATTTGATGGATAGCAGCCTGCCAAGGCTACTGGAAAAAAAAACGTTTCCCAGGACTCTGCCCTGCATCACATCTCAGCCTTTGCTTTGGGAATTAAGATATCCCCATTAGTTCCCAGCTGTGCCCATATGCAATGGTCACGTGCAGGTTTTATGATGCCCAAGTCCCATTCCAAACCTCAGGAGTTACTGGGATCCAACAGCACGTGTGCTGACATAGGCTCCTCAGTATTTTTCCCAAGCTACCATAATTATTTCCTATTTTTCCACACTAACATGGCTTGAAAAAGCCTGAGCAGGTGACATCACTGCTGGAGTCCTCACCTGGCGTGGTGGCAGCAGTGCTTGGGGCTGCAGCAGTGCTGCCCTGGGCTGTAGGAACGCTGCCATTTGTGGGGACTCCACTGGGCACTGAAGTCGCTGCCTGTGCCTTTGCTGTGCTTTTCACAGGCACAGGGCTGGCTGTGGGAAACACCTCAGAGTGAGGATGGGCATCATCAGGCTGCCCAGGCTTCTCAGTCTTCCCTGGAGCTGTCAAGTCCAGTGCCACAGGGCTGGAGAACGTGGCCAGCACTGATGATTCTGGTGTAGATGTTCCTGCGCGGATCTGTAAAGGAAAAAGCTGTCTGAGTTTGACCTGAGCACTGAATGTCAGTTTTAAGTTGCCCTTCTCCTCCTCCACAATTAGGGAGGCTGAAAAATCCCTGGTTTGTTTTTACAGCTTCCTCTTCTCTCTTCTGAAGTGTTTCTCCATGCTCTTCCTCCACAGCAGACAGGCCATTTCTACCCCAGCTGAACACCAGTTAACACCAGATTTAGCTACAGCAGTTAAATAAGTTAACCAAGGTTGTTGATGTGGCAAATACAAGAACCAGGTTCAAAACTGCAGTGAGTGGAGCTAAAAGAACAGAAAGGTGGGATAAGACAGACCCTAAAGAATGGGACCACAAACTGGGGTTCATTTACTTTGGCTGTGATTTCCTTTTCCCAAAGCCATGCAGTTGGCCAACACGAAGCAGGAGGATTGCAGTGGCATTTTTATGTAATAACTGAATTGCTGCAGCAAGAGGAAATTTGTTTTGGAATCACTCTTCAAAGCAAGGTGAGCTGACACACACAGCTCCCTGCATGCTTGCCCCAGGAGATGCTGCTGGGGCAGGGAGGGGAGCTGAAGGGCACAAAGTTTGCTCACATCCACACAGGATGAGCCACTTGATTGAAAATAATCAGAGTGGCAGGAACAATTTCCTTTCTTTCATCAGAAAATTCCTTTTACCTTGCCCCATTCCAGCTCCTAGCCTGCCAGGCCATACTCATGACAATTTACCCTCCACTGTGAAGTCCACCTGTGTAGCACATTTTCTTTTTTAGCTAACTCTATTTAGAGAACAATTTACCATCTTTGACTCAGAAAGTGCTTTGGAGCTGAATTTCCTACCACTACTCCCCATTAGAGGAGTGATTAAAAGCTCATACTGGAGGAAATATACTCAAGCTTTTAGACCATGCTGTTGGCATTCAGTCCAGGAAACAGGAACTGGGAAAACACTCCAGACCATGGTGGGCAACATCCTTGTCAGTAAATGGGCTGGGCTTTAGAAAACACTAAATGTTGGTTGTAAAAATAAAGCTGTGCTGCCCACACTGAACAACCAGCCAAGCCAGGAGCAGCAGTGAAGGCACTGAGGGCTTCTCTGCAAGGTTTATGTCACAGCCTTGGGCAAATAGCTCAGCTCACTCTGCTCACAGAATGTAAAACAATTGTTTGATTAACATCTGAGCTTTATGGACCAAAGAATCAAACACTCTTTTGTTAGTGTTACAGACATAAGCTGTCTTCCTTTATTTGGCTACTTGCTAATGGGCTTATTTAAACAGAAGTACGGATTCTTTGGAATCCATGCAGGAAAAATCTGGCATGCTGCTCTTCCTCAGTGGCCTCAGGACAGTTGGATGTCCCAAGCTGTAGCATCTTCCACCCACTGATGACTGCAAAGGGTACTGACTCCATTTCCTCCAGATAAAGTTTGAAATGCTGGCAGGAGAAAGAAGGGAACAGCCAGGCAGAAACTCAAGTGAGACAGACTCTTCAGGAAAGGCACAGGAGCAGAATGTTTCCACGACTCCCTACCACTAGGGGAAACCACTTTTTGCTTCTCATGAATCAGCCCAGAAGAGTCACAAAAACAAGAGTCACAAACACACACAGGAGATCCACATTCACCTGCTGGCCACAGCAGAGTCACCACTTTGCTTGGCAATATTTTCAGAGAGCTGAATGTTTTCTTGACTCACTTTTAATTCCAAAAAAAAACAACCCACTTTTGAGTTAAGAGAGATCCTCTTCCTTCCAAAAGTCTTCAGGATGAATTGACAGCCAAATGTCTGTAGAGAGCTCGAATTAGATAAGCTTTGCCTGGGGCAACATAACAGTCAAAAATGCCTCTAATGCTTGCAAGCTAAGACATTTCTTATCTTTGCTCCATAACTCTGAATTCTTTAAAGCAAAGAACAGATTATTTCATTCTTGGGGATAAATGACAAGGAGACTAGAAGTTTGCCAGCTGTCCTATCTTATTAGCTTAGAAAATAGAGAGAAGTGACACATTGGCCTGAGTCAACACAGGAGCCTCAGACAATTTTGATTCCAAACCCTAAATGCCTTTGGCCTGAGACAAATAACCCAGTGTCCTTGTCTGAGAGAGTCCCATGTCTGTTAGAGGGACTAGAGCAGCCCTGTGCGTCAGAATCCACACTGAGCCCAAGTTACTTGAGAGAAAAATACTTCTTTTCTGGAATTTTCTTTTATTTTTTAATTAAAATAGGCCTGGCCTGAATTTACAAAACGGGCTCTTTTCAGCTTAGATGGTGTCCTTGCTGTCTGCAGTAAGTGCACATCTGTGAAGACTCTTAAGACACTAAAATGTAGGTAATGTCAAAAACCATTACAGAGCTAGTGCTGGTGGTAAAGAGAGACATTTCCTTGCTCCTTGAGGATGAAAAGCACCCAGCACTTGCAGGAAGTGTGACAGCAAGAGCCAAACAGTGGGTTTGATGTGAGGGCAGGAATGCATTCTCTGGCTCTGTTGCAATGCTCCTGCTCCAGCCTTTCCCAGTCTGCCTGCAGAGCTGCTGCAGTGCTGCAGCAATCCTGTTCATCAGCAGTGCTGCACTTACATGCTTCTCCTGACTGGCTACTAAATGTGTTGCTATATTTTAAAATTGACAAGGAATTCTACCACAAGACAGAAAAAAAACTGGTGCCTGGAAAATGTCACTCACTTTAATGAAAAAGTACCAACCTCCCTTAGTTAAGGGCTGATGAGCAGGATGCACTGTGGTTTATCCTGATTCTACAACATGGATACAGTATAACCAGAAATTAATGTTCATTGCTCATCAGCAAATGCCATTGGAGCCATCAGAACTGCAAGAGGAAAATGAAAACCCACAGAGGCAATGTTTTCCCAAAACTGTCATTTTCCTTCTCTCTGAGCCTGCAAGAGCAAAGGAAAACATTTGCCTTCCACACATTCAACAGCAGCAGAGGAGAAAAAGCACTTTGATTTCAAATGCCCTTTCCTACTTGGGGTGTTTGATGCTCTCAGGTATGAACAGCCAGTACAAACCAGTACTGCCCCCATCTTCCAACCCTTCCTAAAGAGCAGCATTAAACACTTGGCCAGGTGCTCCATGGATTGGGACAAACACAGTCCAGGACAAACTCTACTGATTTCAGCATGGGTGTCACTTCATTTTGGTTCAGAACCAACCCAGCTTGGAATACCTCCATGTCCCAAGAACACAGCCTCCAATGTTGTATCCTTGGCTCACATTAAACTGCTCTTGGATTTGAAGTGCAAGGACAGCTGCAGAGCTGGCTTTGCATTTTGCAGGTAAAGTTGGATGGTTCAATAACCCCGGAATTAGCCCAGGTGGATATTTTAATTCTTCCCTCTCCTCAAAAACTCCATGCTAAACCTCAAAAATGTAAATGCCAGGAATTCTATCATGCCACTGTATTTTAGTAGGAAATCTTTATTTTTATGAACTTGCATTTTGTTAAGAGACATGGACTTTCCTATTAGCAAAAATCATCTAGGAGAGTAAAAACCTTCCCTTAGCACACATCCAACAGTGCACATTAATAACAATGGGAGCACTTCCTAAAGATGGGAAATCCTGCACGTTCAGCAACATTCAGAAGCTGATTAATCAGTGTAATTTAATATTTGCAACCAGTTTACTAGACACATTGGACAGTAACAGCAGGGTAACCTGGAAAGCAAAACTGCACACAGAACAAGCAGGGTGATGTAAAAGCTGTTCCCCAAGAGCAAGAGAAGACATTTAGAAGTGGCTGCAAAGACATCTCACACGTGTGACAGCTGAGAGAATGGGGTCACCGTGCTCAGCTCAACTGCTAGGAGGAGGAAAGAACAGGGAGGGTGGAAATGCTGCAGCATTGCAGGGGAGAGAGAAAGCTGAGCTCAAGTCAGCCCCAAATGCTGAGGGGGTTTCTGGAAAATCAAACATTTGTCAGGCTTTAGTGCCTGGTTTCACACATGTCACCCTGGCAGTGTCCCTTGGCTGCTTGCCACATCCTGCTCCAGGGTGGTGGCTCAGGCAGTCACAGCCCTACCTGCAACCAGGATTTGAAAAATTCAGTCATTTCCAGAACCAGAGGCAGCAGTTTTGTACGATGCCAAATCCCTGAAACATGGCAAGAGCTATTTCAGGAACAGTTTAGCAAAGTAGAATTATATTTCACCACCAGGAGTGCACAAGCATTTTTGAGATAAGGCTCAAAAATTATTCGCAGATGTAAAAACACAAACATCACTTAACAATTCAAATGTGCCAAATTCTGTGTAACATCAAGATGTACTGGCTTAACAGTGAATGTATTTGGAGCAGAGACTAAACTGATTTCATTCAGGCAGTGCCAAGGTAAGCTTTGGTGGATTTGAGAAACAGGAGCACTCTTCAAAAAAGAGAACATTTGGCATTAAGATGCCAACTCGAGGAAGCAGACTGACATTGAAGTACACTGTGAGCTGTATGCATGACTCGATAAAATAATGTATTTAACTGCCCAAATTCAGCATTTAAATGAAAACAGCTTACTTTATTGTGTGGATCTGAACAGGTACTTTTACAGGTAACAGTTTTCAGCTCCCAGACAATTACAACTGACAGTCACCTTTCCTTCTCATCTGGCAAGCACACTGTGTGATTATACAGAGGATAAGCATTATCAAAGACTCTATACTGCCTCATCTTCTCACTTTAACAGTTTATCTCAGCTAAGAAAAAGGGGGGAAAAAAACTACCCCAAAACCCAAACAAAACCCCAAACTGCTGGCCAAGCCTTGTTGACAGGAGGTTGAAAACTGGTAAAAAACTGGCTGAAATCTATCTAAAGCCAGACTGAGGAGGGAGACAGCTGTCCCAGACAGCCCCACTGCAGCCCCAGCAGCCACTCACCTGGGGCAAGTCACTGTCTGCATCCTGTGACCTGCTCACATTATTGCTCTTAGGAGGGAGTAGGCTTCTGGGGTACTCTTCTCTTGAGTTCTCTCCATTTTTCAGCAAGTCCTGCTTTTGATTTTCTTTCTCAGGAGCAGCTCTGTCTGCCACTAAGTGCCTCAGGACCTGATCCTTCAAGAGCTCTGCTTCACTTTGGCTGCTTCTGGAGTTCTCTGCCAGATCCCTCCTCAGGAGTTGCACCCTGTTCCCTGCCAACCTCCACTTCTGGAATGATCTCCGCAGTCTTTTCTTCCTCTGGCCAGGGATGTCCCAGTCCAACCACTTGTGACTCAAAGTCTTCGCGTCCCCTTCCATATGGAAGTTTAACAAGTGCTCTGTGCTTTTTGATTTCTTTAAAAACACCAAAACAGAATCTGCAAAGCCAGTCCTGTTGGCCTGGCACGTGCCAGGCATGGTGCAGTTCACCTGGATGCACATATTTTCCAAGAACCAAAAGGCATCACAGGTGGGGCGCTGGCAGCAAGCGGTCTGACAGGAGCTCAGAGTATGGAACCCTTGCAGAAGCTGCAAATGGTGACCTGCCCACGATCTCAAATGGCTGCCAAGCAGGACCTTCCCCAGCTCACACTTAGATCCATTCCAGTTTGCATCTGGGAAAGAGGAGGGAAGACAAACAGACAATTCTCAGTCCTTTAAAGCAGTGGATAATAGATCTCATCACTATTGTCAAGGTGAATTTGGGGCACAGGAAGAAGGCAGGAGAGTGGATATAGGAAAGTAAATCTGACTTCTCAGAATCTCTACCCGGCCTCACTATCCAGTACTTCCATAAGATTTTAAGGAACAATCTGCTCCTCCTACCTCAGCCACCACCACCCTTTCCAACAGGGATGGAGAAGCAGAAGTGAAGACAGAAATGTTCCTGTTTCAGAGGAGCCCATAATGCCCACACTGAGCAGCTGGACCAAGGCCACACAACAAGCTCAGAGCCAGAAACTGAACCCCAAAATCCCAAGTGCAGTTCTTTACCCAGTTATGGCCTTGCCTCTCTGCCCATAGTCTGCCTAGAAGGAAAACACTGCAAACAGTGGCACTGGCTTGGTGCACAGTACAGAGGCATTTTTAACTCTTCCATGCTGATATTTAACATCAGTTGCTTATTCTGACTCCACTTGGGAAGTTGTTACCAGCTTCTAGAAAAGGGTTCTGCAAGGCAAAGCCTTGCCACCCACCCTGTCATCGTGTTTTTCATTAAAAACCCTCAAACATTTGACATAATTTCTGTTAAAAGTCAAGTCACTTCAGGTCTCAGCTCTGCAGCAAAGTAGCAACTGCTTTGCATATGGATTCTTTTTTTCTTAGCATGAAAATTTTGAGAGCTTGCAGGGATCAATGGATTAAAGGCTTCCAAAATTCAGAGCTCTGCAGATTAAGGACTCCCTAAAAATAGCCTAATGACCTATGGGACTGTTACACTGTGCTGTGTTCAGCATCCAAGCAATAATAGGTCATTGGAAGATTACTTTACAAACAGTGTTGCTGGACTGGGAGCTGGAGAATATGCTCCAGATCTGGCTCCCTCCCTGTCAAGAATGGAGTTCTTGAACACAACACAAATGGGAAACATTTTTCTCCATCAAAATAAAGTCTGAATTTAAGTTACAATATCCTGCTCAAGAATGAACTCGAGTTTAGTGACCAAGTCATGGGGGACAGAGCTCCCTGTGGGTGTCTGAACCCACCACTGTGCAGGAGGGGGAGAAGCTCCTCACTCGAGCAATGAAACGTGCAAAAGAAACTCTGCAAATACTCAATAGCAGGAGAAGTTGACATCAGCACCTTTAAAAACCTCAGCACCCTCGTCACACCTCATCAACACACAGGATTTCCTTGGAGAGAGAGCAGACAGGCAACCTGTGTGCCCAGGGCAAGAGCCAACCTCATCACACCTGGGATGCCTGGACAGCCAGTCCCTGGCACCACTGGCACAGTCACAAGCTCCTGGCACCAATCTGATGGGGATGGAATTAGAACAGAATATGGAATGTGTGTACACACCCAACCCACGTGTATACACACACACACTCTCTCCAGACCTGGAGAAACAATAACAAATGGAAGAATGACACCATTCCTGTGAATTTCAACAGGATCTCATCCACTCAGATTTACTTTTTGCCTGTAAAATTCCCTTTCTGTTAAAGGTGAATCACTGCCCCTAATATATCCTGTGCATGAGGGAAACGTGCTGCTTCCCACATTCCTACAATCCTTCCTCCTCCTCCACCACTGCTCATCCAGCTCTCCTCATATGTCAGGCCTGGCTCACACATACCACTCAAATTAAGGCTGGATATGGAAGCAGTGAAATTCAGCAGCAGTTTCTAGTACCAGGCTTAGAACTGGAGCACACACAAAATGGGGCACATTTAAGAGAAAATGTTCCCAGGGAAGATATCCCTTGTGACAAATCACTACATAACACAGGTATTATATTTATTCATCTCAAATGTAAAGCCTGGATCCCCAGAAACATCTCCTTACCATGTCAGAGCCATGACTTAGCCTGGATGACACAACACTACCATGCTGAGAACATTCTGCTTCTCTTTTAACACACTGCTAAAACAAGATTTGAATAGCATTTTGGCCACATTTCATTTCCAGAACTCTGCTAACAGCCACTTGGGACACGTTTATTTGAAATTAGCCAGTATGTTCCTCTGAATTGCTGTACATGGACAGCTTAAAACTCAGATAACTCTCAGGAATGACAGAAGTGAACAGGCAACTCCCAGCACGCCAGCCCAGTATTGCAGATGTGAATTTTCCACAGAGACACACTGATTTTCACTTTTCATTTTCAAGTTCCATGGCCTCCATCAAACATTCAGACAACTCTGTGTGCCCTGGGAGAAAACAGAGTCTACACTTGCACTTCACCTGTGGAAAGCAGGAACATTCCTGAGGATGAGTTCCCTCCTAAGCTCAGCACCACACAAGTCACAAGACAGCTGCACAGTGGGTGTGCTTAGTCACTTCTCCATATTGTTTTTGTCACATCAGTGGAGAAAACTGCTCTTCCCAGGAACTCAGGAGTTCCTGTCCCAGGGATGCAGCCCACAGCTTTGCTGAGCAGCAGGGGAATTACACACAGGGGAACAGCTTCTATTAATAACTTCAGGTTTACAGACTTGCCCAGGCAGTCAATCCTGCCTGATACCAGATTAATGATTAAAGACTTAACTCGGTGGACTTTTTAAACCTGCCACGAGTCAGTCAGTTATGTCAACACAGTCCCTCTTGCGTAACTCCACATGACCACGCTCATTTCCAGGCAGCCATAACTCCTCCTCAGCTTCACAAACTGCCTGAGTGACACAAACAAGCCCAAAATAACAAAAACTCTGCCACGGAAAAAATGTCCAGATCAGGGTAACTACGTCCATATAATTATATTTATTTCTGCACATCCAAAAAACCTTAATTTAATGGACTCTTCACTCATTTAACTGTTGGATTTGATGGTTTCAGACCAGCACTGTTCCAACCCTAACAATTCTATGAGCTGGCTTTAACTCTTCCAAGCAGAGCAGGCTTAAAAACACCAACACTGTCTAGAATACCCTCTAGAAGTCTCATAGGAGCTCTAACTCTAAACTTCCAAGAAATTATTAAAAGCCAGGAAACACATGCAGGAAGCCCAGCTGACAAGGAAACACCATTCAAACACACAACCCTCTGCTAGGACCAGGAATACAAACATGTCTTTCCAGGGTCTATATTAGCTGATTAAGATCACAAAGCTCATTAGCTTAATCAAATCTGCCACTGGGGAACTGTCCAGGAAGGTCCAGTAACACAACAGGGATACTGCAGCTGTCTGGAGAACACGTCCACATAGCTGGGAAACAAAGCAAACCAACCCCTTCCCAAACCAAACATCACACAATCCACTGGAGGAAAACTTCCATCCAAGCCACTAGCTTGAGCAGGAGGTTGGTTGCTCAAGTTTGAACAGGAAATAACAAAAACAAACATAACCGTTGCCTGTAGGCAAATAAAGACTTCTGACACGCTGTTCTTGGGAAGAGCGTTCAACATCTTAGGGCTAAAAAAACATCCCTGCCTTTCCAGGTTGCTTTCCTTATATTAAATTATTTTCCAGATTATCACTTGTTCCTTTTGTCAAAAATTAAGGCCAGGAAAAGCTCTCTCTGAGACACAAGCTACACTTTTGAGAGCAGCAACTGCTAAGAGTGGCGTTTTGTTTGGTTTCAAAAAAACAACAGCTTTTTGTTTGTTAGTTTAAAAAAAAATCAATTAAAAAGGAAACCAATAAAAAAACTCGACCCTACAATGTCTACCAGCAAATCATTTCACTTTTCTGAGTATTTTAAACAAGTAAGAGGGATAAAGACCGTAAAAATCCACACCCAGAGTCCCAGAGAGAANAGGTTTACAGACTTGCCCAGGCAGTCAATCCTGCCTGATACCAGATTAATGATTAAAGACTTAACTCGGTGGACTTTTTAAACCTGCCACGAGTCAGTCAGTTATGTCAACACAGTCCCTCTTGCGTAACTCCACATGACCACGCTCATTTCCAGGCAGCCATAACTCCTCCTCAGCTTCACAAACTGCCTGAGTGACACAAACAAGCCCAAAATAACAAAAACTCTGCCACGGAAAAAATGTCCAGATCAGGGTAACTACGTCCATATAATTATATTTATTTCTGCACATCCAAAAAACCTTAATTTAATGGACTCTTCACTCATTTAACTGTTGGATTTGATGGTTTCAGACCAGCACTGTTCCAACCCTAACAATTCTATGAGCTGGCTTTAACTCTTCCAAGCAGAGCAGGCTTAAAAACACCAACACTGTCTAGAATACCCTCTAGAAGTCTCATAGGAGCTCTAACTCTAAACTTCCAAGAAATTATTAAAAGCCAGGAAACACATGCAGGAAGCCCAGCTGACAAGGAAACACCATTCAAACACACAACCCTCTGCTAGGACCAGGAATACAAACATGTCTTTCCAGGGTCTATATTAGCTGATTAAGATCACAAAGCTCATTAGCTTAATCAAATCTGCCACTGGGGAACTGTCCAGGAAGGTCCAGTAACACAACAGGGATACTGCAGCTGTCTGGAGAACACGTCCACATAGCTGGGAAACAAAGCAAACCAACCCCTTCCCAAACCAAACATCACACAATCCACTGGAGGAAAACTTCCATCCAAGCCACTAGCTTGAGCAGGAGGTTGGTTGCTCAAGTTTGAACAGGAAATAACAAAAACAAACATAACCGTTGCCTGTAGGCAAATAAAGACTTCTGACACACTGTTCTTGGGAAAAGCATTCAACATCTTAGGGCTAAAAAACATTCCTGCCTTTCCAGGTTGCTTTCCTTAAATTAAATTATTTTCCAGATTATCACTTGTTCCTTTTGTCAAAAATTAAGGCCAGGAAAAGCTCTCTCTGAGACACAAGCTACACTTTTGAGAGTAGCAACTGCTAAGGATGGTGTTTCCTTTGGTTTAAAAAAAGCCCAACAGCTTTGGTTTGTTAGTTTAAAAAAAAATCAATTAAAAAGGAAACCAATAAAAAAACCCGACCCTACAATGTCTACCAGCAAATCATTTCACTTTTCTGAGTATTTTAAACAAGTAAGAGGGATAAAGACCATAAAAATCCACACCCAGAGTCCCAGAGAGAACAGAAGAGTCACCTGCAGAGGAGCACAAGGCACACAGGCAAGTGCACAGGTAGAACAGCTGCAGAATTCCCAGCTCCCTCGCAGCTTTTCCCAGGCAGTATCGTGACAGGGACCAGGCGCTGATGCTGGGCTTGGCTTCCAACCTCTTCTCCATGGCCTTTGTGGGCAGCAGCAGGGCTCTAGAAACACGCAGGGTATGAAACACAAAACATCCCGTGGCAACTGAAATGTTCCTGCACAGATCCAGCGGGAGAGCAAAGTGAACAGAGCATTTGTGGAGCAAAAGGAAGGCCTTATCAGCTGTGATTAGTCCAGCTGTTGCTAAGGAACTATCAATGCCTGATAGCAAAATGAAACCTGTAAGTGGCACAGCTGCCAGCGCCGAGGCCCCTTCCCTTGTGGTTTTTCTCCTCCCAGACCCCGTTTTTCATCTGATATCAAAGCAGCTGTCCACTGGATCCCACCCAGGCATTTGGGAAATTTCAGTTTCAAATATGCCTGAGGACTGGATACCCAGGCAGCAGCAGGAGGATAACACAGGCACTGAGAACCCCTGCACATCCAACCCCTGCACATCTGCCCGGCGATGTCATCGCAGGCACGTCCGTGCTGGCTGGTGCCAGCCAGGAAAAGGGAAACCAGAGCACAGCAACGCTGGGAAACTGGGAGCTAACGCCCTGGTTTGCTTCTTGTTTTGCTCCACGGGGCAGGGATCACCAAACTTCTCCGCCTTGCTAATGCCAAAAGCTATTTAATAGCCTCATATGCTAATTAAATGTAAATTATCTCTAGGTGATGCGGTAGGGGAATATTAATTATTTCACAGGTAATAAATAGCGGCTATTTTAAGGGAGCAATGAAAGCATCATTAGGCACTAAACGGCGTTAAATCTGCCAGTTCCGAAGAATCCAAAGGGAAGGCTGTTACAGCCAGGTCCACCAGCGCTCCTCAAGCACTCAGCGCTTGTTACACCTCGAGGAATAGCACTCAACCGTCCGCAGCAGAGCAGGAACAGACACGGGAGGAAAACTTCACGGGGGAAGATGCAAACCCGCGCCCGCTCAGCCAACAGGTCCTGGAGGAAACTTTCCGCCCCCCAGATCCTCGGTCCCCGCACCTGCCCGGCCGGAGCCCCCAGCACGGAGCCCCCGAGGCCGGGCCCGGGCCCCGCTGGAGGCGGCAGCGCCCCGTGCCGCCGGCGGGTACGTACCAAGGGCTCATGGCGAGGCTCGGCGGCTCCTCGGCGGCTCNAGCGGCTGGCACGGCGAGGGAAGGAGCTGAGGGGAGGCTGCCCGTGTTCCCCTCCGGTCCTCCGGCCGCGCTCCCCGGCCATGGCCTCGGACTCCGGGGACAGGCACGCCACGCTGAAGCGGTGCCTCGGTGTGCTCAGAGACGCGAAGAACGACAGCGAGCAGTTCGCAGCGCTGCTCCTGGTAAGGAACCGTGGAGTCCTCTCAGGAGCGGCGGGCAAAGGGGGGCCAGACAGCCTGCTGGACGCGGGGAGGTGGGGATTGGGAGCTCGGAGCAAGCTGCTTCAGAGCTTTAGGGTTCTCTTCAGCAAAGCAAGGGAGCCTGGCCTTGACCTGGGTGTGCGGAGGTCAGTCAGTGCTGCCACACTTTTGGAACACCGTGGTAAACCTCTGGATTAGCACTTGGGCCAAGTGCCAGCTCAGTGGGTACTTCCCTGCACTAATTAAAGTTGTTTTGGCTTCTGATTTGCAACAGCTCCATCCTCTACGTGCACCAAATCCTTTTGCTATGCTCACGCTCGCTCCTGTTTTTGCCTTGTAGGTGACCAAAGCAGTCAGAGCGGGAGAGGTGGATGCCAGGACCCGCCGCCAGATCTTTGACGCGATCGGATTCACATTCCCGACCCGCCTGCTGCTCTCCCGGCAGCCCCCAGCCGGCTGCCCCCCGCACACCTTCCGTGCCCTCGGCCTCACCCTGCTGGCCTGCTTCTGCACCGACCCAGAGCTTGCTGGGCACTCCCAGATCCTGAACAAAATCCCGACCTTCAATGACGTCCTGCTTTCCCCCTGCGACCCGGACAGCACGGCCATGGTCGATGATGTGTACCAGTGCCTCAGCGCCGTGCTGGCCACGGCCAGGGGCCCCAGGGAGTTGGTGACCAAAGGGACAGTGTCTGCCCTGTGCCAGGCCTACCTGAATGGTGGTCACGGCTCTGACCGTGCCGTCGCGCTGCTTGTGGGGCTGTTGGCCGTAGCAGAGGCCAGGTGCTGGCAGAGAGATGCTCCACAGCTCCTGGCTGTGCTCAGCAAGCTCTCGGGTGACTTCCTCAAGGCCGAAGACATGACCAAATTTGAGCTGTGTGAGGTTCTGCCTCACTTCATCCCCCTGTCACCTCCTCTCACAGAGAACTCTCAGGGCTCTGAGTGCCTCTGCAGGCTTTACAAAGGGCTGGCTGATGTTTTGGGCAGCAAACTCAGCCAGGCGCAGCGGGACCCCGCTCTGAAGCTCGCAGCCAGCCTCGTGCAGGCCTGTGGGGCTGAGTGGATCCCAGCAGGGAGCGCTGGCAGCAAGTTCCTGGCCCTGCTGGTGAACTTGGCCTGCGTGGAGGTCCGCCTGACCCTGGAGGAGCCAGATCCCGTGGAGGTAGAGGGGAAGAAAGAAGTGGTGACAGCCTGCTATGTCCTTATGGAGATGGGGATCCAGGAGTGCCTGAGGGAAGAGAACCCTCTGCTAGAAAATGTGCAGAAGGTGCAGCTCATGAGGATTATGGAGGAGGCATTTGGAGCTGTTATATTCTACTTGAGACAGGTAATGCAGGGCTTTTAACAAAGAGCTGGTTGTGGGGATGTCTCTGTGTGGAGCAAACTCTGCCTCCTAGCCCACTGGGGTTTCCAGACCTGTGGTAGTTGATGTACAGTGACAATAATGTGTCACTTTGCTTTCTTCATGCAGGTTAAACAGGAGGAGCTGCAAGATCCTTTCATCTTTGCCTCCGTTCGAGTCCTTGGAGCTTGGATGGCAGAGGAGACATCCTCCCTCAAGCAGGAAATCTGTGAGCTCTTGCCTTTCCTTGTTGATTATGCCAGGAAGCTTTTCAAGGAGGGCAGCCCAGCTGTGAGCCATCCCCAGGCAGAGCTGGTCAGCACTGAGGGCTCTGCCTTACTCCAGGATGCTCTGAGGTGAGCATTTTAAGCAGACATTTGTTGCATTTTAGTGCAAACCTGCTCAAATACTTTCTATTTTTGCACTTCCTGCACTGCCAGTTCCATGGGGCTTTTTCCCCTGAGATGGATGTAAATGCAGGGCATCAAGCCGTTCTACCTCATGCTCCCAGTTTCTTTTCCCTTCCAGATTTCTGCTACCTGGCTTTTGCCATTTGACAGCAGAGGACAGGCCCCGGGACATCCTCATCTCTGAAGGGGCACCAGCACTGCTGTGTGAGTACTTCCTGCAGCAGTGGGAGGTTCTGACCTCTGAGTCCACGGCCCCAGCAGCCCTGACGAGCACTGAAATGAGTCTCCAGACCACCTGTGGGATTTTCCTTAACCTGGTTGTGACTGCTCCAGACCTGGTCAGGTAACAGAGCTGTGGGAGCTGGCTCTGAGGTTGGCCCTGGGAAGAAATGGTGCCTTGAGCTTGAGGCTCTGGTAACACACTGTGCTGAAAAGGGATGTTCCTTTTTCAACCCCAATTTCATTACAGTTTCGGTGCTGTGTTTAACCTTGACGTGCTCAGGTGCTTCTGGCTCTGCTCAGGAAATATGTCAAAAAGGGTTTATTTTCTCTCTAGGCGTGACAAAACCTTTTCCTCTCTGATGGATGTGTTGCTGAAGTCTCTTCCACTTCTGCTGCCCCAGAAGCATCACCTGGTTCTGGCAGCAAACGTTGCCACTCTGGGCCTGATGATGGCCAGGATCCTCGCAGGGTCAGCAGGTAAAGGAAGTTCCCATTGGCAAAGCACACATTGTGCTGTCTGGGGTGAGACCAGGAGCCAGGAATTCGGGCTGGAGAAAGCAAATAGAAGGGAAACTGGTGCAGTTTGTCATTGGAAAAGTGATAAACCAAAAATATTCAGGAGCAAGGAGCACGTGAAACATTCAGCAAGCTGATGTGCTGGGATGAGGAGATTTCTAGGGCAGGAAGATGCTGTCCTGCTCCACACAGCCCCACCACAGGTGTCGCTATAGGACACGAAATCAGGACACAGACTCTCAGAAGGCTGAGATGACTCTAATCTGTGTTTATTCTCAATAAACTTGTCTTTATATCTTTTTACAAGAGCCCACCCAAGGGGTGGGATCTTTGGACCACATTGGTCGCGTTAGAGGGACATCAAGGAAAGTCCCTCCTAGGGAGAGGAATGAGAAAAACAGGATAGTGTACAATAACACATTCCTTGTTTACAGGAATTGTGCTTGGGAAAGGAATTTCAGAAAATCAAAACATTGCAGGCACGAACCGTGGCTACACACAGGGCCCTTCTTTGACTGAGCAAACTCTGCATTGTTGATGTTTTCCCTCCCCTCAGACCCCCTTTTGGGTTACTAGCTCAGTTTCTGGGGGACTTTGGGTGAGGGAGACTTCAGGATAGGGAGAAGAGATCCAAAAGAGGCTCCTTACCTCGGATTATTCCAAAGCTTTATTCTTGAAGGGTTCTGGAGGCCAAAGGAAGAGCATGGGTTTATCTGGGTTCTCTGTCCAGGACCGATAAGCTGGCACTGAACCAATTGGCCAGAGCTAGGGGGGAAGGTAGGGTCAAACTACATGGTTATAAGCATTAGGGGGTTCTCTTGGGGTAAACCATCTCCCAGAGGGCTACAACACATTATCCCACTCATTCCCTTTTCCTTCCAGCCCTTCAGGAAACTCAGGCCGCCAAAGAGTTTTTCGGAGCTGCCATTGCCTTCCTCTCCCAGGCCCACACGGCCCAGGCAGATCCCAGCAGCGACAGGCTGGCCGTGGCTGTGTCTCCTGCCTACAAGAGTGCCTGGGATGCCATCGAGGAGCTGTGGTTCCTGGGCATGCAGGCCCTGGCTGGCTGCATCCCCCTGCTGCCGTGGCTGCCCAGCGCCGCTCTGCAGGCGCGCTGCCCGCAGGGGCTGGCGCAGCTGCTGGCCCGCGTCGCTCCGGCCTCGCCGGGTTTGGAGCTGGTCACCGCCTTCCAGGCCGTGCTGGTGGAGCTGGCCAGAGCCAGTGAGCAGTGCAGGGATGTGATGCTGTCCCACCACGCCAAGGAGTGGGCCAATCTCTACGGAATGGCAGCTCTGGAGCAGTGTCTGGCCGAGCAGGGAGGAGCCGGCAGCGCTCTAGGTGGGAAATGAAGGCAGGCGCCTGCACGAGGTTTGTTCAGCACTGGCACAAAAAGCCCCCCCCGGATTTAAATTTAAATTAAATTTGAATTTGCTACTGTATTTTCCCTTTTGTTACAGAATTCTCATTTTAAGGAGTCTTCAACAATATTTCGGTGAGAACCAGTCTCATATGCACCAAGGCTTCAAATTTCTCTTCCAGGAAAGGGATGTTATTTTTAGATATTTGAACTGGAATATGCTGAAGCTTTAACAGTGAATAGTCTTTTCTTGTATATGGTTAAAGGTTGGAGTCACTCCTTTGTTCTCAAGAAGGATTATTCCTGTACTTGTTGCAATTACATTTGTAATTATTGTGAAGAACGTTTTCTGAAGCATTTTACAAATGAACTTTACAAAACTGGAGTGATGCAGCAGCACCCAGCATGATCAGCACTGGCCACATCAGTGTGCAGAACTGCTGCTGCCTCAGAACATTTCACCATGCCCTTGCTTGATGTGTTGTGAGGATTTCTCTGTAAAAACAACCTGTTTTATTATTAAAGACGTTTTGTCAGTTTGTTTTTCTAACTCTTTAGTGCTGGGATTTCTTTCTGCCCAGTACCCACACAGGATGCTTGCTTCTCCCATTAATATGGTCAATATTTCCCCTGCAGGTTTTCACCTTATTTTCTCTGAGTCCTGCACATATTAGTAAATAACTTGGGGCTACACATAGAACTCTGGAAAAGGTAGGCATGAGAAAAGCTGTATTATTTACTGATACATTGGGAATAACTCCTTGTGACTTGAAGATTCTGTGCTGCTGGATGATCCCCCAGTTCATACCTGCCACTGGTACCCTCATCCCAGGTTCATACCTAGAAAACCTTCCCAGCACCCACTTGCTTTGCCTGTTTTGCCCCATAAAACACCTACACAAAGTACATCCATGGGATTTTCTATTTGCTCCCTCTCACCTGTGGGATGGGATGTACAGGGAGAGGTTTCCACTCTTGCAAGGTGAAGGACTCTGTCTTCCTCTGCTCTCTTTAGGGTGTGAAAGCCAAAACGAGTGAATTCCCCATTGCTTACAGAAGAGAAAAGCCACATGTACCATGCAGTAAATCTCTTGTGGCCCCGGCTTTACAGCTTGGCCTGCCAGTTCTCCCGTACCGCGTTATCCCAAGGATATTTCCCAGAAGGAGCAGCTGCGCGGGGTGGCTGCTGGCGCTGAGGCTCATCCCAGCTGCGCTCCCTGCTCCCGCTTTTCCACCAGGTGTCAGCCGAGGAGTTCTCTGGGAGCTGCTGCCTCGCCGGGACTGGCTCTGCTGCCAGCCCGAGGCGTTGATCAGAACTCATTGGAGGGGGCTGTGGAGTCGTCTGATCAAGGGAAAATCAAGCACGAAGCTGCCTCGAAAGGAGGGCTGGCTCTGTACTCCTGCTTTACGCCGTGTTCTTGGCTCACTGCTTTATTGGAGCGAGTGCCTCGCACAACTGGAGAGGAGGCTGTTGCTCAGGGAAAGTATCTTTAGATCTCTTCAGCTCAGCCCTGAGCAGCCAGTGCAAGTTGGAACAAAGGCAGGTGCTCCCAGCAGAGCGGTGCGAGCCAAACAGGCAGATGAGCCTCCTGGCCTTGGAAAAGAGCAGAACTTTGTGGAGCTGGGCTGGGAGAGGCTCCTCAGCCTGCCAGGCACATCCCTGCTCCGCAGGGAAACACCAGCAGGAAAAGTAAGGAGTACAATGCAGGGTCAGAAAGAACACCCAAACCCTCAAAGCCTTTACCTTCAAGTGTTCCCAGTCCTGTACACTCTCTTGCCTCTGGTCAGGGGCGTGGGCTTCCCGTTTATGACAGCCACTAATTAGTGCTAATGAGAGATATGACCTATATCACCAGGAGAGTGTTCTGCTATCCCCAGTGCGGTGCTGGGCTTGCTGTGGGCAGCTGATCTGGTTTGGCCATGGTTCATTCCCGTGGGCAGTGGTTGGAGCTCCCACAACACCTGAGCAGAGATCAGCCTGGGCCCACAGTTCCAGCACTAACCCAGAGGCCTTTGGTTGCTGGTCTTTAATTCCCTGAGAGGCTCCCTGGGAGCAAACCAAGGGCCCAGGAAGTCCTCCAGTTTTATCCTTCCCCATCTTAGGGAGTAGGGTTTGGCCACCAGCAGGTGCCTGGAGAGGAGCATCTGCACCTCATTCTCACACTCTTTGGTGTAAAGTCCCCTCAGGTGTGAGCGGGACCACCAGTGCCCTGCCAGAGCTGGACCCTCCCTGAGACCCTGATGTTTTGTCATGTTCTTGTTTCTTTGCATGAAACAAACCACACTCCTTGTGAGCCCCTCACAGCTCCTGAGCTAGCAATGGAAGGGGTGAGACACCCACCTTGCTCTGGGATGTTGCCAGGCTGAATGCCAGCGGAGATGATAGAGCTCCTTGAGGAATATCACTGCTCTCTTATCCCGGGGCACTTTCCAAACATTCTCAGAACAGAGCACCCCCAAAAAAGACTGTTTTGCCCCCGAGACTGAGTGCTAACAACAGTGAGCACTGCATGTTCAGGAGGGGAGGGCACTGGAGCTGTTGGAAGCCTCCTGCCACGTGGGCATCTCCGTTGGCTCCGTGTGTGCCAGCCCACAGGCCCCAGCACGCCCGGCTGGCTCAGCCCACGCGAGGGAGATGCTGCCCTGGCTGCCTGGCCAAGGCTTCAAAGGCTGCAGGGTGTCCTCAGCCACCCCGAGCTTTGCAAGCCCAACCACAGGTTCTGCTCCTGGCAGTTGACATCCACAAGCACTGGTGATCTGGTGCCAGGGAGGTGGATGTGGCATCATCTAACGTCCCCTCTCTGCCAGTGTTTGAGATCCCAGCAGAGAGTGGGATTGCAGCCAGCAACACCCGGAGAAAACTCTGCTTCATCTCCCAAGTGCATTTCCAACGCCAGGACAAGCTCTCTAGGAGCAAGATGATTGTTCACTGCTCTCCAACAAGATGGGCAAGGCCCACTGGAGGAGCAGATCCACATTCTGTGCTGCTGGGACAGAGCTGGGGAAGCGCTGATTGTGCTCCCAGAGAAGGTGAGAGAAGGTGCCAGGGCAGGATAACTCCTGGAGGTTTCCCCAAGCCCAGAATCTATTGCAAGGTCCCTTTTCTCCTTCCTGAGCACTGCTGTGCTGTGCTGGGGAGGGTGACACCCCCCTCCCCACAGCCCCACAGCTCCAGGCTGCCCTGGCTCACTGCCCCAGCCCAGCGTGTTCCGTGAGGGGCAGCGGGACAGCTCTGCCTTTTGTTTTTCCTTCCCTTTGTCTGTCAGTGTCGCAGGTTTCCTCTGCTCTCTTTCATTTTTGGGTGGAAACACAGCTTCCCTCCAAGCTGCTGCAAGGGACCATCCTCCTGCTTGCCTGTGGTCCTGTGCAGGCCGACTCACAACCCTTTCCTGCCTGCATTTGCACAGTTTCACCTCTTTCAGATGAATAAAGACTCGGCATTATAGGGACTAGACGAGCGAGGGGCATTAAGAATGAACTGGAACATAACTGCAAAATACAGCATGTCCAATCCAATTTTTCCTAGCAAATGAAATGGATCTGGTGGAAAATAAATACAGAACTTCCAGGGGCAGCGTCCTTGAAGAGCATTTGAGGGGGATGAAGAGATTTGAATGGATCAACCCTCTATACCTCTGCATATCCCTCCTCCCACCCTTAAATGCCATCTTTAACAGAAATAAATTAGAATAAACGATCAGCCCTTGCCTCCTAAAGACAGGTGGCAGGGTAATATTAAAAGAAATGAATAAAAATTCATTTAATGAGCATTGTTAATTAAACCTGGAAATCAAAGAGGTCTGAGTTGTGGGAATTCAGAGGCAAAAATGAAAATGAAGGGAGCTGTAGCTCGGGGCGGGAAGAGTGGAATTAAATTAACTGCAGTGTGGGGTTGTGTTTGTTGATGTCGATCACACAGCACGGCGCGTAACAGCTGGGGGTGAAGGGTTTGCGCTCTGCCCCGCGTAAAACACGCGCTGCTAATGGAACCTCCCGCCCAGCCACGGGCGGCCGGCACCCTGCGGGTGACACGGTGAGACCGCGGGGACCCGTTGGGACACCCCACCCCACCCCAGCCCACCGCCCGTGGCCGCGGGGAGCTGTGACCGTGGCGTCCGGGTGCGCGAGTGTGTGTCGGGGGCGGGTGTGTCCGTGTGTCCGTGTGTCCGTGAGGATGGGCACCGCCGCTCTGCCCGGGGACCTGCGTGCCCGTGATATCGGGGCCAGGGGGGGATGGCATTGGGGTCACTCAGCGCCTCTGGCGGGGCCTTCCCGTCTGCCCGGCTCGCCCCGCTGGTGCCCGGTGTCCGGTGTCGCGCTCACGGAGCCGGTGCTGCCGGCCAGCCTCCTCCTGCCCCGGAGGGAGGGCTCAAACAGAGAGAGAGGGAGGGATGGAGAGGCGGAGGGAGGGACGGAGAGGCGGAGGGAGGGACGGAGGAGGGCGGAGAGGCAGGCG
>VWYO01021573.1:20881-76616 GCA_013400275.1 Rhadina sibilatrix | reverse complement strand
TTTCTCGCTTTGGGAACATCCCAGCAGCTGTGGGAATAGGGATTCTTCTAATTTTATTTTTTCATTATTCCCCCATTTTTTTTGCTTCAGGAACACACAAATAGTTTTGGGATTGAGGACTCTTCCGAGTCTGTTCCCCCCATTTGTCGCTTTGGGAACACCCCAATCCCACACCCAGAATTCCCCCACTGCTCATCGATGCTCCTGTGCAACCATTTCCAAGGGACACCCAGGGACTGTTTGATATCTGCACCACGGCACAATTCCACAATTACATTCTGACCTTTTTAGGAAATAAATCCAGTTTTGCTTCTTTTCTCCTCCTTCTTCCTCTTTTTCCCAAGTTTCCACCACAAGCCAGAGATTCCAGGTGATGCTTTGTACAGTCTGGAATTAAGGTGAAGTGGAAGCAAACCTGACAGTACAAACAGCTAAGCAGTTACCGTGTTAAATGCCAACCTTAGGGGGAATGATCCCTAAGTTTGGGAAGGAGTGCTGAAAACAGACATTTCACTCAATTTCTCATGAGTCAGAAGGACAAAACAGCATTTTTGGTTCCTGACACAAGGACAGAAACACCCAGGACCCACGTGCTTAAGTCTTCTGCTCAAAGAGGTCGTGGTACTCCTGCTCCTCCAGCTCCCTGTTGTACTTCTCAATTTCCCTGTTGGCTTCTTCCAAGTAATCATTCATGAACTGGTCCATTACTGGTTGGGAAAGGTGAAGGAAGAACATTTGTGTAAATGGAACTTAGTAGAAAAGAACATCCAGGTTTGAAGGAAGGGCCAGTTCTGGGATGCTCAGTGAAAGCAGAAATTCAATGTATTACTTTCTGGAAGTCTACAGTCAGAGCTACCACAACTCAGAGCTCTCAGGGAATGAAGGAGCTGCACAAGGCATGTTTTCCAGCCAGGAGGAAGGATCTAAGCAGAACCACAGCAGAGTTAGATGGGATATCAGGAAGAAATTCTTCCCTGGGAGGGTGGTGAGGCCCTGGCACAGATTGCCCAAAGAGATTTTCGACTCCCCATCCCTGGAAGGTGCTGGAAGGAGGTCAGCTTCAATGTCCCATTCAACTCAAACCATTCTGGGACTCTGTGAACACATTTCCAGCTGTTCTGCTTAAGCACAAGTCCAAAACTCTGCCCAAAATCCAAATCCTCCAGAAAGTGTTAACGAGGCCTGCAGCTTTCACTGCCAGACACCAAGGGGGAGCTGGAGTGAAGAATCCTGGAATGGTTTGGGTTGGAAGGGACCTTAAAGTCCATCTCATTCCACCCCTTGCCATGGGCAGGGACACCTTCCACTATCCCAGGGTTTTCCAAGCCCCATCCAACCTGGCCTTGGACACTTCAAGGGATGGGGCATCAATAATTTTCTAGTGAATATTGAAGTCCAAGTTTGCTGCTGGGTTTTTGTGCCCTGCAGACGGAAATCTGCTGGTTTAAAGTTTTAAAGTTGTCCCACAGGGCACAGAGAATAACTCTGTTCTTATTCCAAAGCAGCGTCACAGAACCCACCTGGATTTTTACCAAGTTTGGTGAAGTTACGGTGAAAAGTGAACCGGGAACATAAAACCAATTTGGAAACTGGTGACCAAAGACAAAAGCAATAGGGAGTTATGAAAACTGAGAGAAATCACAGAATCATTAAGGCTGGAAAAGCCCTCTGAGATCATCAAGGGCAGCTGTTAACCCAGCACTGCCATGGCCACCAGTGACCTCTGTCCTCAGGTGGGGACCAAGGACAACAGGAGCAGTGTTCCAACATCAGGACCTTGGCAAGGAATGCCAGGGTAATACTGAGGACAAAAATATGATTGTTTTCACTTGAGTGCAGGCACACATAAAATTACATTCATTTGGAAGTTTTATCAGTCGTGCCCAGGCATTCAGTGCTATTACAGCACTACTTGGTTTGAAAAATATTTCTTTGACAAGTTGTGGTCCATAAATTTTTCCCTGCGTGAGCTCATGGGCAGTTTGGGGTTTGTTTTGTTGGTTCTATTCTGTTTTTGAGATCTTATCTCTCAGAAAAGGCTTCAACATTAAGCTTTAGCTGGCAAGGAACTGGTTCTTTACCATATCTGCTTTGGCACTTTACATATCAGAGCTGCACAGTTCACTGCCTACCTAAAACTTTCCCCAAAGTCCCCCATTTTAAAGGATACATGGATGATAATCCATTTTGTCACCAAAAAAATTCACAAATTGAGTCCCATTGTAAAAATAACCAGCTGGAAGTGGATCCAAGTGGCGTTTCACCTGCAGTAGGAAAGAATTTAAATTAAACACTTGTAGGGGCAGTCCTTACAAACTCAAATAGATAAAATGAAGGGCCATTACAGCAACTAAAGATGGCCAATTTAACACCTTCTTCTACTTTCCAGAGTCAATTTGGAGCTCTGAGATCAGATTTATATCTCAAATCCCTCCTGGACAGCTCCAGTTGTGCTCCAAGTACCTCCAAAAGCGCTGCAATAATTTAGTGCTCAGCACACTTGTTGTGGCAGGTGCTCTGTCACCCAGATGGATATTTAAGGGAAATCAGCCAAAAGAAGGGTTTATAAACTATTGTTTTTACTCACATGAATGTTTTTGATTTCCTGAAGAGTTAACATTCCTCTGGTTTTCAGGGCTTTCCTCTGAGGTTTCTGTATGAAGAATGAGATTCCAGTTATGTGAGTACAGAGTGACAGTCATATCACAGGCTTAGTTGGTTAAAAATAAATTTAAAACAAACAAACAAAAAACAAACAAACAAAAAACAAACAACAACAAAAAAAAAAACACCCAACACCTCAACCCAAACCACTGAATAGAAGCATGTATTTCAAAAATTCATTCCTAAAATTATTCAGTTCTGTGAAGGCATTCACAACTATGTTCTGAAAACAAAAATTCACTCATCTTACAGAAAACACTCAGAAATCAAAAAATTCTGTAAGTATTTTAAACAAGACAATTTGAATACAGCTTTACTGTAAGAAAGCTGGCACAGGAACAGAAAAGCAACTTAGTTTTGAGTCTGAGAAATTCTGTAATCCCTTTCTTTCCTGCAGCATGTGGTAACTCTTAGAGCTATCTGAAACCCTCAATTAGCCATGACTGTACAAAAAGTGTTTATAGTCTTGAATTGCTCAAAGAGGAAACACTTCACACTTGAGATAAGCATTTAAGTTCCAAGTTTTCATAAAATTTAAGTAGTATTCCACAAAGAGCTTTCTTACATGGCAAAGCATTTGTCTCCATATATTACCCCTGTGATAAGTACAGAGCATGAGATAATCAGCAGAAAATAGAATAATTCCCTGAATTAACACAGAGGAGCAGGAGATGAGAACCTGAGCATCTCAGAACCTCAGAAACCTTAGAACCTTAGCAACTGCTCCAGCCACAGTCTGTAGGAAACACCCTTCCCTTCCTACACAAATTTCTGGGGGGAGACACTGTGCAAATCCTAATCCACACAGAAATAACATGGAGTATCTTTAACTCACAAATGTTCCAGAAAGTTCCACTGGCACAGCTTGGTCAGAGGAGCTGTGGCTGCCCCATCCCTGCCCCATCCCAGGCTGGACAGGTTTGGAACAATCTGGGAGAGTGGAAGGTGTCCCTGCCCATGGCAGGGGGGTGGAACTGGATGGGATTTAAGGTCTCTTCCAACCCAAACCATTCCAGGATTTTATGGATCTGTGGTTCTATCAATCAGCTGTGGCAGTGCCTCTGTACAGACCATACCTTCTGAGCTTCCTACAACAGCCACATTTCCCTGCTCCCTACTCCCTATTGCACAGATACATCAGCCATGCAGAAAGACACCTGACTAATTAAGGATGACAAAATGAACAGGACTCCACCCTCCATTTCAGTGGATTACTTCCAAGGAGGTTTAATTTAGTGAATCAAAACAAATTTTCAGCTTTGCCAGCGTTCAGGTACTTGAAGGTGGTTTATTTCACAGCACACTTCAGCCCTTGGCAATCACAGCTCAGCTAAATCATCCAGTGTTTATCCTGGACATAATCCATTTGCTCAAGCATTCAAGAGCAGATCAATCCATGAATAAGCTGTAGCAAGCACTAAAACAATACAGAGATTACAACACACATTTGTAAACTCTTAGTCCCCTTCCTGAAATCCATCTGTACCCTAGAATGTCAATACCTTGGTAGAAGGGAAAAAAGAGATTAATTAAGAAATCCAAATGTTTCACGGAGACACTCGGATTTTTCCTCTGGTTCTTAAGAAATGCCAAGCGCTGAACAAAAGGAAACCTGTCCACAAACCTGTTTTGCAGTTTCTCTGAGCCAATCTTTGATATCCTCTTCCTTCAGGGAGCAGCCAATGAACACAAGGAAATATTCCTGTTGACTGCTGCAGTCCTTGGGATCATTTCTGAAATCGGGAGGAGTCGGCCCTTCCGGAACAGGCATCAGGCTTAGGGAATTTGCTGCTGTGTTGTGACAGACTTCAATGACTTTATCAGCATCTAACAAGGAGAAGACAGAAGGAAGGGCCTGATAATTGCTCATCTAATCTGACATCAATGCTGCTGCAGACAGAATCCAGGACAGAAATAGTTTTTTAAATACTCATAACATGCAGTGTGATCAGAACACCTCAGGAGTAATTTGCCCTTTACCTGAAAACTTCACTTTGCCCATGATGTGATAAATGTTTCCAGAAAAAGGACTTGGCTTGAGCAACGACTTAATTGCTGTTTGAAACAAAAGACAAACAGATTATCTCAACTTATTTTTTCTTCTCCTTGGTGGATTGCCCTATAAAACCTGTGCAACTGATCTCTAATCCACATCCCAGTGCTTCCCAAGGAAAAGCTGCCATGAGCCTTGCAGTCCCACTATGTAACATTTATTTTCTCATTCTTTGCCATGGAGTTTGGGAATTAAGATGTGTTTGGCATAAGGAACTCTCACAGTGTGTGGGAGGCAAAATCCTCCTCTTTAACACTGCTTGGCTGAGAAGGAGAGGCTTGACAATGTATCTACTCTAGAGCTGAGCTTGTTTGCTAGTAGCTAAAAAGAATTATTTGGCATAAAAAGTAGAAGCTGATGGTCACTTATAAAACTGTATTTCAACACTACCAAATACAATGAAACAAAATAAAAAGCAAACATAGGAAGTTGTCTCAGTCCTAGAAACCAAAAATTAGATTTTCATCTGGACAAAAATCAGGGGACAATTTTCCAGAGCAGACACTAAGGAACAGAATTTACTGTACTTTTAGGAAGGAAAGCTGAGTTTTCAATTAAAAGTTAACTTCAGCAGTGATTAAATAACTGAGTTACGTCAGTGCCTTCCTTCCCCTCTATCCCTCAGCATCCCAAACTTGGATTTCAATCAAGTCAGGCAAAGTTCATTGGTACCTTTGCATTTGGTCACAAATCGTGTTTTCTCCAGAGGGCGATTGAACCACACACAGATCTGAACCATGGGAGGGAACACGGGCCCAGCCCCGTACTTGCCCTCGTACCTGGAGGCAAAAACAAACACCTTCAACAGACAGAAATCACAGGAGCTTCTGCTTCTCATCCAACAAAGAACAGCTGCTCTTTCTCCACAGAGGAGCCTTGCTCAGGGGAAGGAAAATAGAGAGCTTTCTTCTCCCTGAAAATGTGCTGCCCAACAGCATTAGGTTGGTTTAAGCACTCAGGACTCATTTTCATAGTCATGAAATGGTTTGAGTAGGAAGGGACTTGAAAAATCATCTCATTCCCATCCCCTGCCATGGCACTATCTATGGCTATTCCACTCTCACAGGCTGCTCCCAGCCCCATCCAGCCTGGCCTTGGACACTTCCAGGGATCCAGGGGTAGCCACAGCTTCTCTGTGCACCCTGTGCCAGGGCCTGCCCACCCTCACAGGGAAGATTTTTCCCAAACATCTAATCTAAAACTGCCTTCTTTTAGCTTAAAACCCTTCTCCCTTGTCCTGTCACCATCTACCCAGGTGAAAACTCATTCTACGCCTTTTTTATGAGCCCTCTTTAGGTACTGCAGGGCTGCAATAAGATCTCCCTGGATGCTTTTGATGCTCTTTCTGTTGCTCTTTCTTTCTCTTCCACACTACCCAGATCCAGTTCTTGCATACTAACATGCATTAAACAGACTAACAACTGTCCAAAGGTTTGAAATACTTTCTTTTCCTGCTCTCTCTGGCTCCATGCAATCCACAAGCAGCTCTGATGATATGAATTCAATATCCTCATCCCAAGCCTTGTGTTGGTTCACTCCAGTAGCTTTACTTGGCTACTTGCATCCAATTCAGAACCAAATTTATTAATAAAGAGATACAGAGGAGTGCAAGGAATGATGTTTCCAGCACAGAGCCAGGAGCTGTGATAGCTGACAGCTGCAGATTTCTGCCAAAAAGGTGCAGCACAGATAACTGCAACAAGATGTGTGAAGAGCCCTGAGCCAGGAGAAATCTCCCTCGGTGTTCAGTGGGAAGTTTGATGCCACGTGGGTTTGTGCCTCAGCTGTGCCAAGGCTGTCACTGAGGTTCCTGGGTTTTGTGAATAATTGTTCTGCTAATGGCCAGACTGACAGAGCAAGTTCATTCCAGTAATGCTGAATAGCTGTCAGGATGAAATTACTCCAGTCATTATTGACCTCACCCATCCAAATCCTTCCCAGTTTATTCCCACAGGGTTCTTGCCTATTCTTCTGGAAAGCAACAGCAATCTTGCCATTGATTTAAATGGTGTCCAGAAAGGAGCTTTTTTTTCCCCCCCCCTAAAAGGGCAGCAATCTTGTATCCACCAAGAATAATCATCAGCTCTCTTAAAAATGATTTACACAGCTGCTGCCTGTTCCAAGTGAGTAGTCTTGGAAAAAAATATAAATGAAGTTAGTGAAACATTTTAATCTTCAAGTTAATTAGAAAAATAGTTTTAATACTTCTCAGTCTAGATACTTGCCAGCCAGGGTACATTAAATATCGAGCTCTCATCATCTGAGGATTTGAAAAACTGCTTTCTGAGAGAATTAATTCAATATCCTCGTTCCTGTAAAGAGATAAAAATGAAGATTTTAATTTTCGAAGTTAAGTAAAATGGCCACTATCTACTTACATAAAACATAATGTGCTAGTGACAGTAAAATTAAGAGCACTTTTCCTTTAGTATGGCAGTAACAGCAGCATAAATCACACTCTGCAAACAAAACACATTTCCTAATCCCTGTATTTATAAGCCCATAAATGTAAAGGGAAAATCCCTTTTGCACGAGAAGCAATTAAGAAAAATCTGCATTTCCTTCCTATAAATCACCAGAGTGAAAACAAGAGAACAGAAGTTTCTGAGTGCTCCTGGCCCGTGTGCCAAAAGTGATAAATCCTGATTAAGGTTACCTCGTTACAATTCCATTTTCTGCCAGGATGAAGGAAACTCCAGGATTTGCTGCTCGGATCAGGCTCTGCAGCTGCATGAGGAGTGGGTGCCTCTGCTCTGTGGCATGACTTGTGAAAACCACGTTACTCACAAGTCCTGTGGAAGGAAATCAGGGGATAATTTACACAGCTCAGGCATGTAAACAGTGACTAATAAACCATTCAGTGATATTCCAACCATTCTTTTCGTATTTTCCTTCCCTCTCACTACATTCTTTCATTGAAGACAAAAAGAAAATCCACTACAACAGAAAAACCAAGCAGAGAATCTTTCATCTAACAGAATCAACTTAGACTCAATCCATGGAATCAATTAATTCAAATAACAAAACCATACAAGAATCAATTTGAGCAGGCCTTCTTCAAAAAAAAAAAAAACCCAAACACTAAGTTGTAAGGTCTCTTCGTGAATTCAACGTGCAGTAAGAGACTAAACAGCTAAAAATCAGTATTTTGGACACTCAGCTGCCACTTCCAAAAACAAGAGAAGGGTTTAGGGTTATTTTTTGTCTTTAAAGACTTCAAAAGGGTATTCAGACAGCAAAACTGAACCCATGAGACATCAAAAAGATAACAGGAGACCATGCAGTTCATTTCAGTTATAGGATCTCTGCTTTCCAGTTATACATGACTTGAGTCTCAGCCCAGTTCCTCTAAGAAACTGCAGTGTCAACACTTGGTGACTCCCTAGGATGATGTCTGTATTGTCCTCAGTGTGTGAGGCAGGGAGAGGAAATGGAAAGGAAACAGCCTCAAGCTGTGCCAGGGAAGGTTTAGATGAGATATTAGGAAATGTTTCTTCATGGCAAGGGTTGTAAAGCCCTGGTACAGCTGCCCAGGGCACTGGTGGAGTCCCCATCCCTGGAAGTGTTCAAAGAACACGTGGAGGTGGCTCTTGACATGGGGTAATGAGGAACTGGGCTGGGTTGATGATTGGATTTGATGATCTTTTCCAAGCTAAACAATTCTGTAATTTTACAATAAATGTTGTTTCTTTGCTCAAGATGTGCAGCCCGGTTCTGACACTTTCCTGTAACTACAGGTGGAGTGGGAGGAAGAAGAGAAAATCTCCAATATCCATGAACACCTGAGCTAGGATCATTTCCTCTGCCTTCAACTCTTTTTAAAGCGAAGATGCAACAACTGATCTCACTTGATCTGCTGCCTGAAGTAATTCCTGGTCTTTACACAAGTCTTAAATCACATCAATCCATGCAAAGGCTGCTTTACACACAAATTCCTGCACCAAATACTTCTGGGGCACTTCCACTGCATCACACACTCCCAGTCACTGCTCTTTGCATCACTGACCCTTTCAAGCCAGAACTTTATTAACAGCACAAATCTCCATCACTGTATTTCTCTTTTCTTTTAACCTTGCACAGAAGTTTCCACTCCAATTTCAGGAACATCCACTGTCTTCTCCAATACACATGCTCTTGGAGGAGGGGGAAAAGGGAAAGAGAACAGCAAGCACCCTTTAAAATTTAAGCCACAAGCAGGCTTGAAATGATATCAAGTTTGGGGATATTCATCATGAAATTAGGATAAAAATATGAATAAGATAATCACGCCATGAATAAGATAATGATTCCACCCCTGGAATATTCCAGGCCGGGCTGGATGGGGCTTGGAGCAGCCTGGGATAGTGGAAGGTGTCCCTGCCCATGGCAGGGGGTTGGAATCAGATGAACTTTGAGGTTGCTTCCAACCCAAACCATTCTGGGATTCCTGAATCACCCACCACCACCCTGTGGTTGTACTACAGAGACCCCAAAGAGTCCATGTGACAACTGGCAGCACCGTGCCCTGGAGAAGATTCATAATTATTCAAGGATTTAGCTGGAAAAGCTCCAAGTTAAAAAAAAAAAAAAAAAAATTCAGGGAAAATCAAATCTAGCAAATCACACACCTCTGCACCTCATCTCCTCCTCACCACTCCTGTCCCTTCTCCATCAATCTCTGCTCCCTGTGTGCCTGGCCCAGGGCACTCCCTGTCATTCCTGACTGGAACTCCTACACAACCCTGGAATCAGGAGAAGCCTGCTCAGAGCCCAGGAACCTGCAAGCTCTGGCTCTGCTCACACCCAGCTGTAAATAGTTAAAAAACTGGGATCACAGGCACCAGTTCATGACCCTGGATTGTGACCCTGGATTGATGGACAGGGAGTATAATCCAACAGAAAAACAACTTCCTGAGAACTGAAGGTGCCTCCACAGCTCCAGTAATGAACAAATTTAACCTTTTCTATTTAAACTGCCACTGCCATCTCTGTTTCTAAGAGATGCATTTTGAAGACCACCCAGTTTTGTTTAAATCTTTCTTTATACACTCCTCTAAAGAAAAGAACCCTTGCAGCCTGGGAAATAGAGTGTTCAATGGAAGCAGGAAAGGAACAGGAGGGATGGATTAAAAATACATGTGCTGTATGAAAATAATGGCTCCTCTTTGCTCCCAAACTTACAATGGGAATATTTAACAATGGTGACGTCTTAATTTGTGTTCTATATGAAATTGTTTCACAAGGGATGCCATGGTGCCCTTAGACTATGAAGGTATCATCTTACAGCTTCTGTGCAAGCAAGAAAGAAAGGGAAAACACACACACACAAAAAAAAAAAAAAAAAAANAAAAACACAAAACAAAAAAAAAAAAAAAAAAAAAAGGAGAAACAAAAGGGAATTACAGCACACAGATGGTGGCAGGATTTTTTGGAGAAGTTTAAGCAAGTATGCACAGGATACTCATGTTGGTCATTCTGCTTCAGGCTTTGTCAGTTCTGCCCAGTCCCCATCTGCCTCTGTGAGTCTTGGGGCTCTCCAAACCAAAATTTTGAAAAATGTCACATCGATAACAAGCTTAGGGCCACCTGTGTTATAGAGAAAGGCAGCAAAAGGCAAACCCAACTCACTCCCCACATTTGGAAGATAGTTCTGAGAAGGTGGTACAAATCCAAAGTGGAATAAATTCTTACTTGCCTGTGGCTGCACTTGGCTTTTCTTATACTTAAAATGTTCTGTTTTCAGATCTGTATGATGCCCAGTAGAACACAGTCCTTGGAAATGTCCAGGGCCAGGTTGGACAGGGCTTGGAGCACCCTGAGACAGTGGAAGGTGTCCCTGACCAAGGCAGGGGGGTGGCACTAAATGGTCATTAAGGTCCCTCCCAACCCAAGCCAGTCTGTGATTCTATGAATTATGCAGATGTAAATTCTCTGCTACACACATACCACAGTTCTGCATCTGTCTGGAAAGCTAAAGTGTGCCACATCTCACTTCAAAGCATACTTTTCCTCCTGAAACTTTTCAACAAGAATTGCCCCTATTTATGTGAAACAATTTCCTCACACAAAGGGACCTTCTCGGCCATCTGATGTCACATTCTGTATCAGAAAACTGGATGACAACACTTTGCAACATGCAGGAATTACTCCCTGCCACAAAAAAATTCCTCTAACCTCCAGTATTTGTAATTCTTGCAGTATTTTGACTGTAAGAAAATTAGCTACTCTCATCCTGGGCATTTTGCAGTTTCTCCTTCAACAATGACCAATTCTCACCCAATCCAGTCTGTACAAATTCACTTTAAGAAAACCAAAAGCTTTGAGTATTTATTTATTCTTTCATGAAACAAAAAGGCATTTTTGCACTTCTAACTTCTCTGTAGTGATTGGTAACTCTTTATATTCTTAACATTCTCCTGCTGTCTTCAAATTTACCGTGTACATGTACATGTACATGTGTACATGGCTGTACACATGATAGTTTCCCAGTTTGCAGCACCAGCATTTTTCTCCAAATAAAATACTGATTTATATAACAGCACCTACTTTCTGCCCAGCTTGTTCACAACTTCATTCTTCTGGGTTCTTTTCACACATGGAAAAGAACTGGCACAACTCTGACAGCCAAGCAGAGCAATCAGAGTTTAAACAGCCACAAGAAGAGCACAGCATCCTACTCTGATTCTCCTACAACTGCATTTAAATATGAAGACAAAATAAATCCAAGCTGGCCTTGAACACTTGCAGGGATGGAGCAGGGATTTGAGGGCAGGTGAGGAAGGATCATATCCCATTTATGCCAACTACCTGCTCTAATTCCCAAGCCAGACAAGGAGGACAATGCAGCCAATGATTCATTTCAGGATACAAAACTGAACACACAGGTAAGGACCAGCCCTGCTGCCCAGCTGCTTTATCTGCTGCAACCTGAGATGAGCCCTGCAAGGACCCTCCAGGCCATACCAAGAGAGGATTTGGGGAACAACGTCACCCTTCATTTTTCCCTAATAGAGCAGAAAATGAAAGGAAAGCTCCTTTTCCTCACACATCCCCAAAGGAGGGTGGACCTCCAATCCACTTCACTCCCAGTTACAACAGTTCAAGGTGAGCAGTTTAATTCATGGTCTTAGGAACCCCATCCTGCAGATGAGGACTTCAAAATGGATCATGCTCCAGAATTCTTTCATTTTCTGCCTCTGATGTTTGACAGTGTAGGCAGAGATTGTCTGTTCTTACCTCCCAGAGTTCATCGTGACCCTTTGGCTACATGGACTAATAGCACAAAATAATAAATACAGGTGTTTATTTGGCCATATGGCTCAGTTATTGTCCTAGAGAGCTCAAAGTCAGGAGAAGTGACACATACCTTGTGAACACTGGTCCAAGAACTTGGGAAAAAGAAGCCTAAAAAAACCAAAAAGTTCACGTATCAAGAACGGGTATTATTATTGAAGTAAAACATTTACATTCACTTGGAGACTGACAGAGTTTCACAAACCAAACCGTTTTCATGCTTCTTTTCCTCAATCCATATAATCCATATAATTGCAACATCCTCGCAGTCTTTCAGGACTTTTCCCTCAAAAATCAGTTTTGTAGATGGTTTTAATTCTCCAACAGATTTAAGAGCTAATTCCCACCATGCAATTTATTCTGTATTCTAAGGAGTCAGAAGTGCTTCAATGTTATTTTAATTCTTATTTAAACAATAGGAATTTAAAGTTTTCCCTAAAGAATTGTGCCTTTCAAAGAGTGGGAACTTTCCACAGAGAGACTGGATGTACAGAATGCCAATTTCTGCTGCTGTGTCAGACAATTATTTTCAGGAGTTTTATCATGGGCACAAAACCTCAAGAGAGTATTTTACCTGGTCCCTTCAACTCCCTCTCCCCCTGCCCTGGTCTGCTAATTCAGAATGGGGAAAAGCTTCATCCCATGCTCATGGAAGAGCTGGATCTCTACAATGCTGAACTCTGAGGCAGGAAAGGGGTTTGATTTTTTTTTGAGTGCAAGTTCCAAGCCAGACATGAAATCCACTCTGTTCCATTCTCACAGTGAAATCACCAAAGCTTCCCAACTGCGGGGTTTGCCACTGGCACTGTGTGGCTACTTGGTAAATTCTTATCAGAACAAACTCCAAAGCAAAACAAAAATAATCTACAGCACAGGCTGAGCCTCTTCCTTCAATTGCTTCTGCACTTCAGGAGACAAACAGTGTTAAAGGACTGCAGGCTGCTGCTGCTGCTAGAACACTACACATTACCATGACTAGTAAAACGTTAGTGAGTTAAAAATAAAACAGAAATGGAACTTGTCTTTCCTCTAATTATGGAAAGAACAAGTTTAAACAGCACTCCAGCATCAATTCACCAATATTTTATGTAGTCTTTAATATTTATTTGGTATCTTTGTCACGGAGACAAGAAGAAGCAGCAAGGTAAGGTCTATTTATTGACTACTGCAAAGCACAAGCAGCACATTGGTTAGTGTTTAAGAACAGCCAGGAAATGTCAGGAATGCACTTTTAGAAACTGCTTGGGCAGTTCACCTCTAAGCTGGTGAGGCACAGTTTGATCACAAACAGAAGCGGTGCTACCAACTCCGAAAACTCTAACTGCTGGAACTTACTTTTATCAAATCAGCTGCAAAGGCATAATTAAAAAATTGGAGTGTTACAATTTTACAGATAGGTCTGAGAAATGATTTCCATGTTTGCTGAAGTCTGGAGCACACACATTTACTATGAAACCGAACTATTTCAAAAGGTCAGTGACTTGGCTCTGCGACCGTTTCCTCCCCACCCTGGCTCTGCAGTAACCCAGGATATCAGATTTTAACACTTGCAATGCTTTGGCTTCCGTGCTTTGTCATTCTCTTCCCCATTTAAGGGATTGTTTCCCTTAAATTCTATACTTTAAACCTGCAAAGTCTTTTTAAACATCCAAAAGCAGTGGCAGAATCGATAACCCAAACTGAGATGCACGTCTCCATTTTTAGTCTGACTTAGAAAAAGATTGCAAAAAAGAGAATTATTCAGAGGACAACTGACTGTCCAAACGTTACAAAGCTCTTAACCAGAGGATTTGTATTTAAACAATCTTTGTTTACTCTGCTAAGAGCTGAACTTTTATTGATATTTTATATAATTATATATCCAGTGGAAACCAAGTGCCTGATAAACCAAACAGCACTTCCAAGTTCCTCCAAGATGGATTTTTAAGCAGTTTTATGGGATTTAAGTCAGTTCAGTGGCTTTTAACCATCACAAATCACTAATTACTATAAAAGTGATACCAAAAAGCAGACATATCTGTTCTTAAACTTGTAAAAATATTTCAAAACACACCTGTGTTCCATGTAGCAGCTCAGAGGCTCCACACAAGTGTTGACTGCTCCAATGATGAAAGAAGATTTCACTTCTGGGTCAGGGTGAGTCTGCAGAGCTTGCACAACATCAATAACATCAGTGTACCTGCAAGGAACCAAAATGGAAAATGGGTTCAGAGAACCAGAACGACACAGTTCCCCCAGCCAGGAAGAAATCAATTGCCCAGAGGAAAACTGGATTTCTAAAAGAGCTACCAAAAGAGATGGAAAGCAGCTCAGAACTTGGCAAATCCAGACAAATTAAGTAAATCCAGACAAATCAAGCTGATTGGAAGTTACATTAAAAATAAATTATTAACAACTCCTGTTGTTAAAACACTGTAAACTTTGCACTGAACAACTGGAAAGTCCAGCTTGTAGGAAGCACAAAAAGCACAATATAACACAAATATTTTGTGCCTAATGACAAGCAAATTAAGCACAATTTGAGTTAAAAAAGGAATAGAATGACAGTATCTCTCACATATCAGCATACCAATGTTTCTATCATTAATGCATCCATTTGTTATCAGGACTTCAACCACTGCTGTATTTTATCTCTGTAAGACATCAAGGCTCAGGTGAACATGAGTTTTAATTTCAGGTATTCATTTCTCAGCCAGTTACAAACTTTTCCCTACTGTCAGTTATCAGCTGGATGGGATATTTAGAGAACTCCAGCCACTCTAAAGCTGTCTATACCAACATCCAACTATCCAGAAAAAATGGAAAACTTCCAATTATCTGTTCCTGAAGCCAGTGCTGCTACCAGAGTATCAGTTATTTTGCCCATCACTGAATTTTACACCATCCCTGCTAATTACACAAAAAAAAATAAATCAATCTGGCTCCAACATGGGAAAAATGATAGTTTTTAGCACTATCAGAATGGACCATAATAAAGAAAACGTTGAGCTCCATTTGTATATCCTCAGTGAAAAGGATAAACTGGAAATCATTCCAGCCAGGTCTGGGTAGTGCCTCCCTCACACTGGTTTATGTCACCTTCTAATGACTCAGAAGATGATCCTGGTTCTCAAATGCTAACTGGAGACTGAAATGTCAGAGGCGGCTCAGTCTTCACCTTTATCACACAAGGAAAAAGGCATTTATCCAAAACACATTATTAAGTCTTCTTCTGCTATCAGCTGCTCCATCGGGCAACAGGAGATTTCTGACAGTCTGATTTCTGCTGGTAGTGCTGGAGTCAGAATCACAGAGTAGCTGGGGTTGGAAGGGACCTTTAAAGGTCATCTTAGTCCCTTGCCTCGGGCAGGGACACCTTCCACCAGCCCAGGTGGCTCCAAGCCCTGCCCAACCTGGCCTTGGACACCTCCAGGGATCCAGGGGCAGCCCCAGCTCCTCTGGGCACCCTGTGCCAGGGCATGCCCACCCTCACAGAGAGGAATTCCTTCCCAATATCCCATCTAACCCTGTCCCCTGGCAGTGGGAAGCCATTCCCTGTGTCCTATCCCTCCAGACCTTGTCCCACAAGTCCCTCTCCAGCTCTCCTGGAGCCCCTTTAGGCCCTGCAAGGGGCTCTGAGCTCTCCCTGGAGTTTTCCCTTCTCCAGGTGAACACTCCCAGCTCTCCCAGGCTGGCTCCAGCCCTTGGTGCATCTCTGTGGTCTCCTCTGGACTCTCTCCAGCAACACCACGTCCTCCTGCTGTTGGCCTCAGAGCTGGAGGCAGCTCTGCAGGTGGGGTCTCACCTGAACAGGGCACAGGGGCAGAATCCCCCCTTTCCTGCTGCCCACACTGAGGGATCAGCCCAGCACGGGGGGTGGGTCTGAACATGGAAAGAAAGGCTACAGACACCTTCTTCCCAAAGCAACAACAAAACCAACAGGGACAGAGAAAAGCTGATTAAAGCAGAATTCCCTTATTCTACACAACAGTTCCAAGAGTTTCAAGCCTTTACCCTTGCAGCACCACCAGGAGCCTCTTGCTCTTCCCAGCGTGGGCGGCCTGACGGACGCCGAGGTTCTGCTGGGCCTCCAGGGCCCCGGCCAGGAAGCGCTGGAAGTGGGAGGCACTGAAACACTCTGGGCTGTCCATGGTCTGTCGATAAACAATCCACCTGAAGCACAGACAACGAGCAAAGGAGTTCACGTGCTGTGACACAACAGCTCTGCTTTCTTCCTGTTTTGAACCAACAGATCAAAATGAAGTCTGACGAGCCCAAAGATCCCGCGTCTCTCTCATCGTGATCTCGTTCCACTCGGCCATGTGGGAAAGGGGAATTTATTTGNGCGTCTCTCTCATCGTGATCTCGTGGGAAAGGGGAATTTATTTAGCTTTCTATCATTTCCAGCATCAGCACGTTTCTTTATATCACTGCCAAAGGGGTTTTGTGGGTGCTTTTTTTTTTTGTTGTTGTTTTTCAATAAAACAGTGTTCACCAGCTTTTTCAAAGGTGTACATCCTATGAGTAATTCTGATCGCTGGTAGTGATGCAGTAAACCAAAATTAGACAAATCCAATTCAAGACTCTGGGCATGAAAATATCTCACTGCAAAAATGGAAAGTTAACAATGACATTTGCAGGAGAACATGAGGAGATGTGTTATTACACAATCTTCAAAAGTCACCTTACGTGCTTGCCCTATAACAGAATCACAAAACTGTTCCGAATCAACTTGATAAAATCAAGGCATGGAGTTAAAAGTAAAAATACAGCGCAGAACATGGCTAAGATTAAATGCTAAGGTGTTTGGCTGTAAGAATTAAAAGGGTAAGATTTTCGTTTTATTTTCTAGAAGAAGCTCTATCAACAAACAGAGCAGCAAATTCCTACAGCAGATTTATCTTATTGAAATTCATCAGATGTCCTGAATGTAATTCAAATCAGGCTAAATTAAAAACAATGCTGTAAGGACTGTTAGTACAGTCTTTTCTCAAAAAAAAAAAATTTTAGAATCACTACAAATCAATAAAGAGAAGCTCTTCACCACATGGAATAGGCAAAGAAATCTCTTGTGCCCTTTTTCTGCCTAATTATGTAAATTTAAGGGCAAATCTATCTGGCAAGTCCGAAATTAGGTTTAAAAAGTCACCAAATGAAACAGTGATAATTTTTTTTCCTTCATGCCAAGCTGTTTTTTTTTTTTTTTTCTGGTGATAAGCAGAGATGCACCAACCTCCCATGCTCCTTGGTAAAAGTGACAAGAAAAGAACACAGGTCACTGGAACGACATCCTGGCAGCCCAGTGATGATGGTGATGATCACCTGCAACACAGGAACAGGGGACAAGGGAAGTATAAACACCAAATAACCACAGCAGCACTACTGCAGACACCACAAAGGTTGTTTTTCATTATTCATATAGATTTTTCTTTCTTTTTTAAAAATCCACAGTTAAACCAACCTTAAAATCAGATTTAAAAATGTTGCTAAGGGTTTATTAATTTTCAGAATGGTCTCTGAACCAGACCTCAGCAATATTCTAAGGAAAGATTATATTCCTGCTGCTTCCGAGGCAATATTTTCTCTGAAAATGCTATTTAAAGTATGCCTCAAGTTGGACAATTGTTATTGCCCCTATAGAGAAAGGAGTGTTGTACAGATAATATCAGCAAATGTTAAATATCATGTGCTACCTCTATGCTATTTAAAGGACTTTTATGTTCCAGAGAACAATTCAGTTACATTATTCAGCATTTCATAAAAACAAGCTGCTGCTTTAGGGCAAAGTCTCTCTGGACATTAGAGAAAACACTTCACTTAAAGATCCACACCTCATTTTCTGCCTCTATTTCATCAGGTTGAAAGACCATTTGCACTTCCAAAAGAATGCTTAAATGCAAAAGAATTAAGTATATAACCAGGAAAACAAGGCAAAAAATTGGTGATAGTGGAGGAGGAGGCAGAGCATGGCTGAACATGATTAGTATTTTATTACTCCACAGCAGAACATTTCAAATACTCTATATGAGGGTTAGGAATTATTGTGGAGTTGTTTCCTTACCTTATCACCTTCTGCTTTGCTGTCAGAAATGGTTTCTGACTCTTGGAGAAGGATGGGAAGATGTGCTCTCATCACTGGCTTGGTACTGACACTGCTGACTGTGAAGTGCTTCACAAACCTTCCAAAAATAAAAGGTTTACTTCCTTATAATTGACAGCAAAAGATTTCACCTATGCAAATAGCTGGGAAATTACTAAACCAAGAGCATTAAAAGGTCAAGCTAGAGAGGAAATAATTCATCTCAGAATAAAAACATCCCAGTGTAAAGACAAAATTATTTAAAAGACATTTTTAGATGGCTATCACATCTACCAAAATATTTTTGTATCATTTCTGACAGAATGAATCCCTTGAAGACAGAAGTAATTTCTCACCTCTCCAGTTCTGGAATGGCAGCAGACAGTTTCAGCTCCCTGTATCTTTCCCCAGAAGAAAAAGACAAGGCGTTGAAGAGCTTCTGAACATTGGCATGCCTAAAAGAAAGAAAGAAATTCATCAGTTAAAGGAGAAACCAAAAACTTCTTTTCTTAAACCACATGGCTACATATTAAATGGTACCAAAAAAAAAAAATAAAAACAAAGTGACTGTTGCACTAAGAATGCAAGGAGTTTTTTAATTATTATCAAAATTTAATTATTATTAAAAGCAATAAGTAACAGCATTTTTCTGATTGCAGCTTCTGTGTAATTTCACTGCACTGGCAGAACTTACAGCCTCTTTTGTTCCTCAGACAGGAATTCCTCCTGGACAACCCTTAAAGATAATCCTGAGTTTGTCTGGTTTTGCCATGAAGAGAAAACCTGGAATAAACCAGATCTATGCATGAGTGTCATTATTTTTCCAAATTTGCTTTGAATTCATTGAGGAATTGGTTTTGCTCACCTGAAAAACAGACACATTTTACAAGCCACTAAATACTGCACAATAAAGGTTTTGCTGCAAGAGAAGCTGTGGCTGCCCCATCCCTGGAAGTGTCCAAGCTTCCAGGATGGGGCTTGGAGAAACCTGGGATAGTGGAAGGTTTCTGGCTGGAATGAGATGTGCCTTGAGGTCCCTTCCAACCCAAACTATTAAAGAAATCAAATCCACTGATCAGATTTTGCAACCTTTTCTTTGGCTAGACTGGAAGTGCTTCAGGAATTTACTGAAACAGCCTCGTTTTCCCTGATAAAAATGTTGGTGTTTACAGCCCAAGTGCTCTAGAGCAGGAACTGAATTAATACAAGTCTCTTTGAACCACTGCTGTAATTTTCATGAGGTGAGACTGCAGCAATCATTACTCGAAATTTAAGAAAACCTCTGTTCCTTCCCAAAAGTAAAAGGAAACCCTTCGTTCCTCTAGGGAACGTTTTGGCTCACATCCAATTGCTCCAGCCAAGACACATTAATCTGAATGGCACTGGGAACCTAGAAATCAGATTCAGATGAATCACAAAGTCCTGTCAGGGTTTGGAATTTCCCTTCTTTTCATAAGTAAAGGCAACAGCCATTGTCATTTTTTCACAATAACTGTCTGCAAGACAAAACAACTTGGGGGGGGTGGGGGGAACACGACTGCTTTCCATTAAAAACTCAGCATCCCAAACACAAGGGCAGGAGATAAAAACCATCAAAATAAAATATATTTTTGATATTAACAAAGGCAATATTGCTCATGCAGAAGGATCCACACAACTGAAGAAACAACCACTTCAAAACACACAGAAGGGACTCAAAGAAATGCCTGGGAGGGATGGAAAAGAGGAATGGCCAAGGGAAAATTGTGTTCTCTAAGAGTCAAAGGGTTGGGGATAAAGTGAAAACATAGGTCAGGCTAAAAAGTGGAACTATATCAGGCCCTGTTGTATAAATTAAGGAAAGTTGTAAAAAGAGCTGCTACAGCACTGAAGAAAAAAATGAGAGAAATCAACACAACCCAAAGCCTAAACAAATTCTCCTCCTGTACCCTTCAGAGGGAGGATGGGAAAGGCATCACCTCATCCTCCTCACAGGGTCTGCACAGCAGATTTCAGCTCTGTGGGCTCAACACCTCAGTTTTTAACAAACCCAGATTTGGGTAATAGGGCACTTTCAATCCTCTATTTCCAGGAAGCTTGGAATAATCAAAGTGTAGGTGCAGTGAGTGAGGCATTAAGCCAGATAACTGAGAAGAGTAGAAGCAGCACCCACATTTTAGTGAGTCTTTTTAAGTTGTGAGGCACACAGACTTTCTGAAAGAATTTTGGAGGAAATCAATAAACACCTGAAGGTAAATACTGACAAAACACAATAATGTATTTCCATGGCTTACACGATCAGGTACAGTCAATTTGATGAAGAGTTTTGCTCATGAGAGAACATCCTGAAGACAAAAGATTTGTTTTATCTGCTTGAGCAAAGCAACTGGTGTGGTGCCAGATGAGAAAGTTAAACTGCCCAAACTGAACTTCAGTGTGGAACTGTTCAGCAAAAAAAAAAAAAAATTAATTCAAAGTAGGACAGGAATAAATAGCCCTGAGAAAAAGCAGCAGAGGAAACAAACACCCTCATCTCAGATATTACACACAGTTTGGATCTCTACAGCCAAAAAGCAGATCAAAAGAAAAGCATTACAACTATCAGAAGAAAAAAAGAACTTTTTACAGGCATAGATTAAAAAGGATCTGTTTTTGTTTTATTAAGCCAAATGAAGCAGAAAGAATAGGTCTGAGATTTGTGAGTATCTTGAGGATGTTCTGGTAGAGAAAAGAAAAATAAAACAGATATAAAAGCAGAATTAATAAAATAGGCTGAAAATTCAAATACAAACAAACAACAGATTGCCAACCATTCACTGAGTGGAACAGTGGGAGGAATTTAAACACTTAAGATAAAAGCAGGAGACATTTTATGGTACCATTAATACGACCAGTGGGGACTACTCACTGAGCTAGGTGGTCTTTTCCAACCCAGTGTGATGAGCACATCCTAAAACCCTTGTGAAGTCCAAAAATCTCCAGGCTCATTTCCTCAAAAGCACTATTGTTATAAAGTTGGGTTTATTAAAAGCCTCTGCAGCACAATGCACGAAGCCAATCTACTTAGGGAATAAGACAATGCCATATGGGAGACTTAAAAACTTTAACTCCACTTCCCCAAGGATCACGATCCAAATGTGTCTGACCACAAAAACACACAATGGAACCTCTGCCACTCCATACAATCCCTGCAGCAAATTAAGACACCAGAGCTACATTGAAATGCAGCTCAGAAAAGAAGGTTTTTAGAGCCCTCGCTGCCTTCAGAAGGCAAAGTGAAAGCACATGGGGAGCATTAAACTCAACAAGCAGCACCATCACTGGAAATTCATGCAGAAATTCAAGTTTCTCACACATCTTAAACACACAGAGCAGTTAGGTGGTTTCTCCCCCATCCCAACCAAATTTTTTTTTTTTTTTTTTTTTTTTTTTTTTACTTTACCTGTGAATAAAAAGCTTTATAAATCTTTCTTTTGGGGAAAAGTGCAATCATCAGAAAGTTGTTCTGGGTGTGGAATTCAACAGGGAGATGAGGAAGCAGGGAACTTTTGAAGTCTATAAAAAGAGCAGCAACAACACTGTTGGAATCCTGGAAAAAGAAGAAACAGGACAAGATAAAATTAACATTTTCTACTTTACATGGCACAGGGATGGAGCAGGAGGGGTGGAGCACCCCTCAGTTTCTATTCTGCAGCTACTGGAAATATCACAGGCTCAAAATAAAGGATCTGAGTTTGGTCAAGCACTAAACTTTTGTCCTGAAAGTAAAACTTGAATTTTGATATCTTCTCTTGTCCACACCAAAATCTAGACCCTTCCTCTACCACTGCTTCAAAAAACAAACTCTTTGTCTATACCATGTGAAAAATGAGTTAAATTCCAGCTAAAATGGTAACAGGAAGGTTAAAGCCTTTAGGTTGTGTTTCCCGCAGAAGCACTGAACTCGGGCTCAGTTTTTGTTCTAAGAAACCACTGACTTGTTTTTCTTAGCTTATTTGTTTGTTTGTTTTGGTTTTGTTTTTTTTTCCCCCCAGAGTAGTGGGAGAGGCCCCATCCCTGGAAGTGCTCCAGGCCAGGTTGGATGGGGCTTGGAGCAACCTGGGGAAGTGGAAGGTGTTCCTGCCCATGGCAAGGGGTGGAATGGAATGGGATTTAAGGTTCCTTCCAACCCAAACCATTCCATGACTCTAGAATCCAGGAGAGAATTTTATATACAGATCTGCAGGATGCTGAAGTGTTTTGTGTTCAAGCTCTGACTTGTAACCCTTTTCACATCTGATTTTAGAAAATCAGAACAATTCAGAGCCATGAAACATTTCTGGGAAATGGGAATTTAATTATGTAGGGCTCAAATAGAATTTTAGTGACATCCACTTCACTTTCAATAGAAATGGGTGAAGAACCCACTGTACTCGTTGTTGAGAAGAAAAAGCTCAAGTTGGGGAACTGTTACATAAGAACTGGTATCAACTCAGAGACATTTGCAAACAGAATCTCTCTGCTTTGCTGACTGAGGGATTAATTATAAAAATAATCCTCTCAAAGTCACTGAGGTTACTGAAGAACATACAAAAATATTCTCCTCAGAGAGAACAATTTCTTTTAAGAGAAAATGGCTTTTGGAACAGAATCCAGAGATCCCAGATTCTGCAGGATGGCTTAGAGATTTCCTGAGAAGTGACTCCAAGGCCAACTCATCCACGGTGCTGTCAGCACAAGAAGCATCCAACAAATCTGCTCCTGGAAAACATTTCAGGCTCCACAAATTGAAAAAAGCTGAAAAGCAGCAGCAGCAGCAATAATCCCCACAGACATGAGGTTGAAAGGAGCCAGCTCCAAGTTTTACAAGATGTTAATGTCATTGAGAAATCTAAATATTGCTTGGTAGTATTTGTTCACTTGATGAATGGCCAGAATCTCCCCTGCCCTCCATGCATGAGCCCCAAGGATTCCAGGAGCTCAGGAGCCCAGTTCCTCACAGCACAGGAGTCTGCAGCACGTGCAGGAGCAGAAAAGCAAATATTTTCAAGTTAGAAAGAAGAGTATCTCACTGCCATCATGCTAAAGCTGCTAAAACCCCACATTTTGCATCACTTCAAGGCTTGGTATCTTCTATTTTAATCAGAACATTAAATTCTCCTTTTTCTTTTCCGTCCATCTTGCTGCAATAACTTTTGGAAAGAACAACCAACGATTCCCCTGCTCCTCCTGTCACTTCTTAACAGTTTAAAAACCCTCCACCCTCACATTCTGCCAAGTCAGTAGAACAATAATACACTCCCTGTCAAGGCTTAGCTTCACACAAAAATCTGGCATCATTTCAAGAATGATGGCCAGGTCCCAGAAATAGCAACTTTTATGAAAGTGAGTGTCTTGACTCAAACAATCAAAGGAAGGTCAGTGTTAAAATAGCTCCTTAAACGGCCGAGGGGCAATCAATATGATGTCCAAGAAAAGGCAGCTAAGGTAAGGCTCTCTGAGCTGCTGTGTTTTCATCTCAATTGAATCACACACTTTTATTGTATTTTACTGGTTTCCTGTATTGTGTGATGAACTCACCCAGCACAATGCTGCAGGAGGCCACTGAACAAATGGGGAATACTGTACCTGAACAAAAGAGAAACTAAAGGAAACGGATTTTTTTTTCTCCCCCCAGTGTTTAGGAAACAGTAACCAACACAAATATTCTCTCTTCCACCCTGAAGAAGTGATGGTTAACCCAGTGTCTCTGCCTCGAGGTGGACAGAGCTGAGTTGCCATCATTAACCTCTCAATTCCCACTGAGCCTGAACACTGGCGGCCAAGTGAGAAATTCAAATATATTTTTAATAAAAGGCAGCATTTCACCCTCCAAAACACCCTATGACTTCACCACACCTTGAACTCTTCTCTATCTCTCCCTTCACACCATGAGATGTTTGATGAATGTCATGTTCTGTAATTTTTCTTTTAATAAAAAGCCCTTTTCACACTATTAACACCATGTTGCCAACTGCAATACAAAATTCTCCCCTCCTTACTCACTAATTTCAGTTAATCAGCACCAAAACTGCAGATTTGCATCAGTTATTACAGCTGTACAGACACATAAAACTCAAGCTGAAATCTAAACTTTGTACCAGGACCCAACAGATTCATTGTTAAAAACTGATGTAACTTTATGACATAAAGCAGAGACAAAACACTCACCCCATCATAGAGAGAAATGGAACTCATGTGCTTCTTGGAAATGGAAATGCTGCCGTGGTGGGGATCACAGAACAGAATTCCATCAGAAAAGAAATACAATTTGCCTAGAATTTGAAGGAAAAAGAATTGTATGAGGTATAAATCAACACTTCAGCTTCTCATGGTGACTGTCTCTCCTTCCTGAGGAAGAAATTTGTGATCCTGCAGGATTTGGTTGTATTTAACAAGCAGTAAATTTGATTTGGGATATTATTTAGTGAGCACAACCATTCAGTCTTTATCTAACTACCAAGGCCAGGAATCATGACTACCACTGCATCTGAGTTCATCTGACCCCACAGAACCACTTACCATGAATATTCTGAAGCACTTTTTTTTTAAATTAAAAACAAAAAAAAATCCATCCTGTCAAATTTTGAACTTCCACAAATACAAAACTGACAATACAAGAACTTAAGTAACAATTGCATCCAAAACAATTAAAAATTTAAACACTGTAAAAAATGAAGTGTAAAAAATGCTTCAGTGGAAAACTTAAACACTAAGTTTAATTTAAATTTCAAAAAATTAACTTAAAATTTACCTTGCAAATTAGAATTTAATTTAATAATTACATTTTAAATTAAAATTTAATTAAATAATTGAAATTTTCTGATGAACCTAGGCTACTGGAAGGTGTCCCTGCCCATGGCAAGGAGTTGAAACTAAATGTTCCTTAAGGTTCCTTAAGGTCTTTTCCTTAATCCAATCTATTCCATGAATTTTATGCACCTTTTGCAGCTCATAGTGCCAAGACTACAGGGCTGCAACCTCAGCAGAGCCCAGATTTGAGCCCAACCAACTGGGGAACAAAATCAGCTTCACTCTCACTTGACACCTAAAAAAATCTCACGCTCCCTGCACTGTTTCATTATGGTCTTTAGAGCACCTACTTGTAACTCTCCAACTCAAGAGTGAGTGAAACACTGAACTTCACACAAATCTCCAGAAATAAAAGGGAAAAAGTCAACTGCTCCTTTGGGGCACACAGAGCCAGTTTTAACAAAGCCCAAAAAAAAAAAAAATTCCAGTGTTCTCCAGTTATTTACGGAGTGAACAAGTGCCCACAGCACTGCATTGCAAAACAGCTGAATATCACACTCTGCATTAACCTCTTCTCTTTGAAATCTGATCAGTTAGAGCAAAAGCAGCTTCCCTTATGTGAGAGTTCTGTGGAATTGCCTTGCACATCATTATTTATCCTCACCACTCCTGGGCAAGGACTTTAAAGCAGAAGGTTTTCTCCACTAAAGACTGTCAGCATCAAACACTTAATGTCAGATATTCCACATCAGCACTGTGACAGTAACACCTTCTCTGTATAAAATATAGAGAGAGAGAATATAAAAGTGTTATGCCTTAAAAGGTACCTATTAATTCAAGGCACAAGGAGGGAGGGAAATCTAACAGTCCTATCAAATTGTCTTTAGTCTTATTCCTGGGATATTCATGTTATTTAAGTTCTTGAAGGAAAAGGCACCAAAAGAGGAGGAACAATCCAAGACTGCTGCCAAAGATCTTGTGTCAAAAAGCTGTAACTGGATTGGATCTGAGAAGGACCAAAATCAGGCACTTCTTCTATACCACAGTGAGCACCTGTGCTGACAAAGTCTGAATTCCTGAGAGAAAATGACAGTGGCAGAAAACTGGAACCCATCAGCTCCAGGAGGAGGCTTTGAGAGGAGTATCTGCCCTCTCCTCCTGAGAGGCCACAGCACTTTTGCAATGGCCAATCTTTCCAACCTCATGTTTACAAGAGACAGAAAAGGCAGAAAACATCTGGCACCTCATCTGTTAAGGACAAGAAGAGCCAGTCTGTGCATATTCTGAACGTGAGCTATGGGGAAAAGTCACCTCCCACCTCCCAGGTCTGCAAAGCCTCAGTGTCCAAAGCTCAGCAGGGATTCTCCTTCCAGGACCAGGGCTTTCAGGCAAAGGTTGGGCACAAAAGAACCAGACATGGAATAAAACACAAGAGACTTGCAAAGGCAAATTGAAAGCTGAAGATGATGGCACAGTTTGGCTCACCAGAGTGGGAATGCCAGAACCTCTCTCTCATGTTTAAAAACAAAACAAAAACCACCAAAACAAGAAAAAACAAGCAAAAACCAAAAAAACCATCCCAACTACATCTCACCTTCGGCAGGCATGGCCTGTGGATTGCTGGAACAGATATAAACTCCATCACCTCCAGTGAGTAAAGTGCCCAGGAAAGATTTGTCTTCCTAAACAGGATAAAACAAACAGCAACATCACAGACTGGATCAAGGACCAATCCAGGCAGCTGCATTTTCTCCTGCTTTTGCTCCAAGAGAAAATATTTTCTTTTCAAACAGCATCTGTCAAGAACTTTATAAGAGGAGTTTTATCCTGCATGGATACAGAAGTACCAGGGAAAGAGGGTAAGGCAAGAGGGTAATTTTTAAAAGCCTTCCCCCCATTTTGGTTTTGCCAGCAGCTATGAAGTTACAAGTTATTGTCACAACCACAAGGCTGAGCTTTTTGTTTTTAGTTTGTCAATCTACTAGGCTAAAAGTATATTACATGAAAATAAATCTATTTATAATGAACATTCCTGGGAACCACAAATTACACCACAAATGTGAAACTCATGTGATTTAAGATGTTCCCAGATTCCAAACTCTTTTTTTTTCCTAGTGCTTAGAGTGTTTTCCTTTAGACATTAGCATGCTAATTAAGTTAAAAGAAAGTTGCATCAAGTTTTAAGGGGCTTTTGGAAACACATGAGCTCTATGAGTAATGTTAAGTGAGACTTCCATGAAATCATAGTTTTATTAGGACTCTTTTTGCTCTTGGGTTTTGTGATTCTTTGAAATAAAGAAACCCTCAAACTTTTACACACAATATATTATTTTGTATGTCAAAGTTTGAAAAAGACAGGGCAGAACAGGCAAGTCTTGCAGAAGAGAAGTAACACACATAATAAAAGGAGAGTTTAGTAGCAGCTCAAGTTTTTCAAATACTGCTTCATCAAAGTGTAACTTCTTTAGTTTAACGGAAAAAATTAATTTTACCTTCAATACTTGCTGTGCCTTTTCAGACAGTTTCACATCACTGTCTTCAACCTGCAACCAGAAACAGTTTCCATCTGAATTTTGATTTATATAAATAAGGCAAGTCTAACATTAAATAAAAAGCATTAAAGAACTTTTGAGACTAACAAGAAGCCCAGGTACCACAGAAAGAAAAAGCCCTGAGCCCAAAGTGTTTCAAAAACAATTTTGTGCTCTTAATACTGTGTTACCATGGGACCAAAATAATTTCTTGCACCACATTCTCCCCATTAAATTGTTTTATAGACGAAAATAGTATTACATAGATAGAAAGCATGCAGTTTTATTTTTTATTACTGTTCAAGCATGAATTGCCAAAGGGCAATGCCCAGCTTTGTCACGTTCTTTGGAATTCTGTCTCTCACACAGTGTAGTGCATTAGAGGTCTTGAATCTGACTTTGCTTTCTTTTGGGGTGATCTAAAATGCTCAAAAATAAACAGAATTTTCAAAGGTCACACTGTGCACTTCAAAAACACCCAGACCTTTAAACAGCTAAAAAATCTGACGAGGTGAAAATGAAATAATTTGAAACTCATGCTGTGGATGGAATCACCAGCTTGTTTCTACTTGGTTTTTCACTTATCATCCAAATCTAAAAAATCAAGGTATGTTAACATCACAACATTCTGTTTCAATGCTCAAGTTCCATATTTTCCCTCAGACATCCACACCCCCAGACCAAGTTTTGCTTTGTGGATGAGCTGAGCTGAGGCTGTGTGCTCTCACTCACCAGCCAGGAAGCGAATCTCGGGATAGCTGCGGTCAGGATAACGTGCCTGGAGTCTGGATGGATGCTGCCATCTGCAGGGAAGCCACGGGAAGCAAAGCAGTGGAATCAGGGAATTAGTAAGATTGTAAAAGACCTCCAAAGTCACCAAATCCAACCTCTGACCTAATATCACCATAGCCACTGAAGTAATACCACCCATATACTTCAGAATGCCCAGTATGTTACTTTTAAGACTTGAAATTTCTTTAGTAAACATGAAAATCTTATTATTTTAAGGATTTTCTAAGTGTTTAAATGAAGCTTTCACAGCAGATTAACTCCCAGTTCTCTTGTGTTCTGAAATACACAGAGCTGCTACAGAGTTCCAAAGAAATCCTGACTTATTCTGATCTTTCCATGGCTTCTCCCTTTGCTCTCAAGTGTTCCAAACCCATCAGGGTAACAGCAAAAACATCCATTGGAATTCCTTTGGCTTGCCCATCACAGCAAAGCCAACAGAAGGACAAGAGTGGTGCTAAAATGTAAACCACTCACCTTTTTCTTTGACCTGTATTTGTGATGTCAGGAAGGACTCTGAGAACACAACAGATCCCAAGCATCCTCTTCCTGTGAGCAGGTCTGGAATGTCAAACACCATCATGGATGCCTGCAGCAACCCAGCAGTTGGAGGGAAGGGAAGAGAAAGCAGAACTTGAAATACTTCAACTGAGACAGCAAAATCTGTATTCTTCAAACATCCTACACCACTCTTTCTATACTGTGGTTAAAGCTTGAGATCATAAATCTGTGTTAATGTTTTATTCTGAATTCTGACTTCTTGTTAAATCTGTTCCAGCATCTGAAATCTCTCTCATCTCTCCCTTTACACTTGTATTCACATAAAAATCACAGTATGCCCCAGAAAAACAGACATTTGAGCTCTATTTTCTAATTAAATAAATAAGTATTATTGTTTCTTACCGTTTTGATCAAACTGAAGCTGTCCTCGTTATCTAATGGAGTAATTCTAGAACAACAATGATAATTAAATATTTAAGTGTTAGATCATCTTTCTGTGACTCCAGAGCAGCTAAAAAAGCTGTTTTATTTTAAAATAAACTCTTATTTGTGCAGGTCATTTCAGTCAATTAGTGTGGGGATTAAATAAGCACAAGTTTGTGACATCAACTAAGTTAAAGGCATTTTTAAAAGGAAACTCTTAATGAGCTCATGCTGCTTCTACTCATTAACAGTTAATAAAATTAGTCTGCCCAACTGCTTTTTATTCCTTTTAATGTTTTTAAGATTCCACAGAATTGCAGATATGAAATCACTGAACTAGCTCATACACAAAAGCATTTAGCACATCTCGTATGAAATAATCAAACACAAGGGTTTTTGCAGGAGTTCCAAGAGGAGAAAAAATAGTTAATCAGTGTATGAAAAGCACTAATTAATAACAAGAAGTTGGAAGACAGCGATACAAACCTGCCATGGTTGTTCACAGCCTGAATTTGAAAAGCGATTTTGGAGCTGTAGAACAGAAATTGTACAGGTGAAACATGTGGTTTATACTTTTAGAAGGCAAAAATAAGCAGGAATAGACTTGAAGCAAAAGAAGTGGTTAAGAAAACTGGAAAATGGAATAATAATGATTTTTAAAAGCTGAATCATCATGAAGTCTTGAAATCTGGCAGTCAGGCAAGTTCAGTTTAAAATTAATATTTTTCAGTTTTCAATTGTTTTTTTTTTTTTCCCCAAAGAAGCCAATCCAGTGAGACAATGAGCAATGAGTAACTCTGGAAATACAAACCGTAAAGCAGATTTCAGCTGTGCTAAGCCAAGGGTGTCTAACAAAGACAGGAGCACCTGCTCTGCCACCTCCTTTGCCTGAAAAAAGGAAATAAAGAATAAAATATCCTTCCCCATCCTTCCAAATCCCAGCAGCTCCTAAGACCAACAAGAGACACTAAACAGTAACACACTGATGCACCAGGCTAAAATTTGTTCTTTCACAGATCTCATTTTCCTTACTATGAGTTCAGGAAAATTTATGAGAAGATGGAAAACCAACTGGAGATGGGTAAAATTAGACATGCTCTGAAATCTCTCTTTTATTTAATTTTTTTTTTTTTTTTTAATAGAATTCAGAGCCTGGTTGGAGGCCAGGGTATGAACCTTGTGTTACTCCATTGAGCGAAACATGGGAATTCTTTTGGTTCTCATTTTGGTTTGCACGTAAATCTCATACTGCAAGCAATCCAAATCAACAATTACAGAGAGAGAACAATTACAGGGGGCTTCATTTACCTTGGATTCAGTGGAAGTTTTAGCATAGCACTCAATGCCAGCAAGCACAGCCTCTACAACAGCAGAATATATTTGCGACAACAGCGTACTGAAGAGAAATACAAACACAACGTTTACTGGACAGGTAGAGTTTTCTTCCTCCTCTCTTTAAAGGAGCAGTTTTTCCTCTCATTGCACAACTCCCTTAATAATAAGGAAGGGGTCTTTGTTGGAATAAGTGGAGAAGTAGTTTTATAGTTAAGCTTTCTGTTTAAGAGAATGAAATTAGAGTGAGGAAATTGCTCAAATGACAGGATATTTTGGGGAAATAACTCTTGACATAAATGTATCTGCTGCTTTTATTAGTCAAGAATACAAAAAATGTGTTCTACTGTTGACTTGTGCTGCAGATGGGTTTAAGAATCACATCCTAAATGCAGGGCCTGGAGTGACAGAGAATGGCTTCACATTGACAGAAGGGAGGGGTAGATGGGATTCAAGGAGGGAATTGCTTCCTGTGAGGATGGGGAGGACCTGGAATGGAATTCCCAGAGAAGCTGTGGCTGCCCCTGGATCCCTGGAGGTGTCCAAGAGCAGGCTGGGCAGCTCTTGGAGCCACTTGGGATAGTGGAAGGTGTCCCTGCTGTCCCTACCTCTCCTGGCAGGAGATTGGAAGAAGATGATTTTTAAAGATCTTTTCCAACTCAAGCCATTCCACAATTCCATGAAATCTCCATCCCAGCTCAGTCCAATTCCCTTCTTAAAAGGGGACTGGAAAAAAAAAAACATTGCACAGAAATAAACCCAAGTCAGGTGAAGCCAGGAGTGACTTTCAGCTATTGTCACTTTTACAGCTCCAGAACCACTGGGGAAAACCCACATGTGCCCAGCCAAAGAACATCAGCCTCTGTCTTCCTGCTAAATTACAACAAAAAGATGAGCAGATCAATAAAATTAGTCCCCAAATTTTAAATTTTCTCATTACTCCAGGGCCAATATCGAGGGAGGGAAGAGGGGGGAGGAAAGAGAAGGATACAGCATTTAAGCCAAATGCAAAGCATTCCTGAAGGATGGGAAAAAAGCATCTGAAGACTCCAAACATGGAAGAACCTCCAAACACACCAAAGCTTGTCCTTGATCATCCCCAGCAGCAGAAAGGGATTTTAAAATTCAGCTTTCTCATTATTTTTTTTCAGGTTTCTGGACTGCAATTTTCCTGTGCTTTCATATGCACTTAGCATGTTTCCACTGCACCCAGTAAAGCAATGCAATTCCTTTATATTATAATTCTTCCACACTTTGTAACCATTTCTATTTTTCCTCAAATTCACATATATATTTGCAAGAAAACACCTTAGTGAGGTGTCTTTTTTCCTTATTCTTCCCATTTTAACATCTTAAAGCTAGCAGAAAAAAAAAAAATACAAACCATGATTTGTTGTGTTGCTTTTCAAGCATTTTCTTAAAATAATAAAAAAAAACCCACAAAATTTATCCCAGTTTATCTTTCAATTTACAAAGTTGGTTTATGCACTCCAGGCAATCAGTACAGCCAAATTTGGAATGAATAGTGTTCATAAAATACTTCTTATTTCACTTTTTATAAAATATTGTCAACTGTAAGAAGCAGTTACAGGACTCAATTGCAAATTAAGTCGAAAATCCTAAGTTCAGGTTTGTCAAAAAAAGCCAATTATGCTACTGTTGCTGAAATTAGATTATTTGAACCAATACAGGGATGCTTCCAAGAAAATATATATTATTTTTTAATTACTGCCTTTATCAACCCCTGCTCTGTTTAGAGCTTCTCTACTTATTTCAATTAAAATGCATTTAGTACAAAGGATTTTTGAAGGAGGACAAAAAATGTTTGAGCAGAATGCAGCTACAAGGAAAAAATACCTGTTGGAGCTCAGTTTCCTCTAAAAAAAGGAATATCTGCTGCTCAGTGCAGTAATTCCATTTTTATGTCCCACAATTACCATGAGTCAACAGCACTGACACATCTTGAATATCTTTAATAATCTTGCTACCAGGTCATGCAGCTTTGCAGAAGCAAAAACAGGCTCCTAAAATGATCCCAACTAACAAGGAGGACAAAATCTCTAAGGAAAGGTCTGGTTTATCAAGAGAAGAGAGCAGGACCAAAGCAGATTATCTACTGTGTTCTCCAAGCTGGACAGGGATCTACAACATGCAGAGGAAGTGGACATCAATATGGATAAACAAAGTGTGATTTTTGAGAAGGTTAAAATGTGCAGAAGCCTTGCAGCTTCCCAACTTTTGGGAAAAATTAACTTTGATCTAACTTTAACATGGTGAATTTCTTCACAAGTCTGAGTGTGCCCTGTTGGCATTTTCACTAAGCATCAGGAATCTTACACATTGTTAATGAAACTGGTCAAAAAATTACTTTTTCTTCTATCTGTGCAAGATGCCACAGTGTGAGAGACTTTTTCCCCTTGGTTTACAAGAAGTATCTTTAAAATTTATTCAAGTAACTATTAAGCTTATTTTTTACTACAGTTTGAGCAAAATTTATTAATATTTTCTTTCCTACTCTGCGGCTGTCACACTAATAACTCCTCATGTACCCACTGAAACTCCCCACAAGCATTTTGCCTTTGAAACCCTGTCCCATGCACATTATTCTGAACAAAAAAGTCTCTGCAAATGCCAACAGCCACTAAAAGCAGGTTTCACCTACTGCCACGAGGTAGAAAGAGAGAAGAGTTAAGGAAAAATACAAAAAATGGGCAGCTTACACTTGCTCAGCTTGCTTGTGCATCTCATTGTCATTTCCTGTATCAAAAACAAAAAAAGGTTTGGTTTCAACACTCTGAAAACACTTTTTTCTGCACCTCTTACATGGAATTTATCCAGTGTTTTATGCTACTAGGGCAAACACAGGCTGTAATTCCAATCCTCCAACCATCCTCTCTTCAGCTTTTCTGAGCCCAGTATAGTTTCAAGATAACCCTAAGGACTGGCTTTATCCATGGACTCTTCCAGCCATTTAAAATACATAAGGAAAATGGTTTTTAAAATTTTTACATGGCTTGTTTTTATTTGGGAATACAGCTATTGTAACTCATTACACTGAGGATAAAAGATAGAAGTGAAAGAATTTTCTCCATGCTTCTAAAAATCCTCAGTTACTTGACAACTACCAGTTTGAACTACTGTATTTTGGAGACTGTTTTTAAATAAATCCATATGGAACATGGACTTCAATTTTTGTTTAATACTTCAAAAAGAGTCTGCACACTGAGATCTGACAGAATTCATGTTTTAACACTCAGATCTGACAGATTTTACCCATGAAATCTGCCATGATTTCATGCACTGGCTACAAAATCTACCACTCCATAGCCCGATGCTTATAAAGGAAGCAAAGCTCTCAATTGCCACAAATTTTCATGGAATCAGAGGTCATAACTGCCTTGGTGTATTTAATGCACTTACCCAGGAAAGGAATGTGAGTGGCTCCAAAAAAATAGGTCCTTGAACAAGCCAGAGGTCCCTTTGGAGATACACACTGCACTACCTAGCAGTCAGTATTAATGAGATACAAAAGACATCAGTAAAACAAATTGGTGCAATAATTAACAATTAACTACGCTCCCCTTAAGTCTTCTAAGCACTGACAGACTACAGAAGTTTACAACACAGACGGAACTGGATTGTGAAAAAGCAACTTACGTTTTCAAAGGTCTATTTCACTTTTGACTTGACCTGAATGGTTGAAAGACTTTGGAAAGGAGATGAGCTCTGACTTGTGCTTTCAATTTCCTATGTCAACTGCTCTTTTCATGAAGAGGAAAGTGTGTCAGGTTCCCATAACTATGCTGGCACTTGGTCTTATTTACTATTTTCATGACACCCTATTAAAACAGTATCACCTGTACCTGTAAATAAACCACCTTTTTAAGAACAGCATCAGAATCTGAGGACAACCGACGGAGCAAGTACATCAGAATAACACAGTACTTGCATTTTCAAAGGTATCAAATGGCATCTCATCGTTAACAAGGGAAGGAAAGACAGAACTGAAAGTGTTTTTACAGAAACAGTGTTAGAGCAGCAAATGGAGGATGAGATTTCACCAAGATGCAAAAACCACTCTTTTCACAGGCTCTGGACACGTGATTTGTGCCCAGAAGCCCCACGTCCATCCATCCCTGAGGCAGCTGCACATGAAATGCTGACAAAGCTCATGAACTCATGGCCTCACTCATGCGCTCACTCCCGCATGGCCACATCCACCTGCTCAGGGCTCACACCACTCTCAGAGCCCCTGGAGGCAGCAGGGAGCTCTCTCCACACTCTACCTCTCTCCTCCTTCGCTGCCAGTTGCCTTCTGGAGCCACCCAGGCCCTCCAGCCAGAGGATCCCAATTCCCTGGGGTCGCCAGCCCAGGCACGGCCCCTGCGCCGCGGGTGCAACGAGCCACGGACCTCAGCAAATGTTTAACAACCCAGCTTTTACTTGGAAATGGAAACAAGTTAATCTTTGCAACTTCATCAGAACAGTCCTGGAACTAGGAAAAGGCTTTTCAGAGTTTCATCAATAGTTGCTGAAGCACACACACTGGAATTTGGATACGTGTCGGTATCCCAGGTTTATTCACCAAAATTGTCAATTAAAAAAAAAAAAAAAGGGGGGGGTGCTTTTCATTTCTTTTTTAAGAAATGGCTAAATAAATGTGGTTGAAATAGAATCTGTGTGTCACAGTTCAGTGTATCACACAAGGTTTTCACTTTGTGGCCAGGACACACACCCTCACAAACAGCATCTCCCTCTCCCCCACCCACTTACAGTGAAAGTTGTCTTTTCCAGAGAAAAAAAATCATTTTAACTCATTCAGCAGTCCCTGATTAAGAATCCAGCCAGTATGGTTTAACTTGGAAAGAGCAAGATAAATCAAATTTGCTCCTTAAACTGACAGATTGCTAAGGTGCTTTACGGTAAGAAGAATTAAGTATTTAACTCGCAGAAGACAAGCACAAAAAATACACCAAGAGAAAGAGAATATACAATGCTTCAAAATCTCAACAACTTCTCCAAAGCCTTACCATATGCTTGGCAGTGCTTCCACCAAGGCCAGTGTTTCGAACCAGATGTCCTTCAGATGGAAAATTAAAGTTCCCAGAGTTCAAGTTTTCCTTTGTGGAGTGGCTGCCAAACAGGACAAAGGGCTGCCGGCTCGGGCTGAGGATGAGAGAGGGAATCACCACCAAAATATTTGCAGGAAGTTTACAACCAACAACGAAATCAAACTTTCAAGTGTGATGGACCAACTGCTGAATTTCTCAATATAAGAAAAAAAAAAAATTACTTAAGCTGCACAAAGCTTCAAAGTGAAATGACCAAGTTCTAAAGAAAAAAAATCTACTTGCATTAAAAAGATGGTAATTTCTTTCAAACACTAATAAATTTATCTCAAGGTTGTTGCTGAATGCTCTTAGATGACTCTTTTATCTTAAACTGCCATGAAAAGCTGCTCAGTTTAAAATTCACCATCTTGAGAAAGCCTGAAATGACCGTGTTGGAAACAAACAAAACTATTTCGGGTTTAGTTCTGGCTTTGAGCCTAAGACCCAGCTGGAAAGTTCAAGGATTTTCTTTTCTTTATTGCAATGCAAACACCAGAGGATGCTGCCAGCAACAAAGGGCATTGAACTCCATGGTTTATTCCAAATACAGGAGAATGTGCAAAGAGATTGAAGTAGCTAAACAAAGCTTGATTAGCTCAAAACAGCAAAACATGGATTTTGCAACAGAACCTTCAGCTAAACAACAATTTTTGGTTGAAACTCTCTCACAGAATTACAGGATGGTTTGGGTTGAAGGGACCTTAAAGATCATCTCATTGCAACCCCTGCCATGGCAGGGACACCTTCCACTATCCCAGGTTTTTCCAAGCTCCATCCAACCTTTTCCAGGGATGGAACAAAGAAGGAACTGATTATAATGCACAAAATTTCATGGTACATGTAAGAACAACAGCATTAAACCCTGTGAAAATTCAGCTTATCCTTCCAGGATAGGAAGGAATTTTGCACAGGATTTTTTTTTCAGGATGAGATTTGATATATTGAGGTGATATCAAAAAGAATTTTAAGCATTATGGCATCAAGGATATGCAAATAAAATATTGAGGTAGTAGTGACACCAGAGGGACTAATGGGCAATAATTACCTGTTATCTGTTATATGGCTTGAGATCATGCCATGGCTGAAATAACTTCTGAAGGGCTGTGAAGAATTGAAAACAAAAATTATTAAGAAGCACATGAACAGAGGTGTGAAATATCCTATCATTAATTAAACCTGAATTATCCTTCTCATAGAAAACTCCTGAACCCTCAAAAAATACTTCCAACCTCCACAAATGAACACAAACACCACTAAGCCTCTCACATTATTAAATCATTGAATGGTTTAGGTTGGGAGGGACCTTAAAGCCCATTTAGTTCCAACCCCCTGCCAAGGGCAGAGACACCTTCCACTATCCCAGGGGAAGCAACAAAATGCTTCAAAGAGCACCAAAAGGCTTAAAAATGCATCAAAAAAAAGCAACAAAATCCTTTAAAATGCATCAAGAATGCAACAAAATGCTTCAAAAGCAACAGCCACCCCCAGAAATCCTGTGCTGTTTTCTCCCACGCTCTGTGCTTCACCCTCAGTTATGGCTGAGGTTTGAGATGTGCAAATTCAACTTGTTAGGCCCTGCACATACCAGATTCCATCCTAATGCAAGTTAATCTACCTGCAAATATCTCCTGTGCAGATATAAATTGAATTATCAGTGAGCAAACACTCGACTGAATTACCCCAGCAGTCCTAAGCTATCATACCATGGATTTTTAAGGTGGGTGGTGACTTGAAAAAAACCAAACCACGCATTTTCAGTCCTCAAACATGAAAAGTGAGATGGGATAGGGAAAAAAAGAAAAAAAAAATAATAATGCTGAATAATTATTCCTTCTGCATGGATACCAGCAGGATTCTCAAGGATTGCTGAAGCAGGCCTACCTCCCCCGCCTGAGATTCTGAGAGCTCCAGAATGAAGGGAATTTCAGTGTCAAAATTAGCAAAAAAGTTGGTCCACTGGTGTTCAAAAATCATTAAATCCTAGAAGGAAAATATTTGACATTACTTCCCAAGGCAAGGGAAATGAAGGCAAAGATGACATATCACTGGAATACAGACTGCCCAATGAAACAATAAGCTCAGGAAAATAAATATATTTTAAAAGATAAAGATACTCTACTGGGTTTCAGGGTGTCTTTTTGTGGGTGTGTGGTTTATGCTTATTTTTCCCAGATAATTTAAGTCAATTCAACAACAATTTTCAGGCTGAAAACTTTAAATTATGGTTCATAGGTCTGCTCAGAATGTAGGATAAATCCCAAACATTAATCTCACTTCCACACAGACAGTGATTACTTAGACTGAGAGCCTTGTAAAAACTCTATGATATTTTAATTTTCATTACAGCAGTTGATTGAACAACCAAATTGGAGTGGGATACCAATATTTTATTAATAAAGGATAATTACTGCTGAATTTCATACATATTAAATTGGTGTCAAGCTAGAAACATAAAAATTCATATATAGCAATAATTAAAATATTAATTTAATAATGTTAAATTATAAATAGTAATAAATTATAAATCATAATTATAAATACTAATATTTCTACAATATAGAAATATTTCTTCTCTAGCCCTGAAATCAGAGCATGGCATTAATGTGAGAATCCCTTCCCACTGTTTGCATTTCCCAAAGCATCAGAGCAGCCACTGTGTGTCCCTGTTCCCCACTTAAAGGAGCTACAAAACATCTGAAAAGTGCTTTTGTTCTCCTGGCAGAATGGTTGTGTGTTAAAGGGAATTTTTTTTTAACCTTCCTTGTTGCAAAAGGAGGATTAACACACAAAACCACAGCAACTTCGTGTATTTTGTACACGGTTTAATGACATGAAGGAAAACTTTTAGGAGATTTTCAGACGAAGCAATAAATTCAGGGAGACTGAGACAAGTTATTTTAGTGTTTTGCAGAGTTTCTGGCAGATTTAAGGAATAGGAGGAGACCCTACAAGCAACAGCAAGCAGAGCCTTTAGATAAAGCCCATAAAGTTAATTAAAACCAAACAAAATCACACCACTTTTACTCTGTGGTGACACCAAGCAAGAGCTGAGGCAGAACATTTCACCTGCATTACCTCAAAGAGCAAATCCTCCAAGGACACAGGATCCATTTTGCTGTAGGTCTTCCACAAGTCAGCACTGACATCCATTAACTGAAAAAGATTTTAAACACATTTCTGTCAAAAACACCATGAAGAAAGCCACAGATTCAGGTTTAAGCTGAGACAGCATCAGGGAACACTGCCCTGTCTAACAGTGCTCCTTAACTCTGATTTCACCAATAGTTTTACTCTGTTACAAAAATTCTACTCTGTGCAAAGCTTTCTTTGCATCCTCCAAACAGATCATTTCACAATTTTTTTTCAATTTAATAGCCAAGAACTGCATGAGCTGGTGCAGGCAAAAGGGCAAGATTGAGTTTTCTGAGTTAAGACAGCCAAGAGCCAATTCCAGGGTTACTCATCCTGAGCATCAGCCAATACTGGCTCCAAGCTGATGTAAATTTAGGCTAAAACAGTTTAACTTTGCAATACTTTTCTTCCAAGTAGCAGGATGCTGCACATGAGAATAATATTTAAAAATATATTCTTAAGGTACACTAGTATCTGAATGATTCTGCATTTACAGGGTTCACCATCACCCACTTAGTTAAAAAAGGAATTTTCTTATCCCAGTGCTTTACAGTTATTCCACTTACTATTTCATGTAATTAGGTATGTTAATAATGATTTCCCAGATCTCACTTCCATTCCATTCCTATAAACACACTAAATTTTCTAAATTACAGCATCTTGAGTAACTCCTAATTTCTGCAGTTAAAGAGCAACTGCCTTTAAAAGATTGAGAAAAATCCTGAATTATCATCCTTCGATTATATTCAAATCTAAGAGAACACACAGCAGAGGGAAAATCTCAGAGGGAAAGTCTGAGCTAAATATGCATCAAAACCTCCCCTTTTAATAATGGCAGAAGAATTAATTTATAGATCATTTACAGTGCTCCCCAATGCACTTCTAGGCTGGTTCCCTCCCCCATCAGTGACACAGGGCAGCTGCCTGACACAGAACCACACAAACACGTAAAAAGTTAAGAATGTCACTTCCCATTTGAAATCCCCCTCATGATTTCAAGGAAGAAGCAAGCAAGAACTCCAGCTGGAGCTGGCTCTGGACTGACAGAGCCAACATGATTGCTCTTAAAAAAGGAGTCCAAGAATTTTCCCTGCTCCTTTTTAAGCATTCAGGAGTGCTTGGAGACACTATCAGCTCCCTGGATCACACAGGAGAGGTTCTGTCTGTGCCACCGTGTCTGAACATTTTCTTCAGAGCCTCTACAAATTTGTGAAATGAACTGGGGTAATTAAAGGGCAATTAAAGACCCAAACAGCTCCTGAACTGCCAGCCAAATTTTCATTGACTCATTTCAGACATCAAGAAGGGTGACTGATTGCTTTCCCCAGAGATGCTCATCTGTTTGCACTCTGTGTTTAATGGTTTGGGCAGGTTCGCAGCACAAGGTGTTACAGCACCAGTGATGGAATGAAAAAAACCCTGAGGAAAGGAATCAGTGGAAAGAGAAGAGTGCTCAGAAAGGCACAGGAACTCACAGAGCATATTTCTGAGCATGCATGTACAATTCTAGATATGATGAAACTTTACAAATGGCATTGTTAATTCTCTGGAGGTTTTCCAGTTATCAGGAGTCAGACCAAAGCTCATTGTGACTGTAAAAAAGGAGGAGAGGCAAGAAAAATGGGACATCTGCATTGCTGTGGCAGAGGTTCAAAAAATGAAATCCAAGCTTTAAACAAGTACAGAAATGCAAAGCTGTCATTTGAAAATGCTGTTCAGAGCATAATTAATAAAAGGGCAAATCGATGACATAAGTTGCTCAGAATGGAACAGCAAATCATTATTAAATATAGAAGCAATTAAATCCTGACTGTCACCCTATTCAGCAGGGTCTGATGACCCATGAATATATAATGTTAGTGAGAGATGGAGATGCATCTCTTCAGTCAAAACCAGTGACCCGAGAAACAGTCTTTTCTTATTTTCTGAGCTCATCTCAAGGTGTTTGCCACTAACCAGCTCCTCCTGCTCTGCTCCTGAAGATCTAGAACCCATCTAAAAAATCAGGGGTAAAAAAAATCCATCTAAGGGTAAAAAAATTGGTTATTAGTAGAGGTGGCTCTAGAAGGAAAGGAAAGAAGTTTTAAATCACAACAGAGGCCTGAGGAGAATGTCCAAACAATGGTTTATCCAGGGAGAAGTGCTGTGTAGCCCAGAACAGCAACACCACGAGGTCTCCATCCTGCCACGGTTTTACAAAAACTTCATCCAGTTTAGCAGCTCACTTGAGAAGTGAGTCAGGACTAGATCATCTCAAAAAGTGCTTTCCAAACAAAACAGCTTCATGGGCAACTTCTCCTTCAGAAAGGAAATGACAAAGGGAAGCACTCACTTCGTATTTCATGGTGAAGAAGCCGTCGCCCCCGATCCCCTCAAGCGCGAAGGCCTGGACGATCGGCCACTTCTCCACAATGAACATGTCAAATATCTGCAGGTGGCCTGCAAAGCAAACACAGCAAAGTTCCTCACAAATCCTGGCACTTCAGCTCCCCCTGAGTTTTTGGGATCCACAGAGAGTCTCAATTATCCCGTCTTTGTACAACTGAAAATCTTTCTAAGCGAAAAACAGTTTTTGTGCGGATGACAACTTTAGAAGCTCCTCTAGGCTCTAAATTTTGTCTCTTTTTTTCTCAGGATATTCCACATCTCCTTGCAAACTTCATTACAAGCTGATTAACAATTAAAATTCAAGATCATAAACGGGGAGCTTTGCCTACTCCAGTCCCCCAAATACTTGGCCTTAAGTAAATACTGTCAACATTACAGAATCCCAGAATGGTTTTGATGGGAAAGGACCCTAAAATTCATCCCATCCCACCCCTGCCAGGGGCAGGAACACCTTCCACTATCCCAGGGTGCTCCAAGTCCTGTCCAACCTGGCCTTGGACAATTCCAGGGATTCAGGGACAGCCACAGCTTCTCAGGGCCTCATAGCCAGGGCCTCACCACCAACAAAGAAAGGAATTTCTTCCATCATCCCTATTTAATCAGAATTTTAAGGTGGAGGAGAGGAAAACTCATCCTCCTGGCACTTCCATTAATGACTTTCCAGGCAGTCAGAGCAGATCACCCTTCCCTAAGGGAAGCAATAAAAAAAGAATGCAAGATTACATTGCTGAGGCTCAAGGCTGGCTCCGGATCCCAACAGGAAGCTGTGCAGGGCAGTTTTTTTCAGTTCTAAAAAAGGAAGCTTGCATAAAGAAATGTTTATTCTTCCCCTCCATAAAGAAGGATTTATCTGGAGCTCCCATGGGAACAGAGAACTTCTGTAGCAGCTCAAGACACTGCTCTGAATGCAAATCATTTCTCTGCCTCACGCTGAGGGCATTCACTCCCCAGATGAACTCTGAGGGCTTCCAGTTCTCAGAAAGAAATTCAGCTCTCAATTAAAAAGAGGCTAAAAGGAAACTAATGGCTTTCTAATCCTTACTTCTCTCCTAAGGCAAGGAAATGTTCATTCCCTGAAGCTGCAGGGTGCAAAACATTCCACTCTGAGCACAAACCACCCTACCTTGGCAGCTGTAGGGGATCCCAATGCGGCTGCAATCCCGGACCATGTCCACAAAGCTGGAAATCTTGAATTCCTCAGCAGCTTCTTCATCTTCATACTGAAAAAAAAGCCATTTAAAATCCAATTAGATTAAGCACGCCCTAATTTGATTGGTAGGGAAGGAAAGATGCAGCATGTAAGGCACTAAAATATCACCTACAGCCTCCAGAAGCTCAAGAACTTGTTTCTGTATTTTGGAAATCCCATCATGGCAGGGATGTACTCAAGCCAATGGAAATTGAAAAAAAAAATCAGACTTCAAAGCAAGAGTTTTAATCATGACATATGAAGGCATAATTACAGACTTTATTTCCAGCTTTCAGTGAAGTCTTTCAACATCTAGATTTGAAAGATAGAAGTCATTTTGAGGATACCAACTGACGTGCCATGAAAAACGTGCCACTGAGGGAAAAGAAATCAAAAATAAGATACTGTCTTACCAGCTAAACAACACTTAGCAAGGAAAATCAACGACAGAATAAGCCCTAGGTCACAGATTAGTCAATGAGAACAAGTTTTGGTCTGAGGGACAGGTGAATTGCAGGAAAAGGAGGAGGCAAAAAGAGGAGAAGCCCTCATGCAACACTGTCTGAACTGAAGACTTCAGTAGACTGAAGAGCAAAATTCCTAACTCAGAAAAACATAAAAACCAGACGACTGCAGAGACAAATCACACTAAATTCATTTTTATAACAGAACACAAACCTGAAAACACACACAAACTGCCTTTGACCAGAAAAGCAGTTTGGCAGCAAGTCTGGAACCAACAGGTCTAGCCCTGCTGGCTTCTTCAAGAGCCACTTGTTTTCTGGAGCAAGATCAGAAGGCAGAGGTGTTTTGCCTATTTTATTTTTATATGCAGTGCTCTGAGCTTCTTATCAAGGCAAATGACATGATTATGAAGTTTTTTGTGGGCTTCAGGGTACACCCAACACATTTATTTTGAGAACAAGTTCTTTTAAGCCAAGCCTGAATTTAAGATGCAGCCCCACCTCCTCCGTGCTGTGTTCCTTCTTCAATCCTAGGAAGCCAGATCAAAGTTGCAGTTCAAAGCCAAGCCCCAAACAACTGCCAGTTTCTCAAGACTTAAAAATGTCATTGGAATAAGAATTTGGGTTTTGGCAGGGTGCTAAAGGCTTGCTCACAATCTGCTGTTGCAAGAATAAATACAGCCAGTTCAACTGTGACACCCCAAAATTTACTACAGCAAATTTCTGTATTTTCTCCTATTTGGCCACTTTGAACATGGGCATTTTTTTAGTAATATGGGATTTTTTTTTCCCCAGTAACTAGGATATTCTCCTTAATTCCTGTGGTCTAGTTAAAACAAATAGGAAGAAAAAAAGGAAGGAGAAGCTCAATGTTTTGCCAGAGCCAGGTTCAGCACTGCTTTATTTATTTCTAAAATTCTTGCACTTTTTTGGTTTCGTTTTTATGAACTTATTTCTATCACTAAATTAAGTACTTAAAAGCCACTGCAGGCAATTCTCCTGTAAACAGGATGCACTTAAAACCTGACACAGCAAGGTTTTGTTTGTCTTTCAGCAGTCATCTAGGAAAATGGCAATTCTTATACACTGGGAATGTGACTGAAAGTGCTCAGCTCACTCACACCAAACAGCAATGAAGCAGAACTGTATTTTCAGCTTCCAAAAATCAAACCTTTCCCCTCATTTCCACAAAGAACGAGGTTTACCTTGCCAGTCACATCAGCATTTCAAGGCAACACTGTGTGATTAAGGCTCCTGCTTACCACGATAAATCATATCAAAGCCCATAAGCAGATGAAGCTTAAAATTCAATAGCTGAGATTGCAGTTGCACTGGCAACCATGTGGTAAGAACTTCTCTGCTCCTGATCCCAAAGTGCACGTGTTCTCCCAGCATCAGATTTGCCCTTTCAGCAGGGGTTTTGGCAACAGAAAAGCCTTGTGAAGCCAGGCTTTAGGTTTTGCTGTGGCATGTTTTAACCTGGAGCTCAGCTGTTCTTTCCTAACAAGAATTATCTCTCTCTGCTGTACTCCTGGAATTGTATCCAGTTTGGAATCCATGGACAAGGAATTTATAAACAGGAGCAAGATCAGTGGTGGGCCACCACAAGTGGGATGCAGCACTTGCCCAAGGAGAGATCCAGGTTTGCTCAAGATCTGCACCTCAAACCCACCAAAATATTATTGAGAAGGTGAAGTCAGGTTTCTCCACGGTGGTCGTGACAAAAGTCATGATTTAAAACAAGACAGGTCTGGGGTTGGCAAAAGGAAACATTTTTTCACTAGGAGGACAGTGGGAAAATGGAGCAGCCAGCCAGCAGAGAGGTTCTGCAGTCATCATCCTTGGATGCTTTCAACACTCAGCTGCAAAAAGACCTTGGGTAACCTGATCTGATCTCACCACTGAAGGTTGGACAAGATGATATCCAGAGGTCCCTTGTGATCTGAATTATTTTGTAATTCTGTGACCTAAGCTATCAACCAGACACATAAAAACACAATCAGTCTATTATAAGCCCCATCAGTTCCAAGCTGGAAACTCAAAGGAACAAAAGGTTTCTCTCCCTGACTTTCCCATTCATTTTTCCACTGGCTTCACTCACCATCAAAGGCTCCAAACCCAATCCCTGCAGAATTCAGTACAACTCTAACTTAGAAAAGGAACTACACAGAACTCAATGTAGGAAGAAGTATTTCCAGTCTCCACTGGAATGAAAAAGTCCTTATTCTACACCCAGACAAAGAGTGTTTTCATTTTTTACTCCTCTAAAAATATTTCACAACAATAAATGGACTTTTTTCTAGAATACTTTGACATTTAAGTTCAAGATGGAACTCACATCAGTCATGGGATGTCGTGGAAGTGAAGTTAATAGTTCTTGACAGAAAGATTTAGTAGATATAATGAAAATACATAATGAAATTTCTTGATTTTAAAGGACTTACTAAGCCCTTCCTTTCTAATATTCTAAAACTCCTGGCAACCAATGCAAACATTGCTTTGGCAGCAAACAAGGCTGATGTGGGAAATCTCGGCATTGACTGTGATACTTGATTCATATTTTGCATTTTTTTCACAACCCACATTTTTTTCCTCATTAAAAGATCACTGACTCAGGTCAAAACAACAGCAATTAGTGGGAGAGAGGAGCAATTTGTCTTCACGCTCCAACAAATAAAAGTATTGACAACATATTCTTCTTGCACACTTTAGCAAATGATTAATACCCAGATATACACATGTATCACTCCCCTGCTGAGGGGGAATGAGAAAAAAGGCTTCTGGAAAGAATGTTTTTAAAAGTTTCACTTTAAGGATCAGTTCATTAACAAGTTCATTAGCAAATCCTGCCTGCATTCATTTTTCACTTACCTCATTTTCAGTCAGACAGTGGAAATGCAAGTTCCTCCAGTGTGCCACATAGGGCAAAAGATGATTGTAATTCACAGGGTTGCAGTACAGATGAACACTGTCAGGTTTTATTAATATGATTATATCTGCAAACAAGCAGAACAAATATTCCAGCATCAGGACTCCATACACAAGAGAAACTGAACAGAAAACATTTTTTTCCATCACGCACCTCATTAAAGAAGAAAATTGTTCAGCTCTCTGAATGCAGTGCAATTGCTGATTTCTTTTAAACAAGCAGAAGAAACAGTTGGCAGCCACAGACAGTTCCAAGTACAAGAGCACTTGTTACTGTTCCAGACAACTGGGGGGGTTATTCCCAAGTCTTGCACAGAACTTGCATCAGCCTGTCCTTTGTGCAGCCAAGAGGGTCAGGATGAGCCTTCCCAGAGCACTTCCAGAACTCTTTAACTCCAGCTGCTCTTGCCTGACATTACATCAGAGTTGCTTCAACTAAAAACTATCAACACCACAGCCTACCGGGGAGATATCCAAAAGTTTCATGCAAATAAGGGAATAATAAGCTGTGATCACAGGGATTGGCCCCATTCCAAATATGACAAAGGTGAGTTAATGTGGTGAAGTAAAAAAGAGCTCAAGTACTTTTCAAGTGCAGAGGTGTGATCACACAATGATTAATAACATGTACATACATACATTGACTGAACTAATGGACTCTAACTGTTTAAGTTGACAACCTTTGAGATAAATTGTGGAGCATAAAACATATGAAATATATCTTTTTATGTTTTAAAATGAGTTCAGCAGTGTTTCTAAGAAGACATTTTCAGGCACATACAGACAACCTGAGACTCAATGACCTTTTTTTTTTTTCCCCATGTCCCTTTTTTCTGCTCATCTTCCACCCAGAACAGGTAAAAATATTGAGAACATTACTCACCATCCAGAACTTCCTCAGGAAAGCCTGTCCTTTCGAAGTCGTTGTTGTTCTGGTTGTACAAACCAAAGAGCAGATAATTTGCCAGCTCCCTGCACCCTTCATTGTATCGACTGTCTATCCCTGCAAAAGCAAAACCACAGGAGAATTGATGTGTGTCCTAACACTGCACACCTGAAAAGTTTGTTTTCCTCCCCAGTTTATTATTAAAGCAGGAGTATGAACTCAACTCCTCAACTGAACACATGTAGAGAAGAAGGAGTTTTTGCAACATCACTGCCACATGCTGACATCCCCCTTTCAACCTAAATCCACAAGTATTCCTTTAAAAATTTGAATGTTTTGTTTTCTGCAGTGCTCTGCATCCAAAATTCCGGGTGTTTTTTTCCTAGTAATTCAAACATCTGTCTGGATGCAGGATGCATTCTAATTAATATGTTCTTGATTGAAGCTTCCTAACAAACTAATCCCGTGACCCAAATCTCCTGCTTTAGAATACATGATTAAACATTATCTTATCAGTGTTATAGAGCAATCCCTGAGTCACCAGAGAGCCACTGCAGACTCCTGACAAATCGTGAAAAGATATTCGGACAAAACATATGGGGCACAAAGAGCTTCCAAGGAAACCTTTCTTGGTCTTTGGGAAAATTAAATTTAAAAAAAAAAAAAAAACCCCGAAGATCTGGAGCATGAAGAGATAGAAGATAAATACAAGAAGATAGGAATGAGGCCTATCAGATTTAGAAACTATTTTCATCAATCTTCATCTCTCTGGATGACAGAGTCATAATTCTACTGTAATAAATCCAGTTGTCTCAAACCAGTGCAACTGCACATAAAGCAGGATCCTTGCCGTCCACATTTCACAGAGATCACCAGTCTTGATTGCCAAAAAGTTCCTCTAACGGCAAGTTTTTCTACCAAGTTATATTAGGATTCAGTGGAACGGCTGCCAACAAATTAGGATTTGTTACCACTGCTCCAGGAGAGATCAGGACATTGATAATGTAGCATGGCCTGACATCTGAATCTCAGGACTTGAACTGGAAACCAAACCAGTCAAGAGTCACCTGAACGCGGTAAAAATTGGAACAAAGCTCAGGTTCTCCTATTTATGCTCCTTTTTCATCTTATGCTTCAGCTTTAAAGTGCTAACCAGATGATGTGTCTGCATCCAGCTACTGGACCTCACATTTTAATAAACTCTTTGTTTGCTCAGTAACTCTGGGTAGCCCACATGTACTCCAAGGTATCTGGTATTTGGTGGAAAGCTGCCTCACATCTGTCCTAGCTTTCTCAGCCCTGATTTTTTTTTTTCCTGCCATAATCTTTGAATCCTCATTCTCCTGCTGTTTCTGACCTCTCAATCATACGTGTCCCTCTATTTTAGTTATATTTTCAGCCCCACGAAAGCAGGCACACCAGTGTAATCTGGAATTCAATGGGACTCAATATACAAATATTGCTGCCAAAGCCCTCGTGTCTAGGTGGGATTTTAGTTACAAACAAATGGAGACTCCCTTCTTTCAGGAAGACGCTGTCCCATTGTTTTAGGGAACTTCATTTAAATGTAATCAGTCTGCCTGGAATCAGCTACAGCCTTGGGAAGTGAGCATACACAATATCCTGAAGAAAATCTATTTCACTGATTACCTGCCTAACTGAGGCACCTTCTGAAGTCTCAGAGGAACAATAATCTGGCACAGACAGGCTGAGAGACCTGGGAATGTCCTGTCCAGAAAAGAGAAGGCTGCAGAAAGAAGTCAGAGCCCCTTGCAGAGCCTGAAGAAGCTCCAGGAAGAGCTGGAGAGGGACTTGGGACAAGAGCATGGAGTGACAGCACAAGGGGGGATGGCTTCCCAGTACCAGAGTGCAGGGTTAGATGGGATATTGGGAAGAAATCCTTCCCTGTGAGGGTGCTGTGCCCTGGCTCAGGTTACCCAGAGCAGCTGTGGCTGCCCCTGGATCCCTGGAAGTGTGCAAGGCCAGGCTAGACATGGCTTGGAGCAACCTGGGATAGTGGAAGGTGTCCCAGCCCATGGCACTGAGTTGGAACTACATAATCTTTAAGGTCCCTTCCAATCTCAACCATTCTGTGATCCTGTGATTTTAATTTCTGGAAGATCAGAAGAAAAATTAGAAACTGCCTTCATTTAAAGAAAAAACCCAGTTATGATGTCACCATCACTTGAAGAGTTTGAGATTTTATCTGGGTACAGCAGCTTCGAGGGAAGATCTTCCAAGCCAAACTCCAAACCCCTGCTTTTTCCAGTAATGACAGACGGAGGGGAAAACAAAAAGATGTTAAAGGGAGACAGCTGACAAATTTAACTCTTATAATTGGACATGGGTGAATTATTGCTTGCACAGCACTGACATTTGTTAAACATAAACCCATGAATTCTGCCGAATATTTGGGATTTGTGGTTTACTTGGGTCTTTCAAGTACCCTGTCCAGACAGGAGCTTTCACACTGAGATGCTCTTCTACAGAAACATATGGAGTTAAAGGAACAGATATAGTTAGCAGAAAACAAACAGGAAATGAAACAATGACCAAGATAAGATACCCCCGAGAGCATTATCAGGAGTCCTCCCCAGAACAATGGGCAAGACCATTAATTAGGAAACCCCGACGCCTGTCTCCAGCTGAGCTGGGAGTTTGGTAACTCCCCCGCCTGTTCCCATCTCATCGCCGGGGTGTGGGCACACAATGAGTCAGTCTGAGCCTCGAGGAGCCGTTCCTGCTCCTGCTCCCCATTCAGTTTGCTAAATGGGCAGAAAACATTCTGGCCAAATCTGGGGGGAAAAAAATCTGTCTGCTCGCTAAGATAAAGTGGGTTCAAGATATCGAACAGCACCAGCAGGGATGCAAAATGCACGTGGGGACAGCAGGGAGGGAGCAGGAAGGTGAGGCTGGAGAGAATGGACATATCACCTTTAGATATTGGCCCAAAACCAGCACACAATTCTGGACCTGCTAGCAGAATAACCCTTAAAATAGTCTCTGTTTGGAAAGGGAATGGGATGAACAATCAGTGCAACGTACAAAACATTCTTAGGATGTGGGAGAAACCCCAGCAGGGTGAGCTCTGTGTGGGATGGATATAATGGAGAAAAAAAATAATTTTAAGAAGTAGCAATATGTGAACAGAACCTAGGTAAATATATATATATTTATATATATATATTTACTGGAACAGCTTTGAAAGTATCCACATACTCTCCGAGGAGAATGAAAAATAAATATCAATATTTGCAAAAAGTCAGCTCAGCTATGCTGAATGGTGAAACAGTTTAATCCACGATCAGAGCAGCTACAAGCACAGTTACAGACACACCCTACTCACACTAAATGCACATCCTCAGAAATCAGAGCAACTGAACCAGGAGCTGAAAATCTCTGCTGAAAGGTAAGATGCCAAGAAACACCACCACCACAAAAAAATAGTTTACAGTATATTTAAGTAGACCAGTTTGAACAGCAACACACTCAGTTCAGTCATCACAGCTTCTTACAGACATTTGACAGGCCAACCTCCAAATTCCTTTTTCCTGTCAGTTGTGAGGCCTTTTCTACCCAGTAAAGAATGCAGGAATGTTACCATGCAACCCCTTCAAAATCAGATTAGAGGATTCTTTTAAAAAAATCAGCTGTAGCTACATTTAAATACTTGTATCAACGGTGGGTCAGCTCTCATCTCTCTCTGGGATCTCACAATGCTGGGTTTAATTTCAGTACAAATATTAATGAACTTGAAGCAAAGCTCTGGAAGTTTATTCTGTTTTTATCTCACAACTCAGTATGAAACTAAAGTTGAGGTGAGGGAACTGCATTAACTCCAGGCCATTAAAAGCAGCCAAGTGAAACAGAACATGCCCTGACTGTAAAAAACCATAGTTGTGAGTATCCACTTTCCACACAAGTCAAGAGGACTCAGGATGTAAAACTACATGGGTTTTGTCATCTGAAGCTTGTATTTGATGACAGATTTTATGCATTTATAACAGTGACATGCCTGTTTAATAGAAGTTATGCCAGAAATTCTGCAGGCTACAGGAGCCAGGGCAGAGCAGACAAGAGCCCCATTGTGGGTGCTGAGAGATCAGGGCAAATCACAAGTCTCCCAACAAAACACACCTCCTGTATTTCCATACCACAAGTGCTTATTTATTAAGGGGTATGTTCTTATGGATAGAATTAAATCCTCCACACGACACTGAGGATTACAAAAAGCAATTCTTTTGCTTTCCTTAAAGCTGGGCCATGTTCTCAGTGCCTGTTCTTTACCTGGGACTTTCTGCAGTCTCAGAGTTAACAATAATTAAGAAATACTGCAGTGTCATCAGTTAACATGTTTTATGAAAAATTAAATCAGCAGCAAAGGCAAAACCCAAGGAGTTTATCCTGTATGATTAAGTTTCACTGGAAGGCTGACACAGTGACCTCACAGAGCTGCCGGCTGTACAGTTACTACTTATACTTAGCCAGAGACTTAACCTCTTACCCCAGAGAATGTAGTGTAGTGTCTCCAGCTGAGCACTGACTAAAAGAGATTGAGGTTATATATATTTATAAAATTAATTCTGTGGTCCAGTAAATGAGCTTTAAGTTCTCTTGCTACACCATTAAAAATAGAATAAAATCCTAAAAAAACCTGACTGTGGTATAATTTCGTACACAGAGCTTCTTTAAGGCTACATCAGACTTCTTCTCTTTAACTGCAATGTATTATTTAAACAATCAGTCCTTTTCTCTAAGGACTCAAGTTTTCAATCATAATGTCAGCATTTTTCCTTTAATATCCTGACACTGATTATATAATATGACACAAGAGTCAATGAAATGGTATTAAAGCAGCACAAAACCCCTGTTATTTGCCCACAGCACACTTGCACATGCACCTTTATTTCCTGCTGCCCTTTTCTCCCAATCTCAGAAGAAATAAAGCACTGAAACCACATGCTGTTGATGTGCCAACATTTAATCCCTGCTTCCCGGGTTTCTCAGGCCACTCTTTAAAATTCTTTGCCCAAAATTAGTAAATAGGTTGAAGAATTGTTTAGGGAGAAAAGAGTGTTAACAATCAGCTGCTCAATCCCTGAGAAACCAGGCTGGGGCTTGGAGCAGGAAGGAGATGATTTTCTTCTTTCTGAAACTCGTGGTATCTTTATCAGTATAATGACAACAAAAAAATGTAATACTAACCTAAAATGCAGAGGATTCCATCAGGCTGAGATTTGCTGCTCTGTGTCAGGATGCTCTGAATGTTTCGGAGGCGGCTGCAGCTGCAAAAGAAAGAGAATTTGTCCTCAAGGTCACTGTTGTGAAATGTCAAACTGGGAGGCTGAAGAGCTGACCCAGCTTTGTTTTCTTTATTACTGAAAGTAAATGGACACACTTCAATATGGGGATTTTTTTTCTTGTGACATGGACCTTAAAATCAAATCATCCCTCATTATCTTTGCCCACTAAAAGATGAAGGCCACAGCACTTGAGAGAAGACAAGAACTTACAACTATTCCTTCAACCCCTGAGCTCTGTTAATCTACAACCTGGCCAGAATTGCTGCTCAGGTTTACTCTCACCAGGCCAGCAGAAATCCCCTTTTCTACCAGAGAAGTAAAAAGCAAAGTAACATCAGAAGGGACCACAGGATCACCTACATCCCAACAGGAGTTTGGGAAAGTTTTGACCTCTCCACCACCATCAGGAGAATCATTAAGTTTGGAAAAGACCTCCAAGATCATCAATTCAAACATTAAAGAGAAATGAAACAATGTCAAGTCTTGCTGAGATTTTTCACTATGAAATGAACATTTTATTATATAAAATTTAATGCAGCTTTCCAATATTTATCTTTACACCAGGCAAAAATTCCATCTGCAACAGCCAGACTTCTTTTTATAATCAAAGTGTATAGTTTATTATATAAATTTTAATTGAGTTGCCCAACATGCATCTTTCAGCTACAATAGCCACACAGAGAGCAACACAATTTGTGCTTCCAGGCAACATTCTATGAGTTTGTTTAAATACAGATAAAAGAAATTTCACTGTTGATATTACTGAATGGGATTTCTTGTTTATAGACTTGTTTATAGAACTATGAGCTGTTCAGCTCCAGGAAACAAATGTCCCTCACAGAAACAGTCAAACAGAGCTAAAATTATGAGCAGTTCAAGCAAACAATAAAGTAAGGTCAAATATTTCTATTTTCAGCATTACTTTAGCCAAGTAAAAAAGCAAATAGGTCTTTTCAGCAATACTACAATTATTGTGCTCTACTTTCTCTGAAAGAGAATGAACATGAAAGGTTTCCATTATGGTGAATCTAAGTGAAATTGCAACATCAGTGATAAAGGCCAGACAACACTTCATTTGGAGATACTTTCATGGGGAAGCACCAAGTCACTGCAGTCTCCAGCATTAATTTTTCCCCTTTTTACCTCACATGTTTCAGTTCTGAATCCCTCAATTATTCTTTTTACCTGGAACAATTCAATTTATATTATTTCAATTAGATGGGTGGATGGATGGATGGATGGATGGATGGATGGATGGATGGATGGATGGGTATTTTGATCCAATCTTAGATATGGAAACAGAAATTAAAGCCACTGATGACAGCAAAGACTTCATCAGGTACTATCAGATGTTTGCCCACATGGGTGATGCCAGGAAATCCATGAAAACCATACTGAACTTTACATTGCACATTTAAGCAACCACTAATTATTTATTCTTTCAAACCTCGCCCAAACCGGAATCTCACAGCTGTACAAAATTAAGGTTTTGTCTCTTTTTCTGGAAAATTTTCATCCCATCATTAAACAGGAGCTCACACCAGCTGGGTGACAGATGATTCACTACAAGCTATTCAGAGCTCATATTTTTGTACTTCCCATATCACGAGACAGAGAGCAGAAAAAAAATCCCCGGACTCTTCACTGTGGGCACAAACTGGACTTATTTCATTTGTTGGTATGGAAACAGCAACACACGTTGCACAAGCCCACAGTTATTTCAGGGGCAGCTGCAGGATTGCTGGATGCTCTGTGGAAAAAACAAAAAAAAAAAAAGCCAAGAACATGGAAGCAACTTTTTGTACAAAGCTGTCTATAAGTGAAATCCTTCTCAAAATGCTTCACGACCTGCCTGCAAAGGAATTGTTTCCATGATTCCTGAGAGGATCTGAAGGACAAATTGGAAGGGCTGGGAGAAAAAGCATGTCCAAGGACTTCTGCACTGCCCCAGCAAGCAGCTCCCATAGAGACTTTTAATAAAACATTCTCCGTATCAGAGGATGCATGCTCCTGCTCCTGCTCAAAGTGAGGAAAGAAAGAGTCAACAGAAAAAATGCTGAGGGCACAAGAAGGAGATTTTCCTTCATCTCCTCAGAAACAAGATGCAATAACCCCTCTGCTACTCCTGGTCAACTCTGAAGGCAAACTTAATTCTCCAGCCAAAAACAGGTTTTTAAGGACTGTGTAACATTTATAAAACCTCTTGTGCACTATGAACACAGCAGAAATACACACCTTGATTTTGCTACCATTTTCTTCCCTCTCTTAATGACCACTTATAGAAAAATGGTTAGAACTCAATTTGACAAAGAACAAGTATGGAAAGTCATGGGGAAAGACTTTTTCCATTTATCAAAAAAACATTACCATACAAAACAAGGTAAGCTATTCCTAAGATCTTTAAATTTTAATTTCAAAGGCCTCCACGAAATAGGTGACCCAATAAAACAAATTTATCATTTCAAAGAAGTGGTGTTATGAGCCTGTGCAAGAAGAACAGAACAGAAGAGAAAAGCAAAACAAATGGAGTTTTTGTCTTCCTGAGCTCTGGGAAAGCATTTTCTGATCAGTTCAAGTGCTGGGTAGAAAAAGGGAAGAAGAACTGGGAGAGGAGAGTCCTCACAGGTTGGGTATTTCCTTCTTTAAGTTTTCAGGTTACGAATTTTACTCTCCTAGAATTACTTTCCTTATTTTTCAAACAAGTTGTAATTTTGGTGCAGCCCTTAAAAATATCTAAAGACCTCAGATTAAGCTGCTAAAACATTTCTGCCAGGTAAATCTGGATGTCAGTGCTGTGTGTCCTGACATAAAATATGAAAGTACAGTGCAAATTATACATTCATTATTTCACAATAAGACATTATGCCCAATAAAGATGTTTATTTCATTCTTCATATTAAACAGACCTTTAGCAGAATATTTTTCCTTGCCATATTTGAAAAGTGATTTCTATGAGAGAATTTTTTGAAAAAGCTCCTGCACAGAAAAATTTTCAACATCATTTCAAGTGTGGATAAATCATTAGATTCAAAGGCTGACACTAAACACAGAAGACTTGTGTGCCTGAAGAAAGATGCCATTCAGAAATAGGGAAGAGAATAATTAGAATTCTTACAACATGCTTTTAAACAATACAGGCTAAACTGTGTATAAAGTCAGAGGGGGGGAAATAAAGGCATTTTTTTGGATTTCACATTAAACAGTCATCTGACTAAAACAAAGAGACTGTCCTGGGAACAAAAATCCATGACTCTTCCCATCTCCAAAACAAGCACTGACTTGAAAAAACATTTTCATTTTACCCTGCACAAATTCAGCAGCACAAATTCAAACGGAAACAACAAGCTCCACACAAATCTGTGGGCCTTGGGATGCTTCCCTGGAAGTTGTGGCTCTGGATCCACCATCTACATAACCATAGCTAAACCTACAGTAACCTCCTGCTGAAAAAAAAAATAAAAATACGTGTATTTGGAAACATGGTCCTAAGGAAGCTCCAAAATGCTGGATTTCAACGAGATTTAGGCAAGACAAGAGCTGGAAGCTACTTATCCACCTATCAGACAACTTCTGAAGTGGGTAAGATGCTGAAATAGGTGGGAATTTCTGCACTTTTAGGCAGAAGCTGGGATTTCCCTGTCGGTCTAAGGCAGGATAAAATCTCCCGGTGCTGCAAGGGACAGTCGAGCCCTTCTCGCCGCCTTTCTGTCTGCACTAACGATCTTGAAGCCATGTGTCAGGTCGGATCAGCTTATGGATCCAAACAACCTCCAGCCCAGGAATTAAAAAGAAAACAACGCTTTCAAACAGCAGCAAGCTGACCTGACTGCTGATGAAGGCAGGTCAAAAGGCAAAGCCACGTTTTGGGGTGACATCTGGCAATAAAGTGTGCTTGGGCCAATTAAGGAACTCTACCTTGAGGTACTTGATATTCCGCTAATCTTGGACTAGATCCAGAAAA